>VCAZ01000047.1:2382500-2682500 GCA_005784505.1 Bagarius yarrelli
TAAAAGCACTAACGATGAGCAGGTTCTCCATGTTAAGTCTTTTGGAAAACTTTATTCTCCTAATTTTGACTATATTTTTAGAATATTCCGACTTTATTGTCAATGCATTTCAAGTTTATTGACAAAATTACAACCTCATTCTCATAATTTCAATTTTATTCTTCAAAAATTATGACATTTCTTCTAAAAATAATTGTTTTATTCTTGTCATTTCAATTGATTCTCATGTATTCAAACAAATTTGCAAGAAATGTTGATTTTTTTTCTCACAGTTTTTATTTAAGTTTGTGTTTAAACTTTATTCCTAACATATTTTGACTATTCTTGTTATATAAATTAAATTTTTTAAATATTACAACTTTATTCTCTAAGGATTTCAACTTTTTTTTTGTAATTTATTAGCAGTATTAGAATCACAGTTTATTCTGTGTGTTTTTAAAACTCAGTAAAAACATTAGAGAGGATTTTTCTTTAGTCACTTAAATAAATAAAGAAAGACAGAAAAAATTTCACCCGAATCTGATATTGACCTTTTAAGATTAATGCCCAAGGCGCGTCCTGTCTAGAAGATGAAAATCAAATTCGGACAGTTTGTGAGCACTGAATGAATACAATGACATTCAAAACCTGCTGGGACGCTTTGTGAGGGACGAGACAGGATAAAAATAACTTTTAAATAAATAAGTAAATAAATAAATAAGTAGATTTTCAGTAGGGGAACTTTGGCAAATGTAAGGTAAACGTAAGGTGCTTACATTTAAAGTCAAATACATCATCATAAAAAATTAGAACAAAAATTATGTAAATAAGTTACATTTCCTGCATTGGGAACTTTGCGCACACATGAACGAAGCAAAATTACCGTTACTCTGATTCTTGGCCCGGAATTATTTGATTTAATCTATTTATCGTGGACAGGGTGATGGTGCTGGTGGACCTGGAGATCATTCCAGTCCAACAACTGGGCAAAAACCACTTATCTAATGAAATGGATGCAATTCACACTCCAGTCTGTTTTTGGAAGAACATGTAAAGCTCCAGATGGAGAGAAAAAAAGCTTAAGAGCAAACCAGGATTTCTGAAGCTGTGAAGTAATTCGATTCCTGTGAATCCGATTCTCTGTCCAATGTCATTTCAAGGTTCAAGGTTCAAGGAGCTTTATTGTCATTTCAGCCATATATAGCAGATGCAGTATACAGTGAAATGAGATAACGTTTCTCCAGGACCCCCCTGGTGCTACACAAAACACAGAATTTCACAAAACAACAAAGAGCCACTGAACAGAAATAGACATAAAGTGCATGTGTGCAAAGTAGTGCAGACGGTGCAGAACAGACAGAATTAGTTTAATCATTTCTGATTAATCATCACATTTAAGCAAGTGATTTCTCCTGGACAGGGTCGAAGTGAATCTAGAACTCGTCCCAGGAACTCCAGACACAAAGCAAGATGGGACAACCATCCAAGAATTGGGTACACACACATAAATGCATACAAAATCGCTAATATTTTGTAGCTTTAGAGACAGTAAAATAGGATAAAATAATTATTCTGAAATAAAATAAAGAAAAATTTATTTGTAACTATGTTGTTACTCTTTATTTTTGTCTGCTCGGTTTTTATCATTAAAAAACAAGGCTGGTGTGAAGTTTGAGTTTGAAAGATCGAATTTGTAATATAGCAAGAATGAAAAATAAAGTCATAATTACGCGAATTAAGTTGAAATAACGTAAATAAAGTCGTTTCGCACAATTCTGTGATTTTTTTTCTCAAAATATTACAACTTTAATCTTGCATTCTTGTAATTCCCGTCATCTTTCAATATTCTATATATATATCTTGCAAAGTGCAATCAGAACTTTACCATCATCATTAAATCAACACAATAATACTGGGAGTTACTCTGGAACATGGAGTTTACGGTTACAGACCGACCCGCATTACCGTCATTAAAGAAATAGGTAGCCATATTGTTTTGGCCTGGACAACACCGTATAATAATAATAATGTAAAACACTTTCCAGATTTAATCTTCCAGATTTAAAACAGCTTTTATAGCTATTTTTTTCTTGGTACTTGCTTGATTAAATGCCTTCTGATGTTTCAGCAAATCTGGGAGTATTGTTTCTTTTGGGTACAAACAGAAGCACCTAATCATTATTTCACTGTCAGACCTTAAATCTGGTCATTTTTAGAATGTAAAACTTTTAAATTATATTAAAAAAAAATGTTACATTGCTATGGGCAAAGGTAAAGAAAAATAATCATGATTTGTGTCCAAACGCCTCAGGACCGGACGTAGCTTAAAGATTCTTTTACAGTTTCGCAATAATTTTACACATTGTGAGGTAAATATCATTTACACAGCATCCTTAAAAAGTTAGAGGTGATAGAATTCTATTATTTTATCTCACATTTACAGCTTTTAGCAGACGCTCTTCTCCAGAGCGACGTAAGTGCTTTGAGTCACATCATTTAACAGCTCGATACTGGTACAATAGTTCACAACTCAGTGTAACAACAACAACAAAAAAAACTGTTGAAAGAGTAGCATGGGGTATTTTGTTTTATTTATTTATTTTTTATTACTGTCCAGAGCTAGGTATTTCAAAAAGAGGTGGGTTTTCAAATGTCTCTTGAAGTAATTCTGCTCTTCTGACATTGATGGGAAGTTCATTCCACCATCTTGGTGCCAGAACAGAGAAAAGTCTTATTCAGCGATAAAATAATGAAAAAAAGCAAAATAAATTTTAATGATTTTAAATTTATAAAAGTGGTTTGATTCCTGTGCTTGCCGTAGATTGATAAGACTTATAGAAGTAAATCCTGTTTAGGTATTTACATTAACAGCATTTGGCAGACGCTCTTATCCAGAACGTATGACATTTTTTATTTATTACAAAACTGAGCAATAAGGGCCTTGCTCAAGAACCCAGCAGTGGGAACTTAGTGGTACTGGGAATCGAACCCACAATTTTTTAGTTAGCATTCCAAAACCTTAACCATTAAGCTACCATCTCCAGATATAGGACCCAAAGGTTCAGCATGCCGTTTGGGTACAGGTCCACATAGACAGTGTGTGTCCCGCTCACAGACTTTTCCCAATGCCGAGCCACTTCATTTCCAGTCTATTTTCCATCTCAAGCATGAAAATAAATAAATAAATAAAAAAAAAAAATAAAACTAAAATAAAAACAGAAAACGAAAGTATTAATATAAATGACTACCTTTTTTTTAGTCTCTTTATCAATTTGCTTAGTTTTTGAGGTTATTGTGGCTAAAATGCTATTCTTTTTTTCCAAAAGTATTTCACAAAATGAAACGTGTAAAGTCTCTAAAGTGTCTAAAATTATTATACATTTCCAAAAAATTTAACCCAACTATCCCATAATCTTATTTATATCCCTGATGCCCTATTTAGCTGAAGCTCATAGGTTTAATTCCCAATATCACCAATCTGCCACTGTTGGGACCCTGAGAAAAGCCTTTAAATTGGAAAAATGAAATAAAAATGTAAGTCCCTTTGCATAAGGACATCTGCCGAATGCCGGAAATGAAAACTGTAATCACAAAAACAGACACATCCGTGGGCATACAACACCTTTCAACATTCCAGTAAACGGTTTGGACATTCGATAAGGTCTCCGAACCCTTTTATTTAATGAAGATCGAATTGATTTTTTCCTATAACGTGTTGCCTCTTAACCCTATAAAGGTTATTTCCTGTGCAGATCGTTGATGTTAACCTTCTTTCTCATTAGCAGCTTACTGAAACTCACTGAGGAAAAACATCCATAAACCTAGGTTGCTTCTGTTGCTTGCTTTGCAGTTTATGGGATTTTTCAACTAGGAAATAAGTTCTAAGGGTGAAATGCCGTATGCCGGAGCACCCTAGGTTTATTTTCTATACAAGGGATCAAATGAATGTTCCCACAATAGAAAAATGATCAGGAAGTCGGTAACTGACTTAAACATACAAGACGAAAAAGATTTTGTCTAAATCTTTAACAGATGTCAGAACACAGACTTACCTCAACAATCAACTGGAGATAAGCATCAATACTAGGAAACAAAAAAACCATAAAAACTGCTGATCGCAGCACTGTAAGTTTATTTATTAAACCATTTGATTGATGTTGTGGATCTATTTTGTTCATATTTTACTAACCGTGTTTGTCTTTTCTAAATATTTAGCAAACATTTTTACAACATTGGAAGTTGCTACTATTGGTCAAATTTTTAGGTAGACTAGATTATCTGCATTTGCGGCATTTCTTATAGGAAAATTGGTATTGCAGTACAAATTTTCGCCTGAAGAACTTGCCTCCAGAACCGGTTCAATTTGTGTGCCGCGCTTCCGTTGTCGCTCTGCATAACAATATCTGCCAAATAGCAGAAATGTACATTTGTATTTTGTCAATATTTAGTCAACATCTCCCATCATCATAAACTATCACACACCTGCTCATGCAGTGACATGGCCCATATTATAATGAATATCACCCTGGACGTTTTCTGACGCGGTACCTTCTCCATCACGTCGCCTGCTTCAACGATACCGAAGCATTACAGCTTTCTGTCCCTCCATGAGATGCTTTCAATCACCACACCTCATTAGTTTACTTATTTCCTATTCTCCCCTAAACGTTGAACACCCTATTGCTCCGTTTGATGAGTACTATTCTCCGGGAGGCCGCGAGCGATTCGAGTTCAAATGAGTCGATTGGAGCAGGCGCAATCGACAATCATAAAAGCACAGGGGTGTGGGTACCGTCTTATTTACCATGTCATATAAAACAAGCCTCTTTTTTTCTGAATCATACTATCGAGTAAGGAAAGAAAAGCAATGTCATTACTGTATTATAAGCGATTTCTGTGAAAAGTTTGGGCGATGTGGTGTCTCTCGCGACCTTGTCGCAAGGTCACGACTTAAAATGTTAATTTAGCTCATTTTTTAGACTTTAGAATATGCTAAGGCTGTTACATGGTTATGCTAAGCAGGATAAAAACGGCTAAGTACACAGAAGGAGTCATTGTGTGAAAGAAAAGCATGGAGAGAGAATTTACATACATATGTTCAATGACTAGTGAGTGGTTTGTATATATCAGCAAAGGCATTGCTGTGTTGCTGTAAATACTGTGTGTCGACCAGTTGCTAGGAAAAAAAAAAAGCTATTTATCATGATAACAATAGGTTAAATATATATCGTGAATTAATAACAAAATAAAAGCATTTAATCATATTATTCCACTGTCAGTCATATCATTTATTTTGAAAAATTGAAATGGTATTTTGTTCGTATGTTTTTGTGGGTCGACGCACAATCGGGTGTAGATGTAAATCTGTAAACTTTTAAAAAGCATTTGATTTAAGCACAAGCTCTAATTGGCTTGTTTGAAATTCCCTCCCATTTTTGTTGTTAGCGAATCAATATTGTCTTTAAATATTTTGTTCTCATGTGATTGGACCATTGTGATGTAAGTCATACCTTATACTGTTTTCTCTAGTGGACACCATTAGTATTACAGTCTTCATCTGCAAATCTGTTATAAACGGCTGAATTATTTGAAGGATTATCTTAATGACTTAATTACGGATAAAATTCACTAAATAATGCTACAATTATTGAAATCTTTAACAAACAATTTCAATATTTTTAGCTAGCAGTAATGTAACATCGCCGTCATCTAGGGGAGCCGAGAACTGAAAAACAAGTACAAAAATAACAAATCATGAAACAAAATAACATCCAAAAACACATCGACATTTTAGAAAACACAACCGGAAAAGGTAAGTACAGATTGCGAATGCAATTCTTACCACCGATTGGATGGGAAAGATATACTGAAAGAACAGGAGGATGCAGTTCATGCATAAATGTTTAAAAATGTTTTGTCCATATTGTGGATCAAAATATAAAGTTCGGCCAAATTTCTGTAGTTTGTGTAAAAAAAACCTCAATGTTTTAAAAGAGACATGGCAAAAAACTCTTAGTCAGGGTTCAACGGATGTTGAATGTATTGTCATAGGCTAAATTTGCATAGCTATAACGTGTTTGATCAACGTTTATTTATAGTCTCTAACATAGGGCGAAGCACGCACAAAACATTTCCATTTGGCAGACGCCCTTATCCAGATCCACTTACGATACTAAGCAATAAAGGGTTAAGGGCCTTGCTCAGAGGTCTAGCAGTGGTGGCTTGGTGGTGCTGGGAATCAACATCTGCGCCTACTTTAAAACAGTTTTTAGAATACCGGAAAGAACTAAATTTTTCACTGGGCAAAAAAAGGAGGAAGCAAAAAGGAACAGAAAAAAGTACAGGGACGGTAAAGATGTGTAATCTGCAGTGCTTTGTGAATGGAATATTTCTTAAATTAATACTGATGGTATTTTTTTTTTTACAGATTAATGTCGTTATAATGACTATACAAAGTGGTTGCCTAAAACCACAACGAGGGAAAACGCATCCGTTATCCACCGATCCACAAATAAATGCAAATGATATACTTGTGATAGCTGAAAAACATTTTGATGATTTTAATAAAGACATGGAAGAAGGACCCTACATTCTTTTTACCCAAATGACTCCAAATTCATTAACATTCCAGGGACATCGGGCCCCTTTACACTGAAACTACAGAACAGGAATTGGGAAGCCATATGCAAGGATATAACTTGTTTATTCGCAGAATTAAAGATTTTGAAGGTTAGTTTGATATAATTTGTGTATGTTTTTGTGTAGTAACATGGTTGTTCTGTGTCTAGGTGAACAGATTCACAGTTCAGAATCAGACACAAGACTGAGGTATCAAATCTTGTAAAATATGTGTTTGTTTAAGCTTTGTATTATGATTCTGCTTTCAGATGATAAGCCCTTGGCATACAAGCACACTGTAAAAAAGTTTGAGGCAGCATGGCGGCTTAGTGGTTAGCACTGTTGCCTCACAGCAAGAAGGGCCTAGTTTGCGTGTATTTCCCCGTGCTTGCGTGGGTTTACCTTGGGTACTCTGGTTTCCTCCCACAGTCCAAAAACATGTATGTTAGATTGATTTGTGATTCTAAATTGCCCATAGTAGTGTGTGTGTGGCTCTATGATGGACTGGCGACCTGTCCAGGGTGTCCCCCTCCTGCCTTTCGCCCTTTTCAGAGAAGGCAGGGATAGACTCCAGCAGATTCCCGTGACCTCTAATTAGGGAATAAGCGGGTATAGAAAATGAACGCATGAATAAATGAATAAAATAATAAAAGCTGTTTTTAATCTTATGATTCATTTTCATTATAAAAACCAAAAAAAATTGGATTTTGTAAACCAATACTTAAGTTATAAAAACATGTTTTATATCTAAATATCTGCAGGAAGTGTAGTAGAGGTTAGTGGTCACGGTAGTTTTAACTTATAATCTGAATAACATGACCCGATTTCTGTATCGTACCACAATCTAATCTTAGTATTTTTTTATTGTGATGCATTTTTAAAGACTTTGTAGATATAGTTTTAAAATAAAATCACATGGTTTTAGTTTTAAGATAATGCTCTCAGATTCAGAGGATGACTGTCCAGGAACTATTAATGGTCATTTTTGTCAATTTGTTTAGCTTTATGTACTTGGAGCAGTATATATTTATAATTAATTAAAAATTATGCGTGTTTTCTTATTGGTAGAAAATACATGGGCTCGTATGCGCCTGTGAATACTAAAGAGGATGATGAGCTTGATACTACAGCACAAGAGAATAGGGCAGTCAGAGATCCTGACTTTTCACAACCAATACAATAAGTTACGATATGTTTCTAAAACTTACAAATACAGATTACAATGCTTAAGATTTACCCGTTGTCACTGTTTAGGAACAAAGCAGTTTAACTGCCCCTAATTTCGAATTTGGCCCTTGCCATTGACCGAAAACGTGTCAGCAGATTCAACATCATAAGATCTAATGTGTGGGATGGGATGAGAACGTGTCTCATACGCAGAATTCACTGACATGTTTGTAAAGTTCTCAGATGATGCTGGCACATTTAATACAGATTGGACCATAGCATAAATCTCTTACTTTACTGATGAGATGCCTGCAGTATCGCCCATGTTTGATGGACTTCCCAGTAGTCGCTACCTGGTGTACAGTTTAGTTGGTTCGTATTTCAGTTGTTTTTATTAACAAAGGCATATGTGAAAAGACTTAGATTCACTTCGCTTTCCTTTCTATGACAGCTGTTAGAGAGGAATGAGTATTACTTGGAAGGAAAATGATTGCATTTTTTTTTTTTTTTCCAAAAGCCCTGGTAAACCACATTGTAGGTCTTTCAGTGTCTCTTTGACAGATGTCACAGATGAGGGTATAGTAAAAGTGCTGTAATAGACATAACTCAGGTGATTAGTAAAAGGGTTTACTAAATTACTTATTCAAAACATGTGAGGATCAGCGGAAGAAAATGTTGAAGACTGCTGAATGTTTAATGATTACACTTTCATTTTTTAAAATGGAGAAGAATCTGCTTGGGCACAAACAATGTTACCCCAAATCACCAACCAAATTGATTTTCTGTTTCAAAACAGAATGCAGCTACTTCGGAGTCACTACAAGAAGTTATTTTGAAAAATAGCACGCTGCTCCAGACTGCTGGGTGTTTTCGATGTGGGAACAGCATCGAGGAGAAACATATGACTGTCGATTAATATGTCAGATGGTATGTGATTGATACCACAGTGTAATTAAAAGGTAAAATTGCTACACACACACACATAAATCAAACTTCACAAGCATCCCAATGTTTTGGCTTCTTTCCGTTACCACACTAAAAAGAATATGACAGCAACCGAATTGGACAACCTCCTCAAAGCAGAACTCGGCCCAGCAAGTAGCAAAAAGACAAAAAGAATCTTAAGCACTTTGGCTTTTGGTCGGACTCGGACTACCAGCTTGACTGTAAAGGTTTGTCATTTACACTTTACTTTACCAAGCAAGTGTTCTATTTTGGCGAATCTTTAAATCATTAGAAGAAAATAAGCCACTATTATTTTCAAGTAATCTCAGCTGAATTAGTTCTTTAATAAAAATGTTGATTTATCTCTAAAAATGTACGAATTTTTTGTATTTCTTGCCTTTTTAGAACATCAGACTGAAGTGTCGAAGAAGGATGCGCTCAGGTTTGTCCCAGAACTGATTTCCCTTCCACCTGCTACGATGCCTTATGTTAATGTAAAAAATGTAAATGCCTTTATTTTGTCACATATACTTTTTTACAGCACAGTGAAATTCATTTTTTGCATATCCCATCTTAGTAGGTTGGGGGTCAGAGCGCAGGGTCAGCTATGATACAGCGCCCCTGGAGCAGGAAGGGTTAAGGGTCTTGCTCAAGGACCCAACAGTGGTTGGAGCTTGAACCCAGATGTTTCTGGTCTTCAGATCAACAGCTGGCGGTGGTGGGGCTTGAACCCAGGTCTTCCTGGTCTCCAGATCAGCAACTCACTAACCATTTGAGCCACCACTGCCCCATGTTTCTTGCCAGTTCACACTTCCCAATTGCAAATACTTGAACAAACACCCTCAGGTTACCACTCTTGGACACATACAGTCTTTTTAAGGTTCGGATGGATCCACAATTCTCCAGGTTTTGGATGTATTTAAACAGCCTTTAATCAAAATGTTGCATTCCCCCATAACGACATAAGTATCATGATCATCCGGCAAACAAATATTACATTTAATAAAAATCTGACAAAAACAAAATAATCCAATTTTAAACGAATAGTTTTTTGCCTAGGCTAATTTTCTTTAATGTCTGATAATTATTTTATATCTTTTTTATTTTCTTTATATTTATATTTTTTTCAAAATTGTGTATTTAATTGTATGATTCACATTTATTTTTGTTTATGACCACAATACTTGTGATGTGAAATTGACAACATAGGTTGAGTCTTACATTGTTTCGTTTTTCAATAAGGAAAACCTTATTATTTGGGAAACCTGAGACCTGGTGTTTCCTTCAGTCTGAAGTAAAGTTGTAACGCTGCCTTTTAATTCTCTGGTCTCTGTAATTGATCGTGTTCTATTACAAATTTGAGATATTTCTGAATGTTCTTATTTCCACATAACTGGGTTGTGAGTCTTGATTCACCTAACACAACCTCGTCCACTGCAAAGCCACAGTCTCTTGATCCTGACCTGCAAGAAGATCTCCGTGTAAACATCTTTGCCAGACATATTTATACATTGTGATCTTCATAGTAGGGCAGCATGGTGGCACTGTTGCCTCACTGGGTTAGATTCCCGGGCAGGGGCCTTTCTGTGCTTGCGTGAGTTTACTCCGGATACTCTGGTTTCCTCCCGCAGTCCAAAAACATGTATGTTAGGTTGATTGGTGATTCTAAATTGATCATAGGAGTGAGTGTGAGTGTGTGTGTGTGGCCCTGTAATGGACTGGCAACTTGTTCAGGGTGTACCTTTCTGCCTTTCTCCCTTTCAGAGATGGCTGGGATAGACTCCATCAGATCCCAGTGACCCCGGATTATGGAACAAGCGGGTATAGAATATGAATGAATGATTTTTGTAGTTGTAGTTGTTACTAGTAAACAAGCTTATCGTTAGATTAATTATAAAATGCATTTTACAGATATCATTTATTGGTTAAGGTGTTAAGGTGTTGAACTGCCAACCAGAAGATCGGGGTTCAATTCCCAGCACCACCCAGCTACCACCGCTGGGCAAGCCTCTTAACCCCCAATTGCTCAGTTGTATAAAAAAAATGGATAATGGTGTCTGGATAAGGGCGTCTGCCAAATGCTGTAAATGTAAATGTTATACAGTTGTGTGCAATAACAGCTGGATCACTGTTATGTGGTCCTGATATAGCAAAACTAAAAGACTTTAAGTTATCATAACCATCCACATGCCACAGATAGTTTCGAACAAATCTGCAACATGTCCTCTGCGCTGTCTCTTGTGGGTTCAGCTCTCGCAGCAACCACATAATGCCATCTCGTTTAACACACAACTTGCGTTTCTGCTGAAGTGCTAACCACATTGTCTGCACATTGTCTGGTAACCGAACAATTGCCAAGCTCTGTTTCTACAGCATTTCTTACATCATTTAATCGAGAATAGTTTTGTCTTCTAAACATCCCTGCGTCCTTTAGGTGAGTTTTTAAAGATCGCAAAATAATCTTTATGCCATAATGTGATATGAGCATATCCAAAATCTTGGCATATGAATGTCCTTCTTCAAAGTAATGTTATAAATTCCATTTTCTTGCTAGAACTTCTAGAATTTGTTGTTATTGTTCTAGATTTACAGTCATAGAACTCCACATATGCACAATAATTAAAGTTAGATACACAATTTCCTACTTTCAGTATATTTTGCATTTGCAGCATTTGGCAGACGCCCTTATCAACTGAGCAATTGGGGGTTAAGGGCCTTGCTCAGGGGTCCAACAGTGGTGGCTTGCCGGAGCTGGGAATCGAACCCACTATATTTTGAGTGACAGATGCCTCGTCCAATAAGCGGTAAGAACTAAACTATACCTACCTTTTCCGGTTGTGTTTTCTGAAATGTCAGTGTGTTTTAGAATTAGTTCATTTGTTATTGGATTTGTTATTTTGTTTTGCACTTCTCGGCCACCGTAACCATCAGATATTTCCATTCCTGCATTACAGTTTGATTTTTTATTTATTTTTTGGTTTGTGTGCATGCCAGCGAAACTTATTAGCACCAGCCGGCACTGAGTTTGAATGGAAGATTTATATTATACTGTGCTATAATTTATAACAGACATTTATACCTTTTAATTAATTAACTATTTATTTTTTTGTTCATAGGAAAAAGTGGAATAATGAAAGTTGACTGAATTAATGATAATAAACAAGATGGGAAAAAAAATCTTTTTTTAAAAGTACAATTAGCGTGTGATTCTCTCACTCTGAGGGAGGCACAAAGATTCGGTGGTAGAGGGAAAATTAATTTGGCATCTTTCAGGCAAAGACACTTCACAACTGCTCTGAGGTGATCAAACACACACCGACTTTTCAGGTTGAAGACAGACACCCCACAGGCTTGGGAAAAGAGCAATTTATTACACGGGACTTACGATTAACGGAGATACATCCACTAAGCCTGGTTTGTGGCCTGAGCTTTTGTGGGGAAAATTATTTCAAATACAAAATTGATTCAAGGGCAGCACAGTGGCTTAGTGTTTAGTACTATTGCCTCACAGCAAGAAGATCTCAGGTTAGTATCCTCAGCAGGGGTCTTTTTGTGTGGAGTTGTTCTGCCTGTGTTTGTGCGTGTTTACTTCGGGTACTCAAAAACATCTATGTTAGGTTGATTGGTTATTTTAAATTGCCCGTAAGAGTGTGTGTTTGGTTGTTTGTATGTGGTCCTGAGGCACAGGCCCCTGCCTTTTGCCTAATGACATGAATCCCTGTGACCCTGATTAGGTATAAGCGGGTACAGACAATTGATGTATGGATGGATGGGTGGATGGATGGATGGGTGGATGATGGGCTGGAGTCATTCTATTGGAAATAATACAGATGTTGATGTAAGAGTAACACTATAGCAGTAGCTCAAACACTCAATGCTCTAAGCTGTTCAATAGTACATTGGGGTTTAAAACTCCTTGAGCAAGGGCCTTATCATTTTTTGCTTCATTACCCTGTATCATAGCTGACCCAACTTCCTGAGCTGGGAAGAAAGAATTTTTACTGTTCTGTAATGATGTGACAAAAATAAAGGCTAATTTTTTTTCCAGAAATAAATTTAAATAAATGAAATACATGTCCTCTATACACCATTATTGAATAATTTCTCTATAAAGGCTAATTTAATGTGCACTATATCCGCATTTGAAGGTAACTTTAATATACATAATAAATGTACAAAATCTAATATTACCACTTACCTAACAAGAAAATGGATGATTTTGATTTTCATCTGAAACTCAACTAAAAATAAAGCACTTAACAAGACATTATAAAGCAGGACGCAGGTTTACGAACCTAAGTAATATTTCACAAAAAGTCTTTATTTCCGGTATTTTCTGAAGATCTAGTTTCCACTATATAATATTTACTGTTTGCTATGTAAAGTTGCTTTGCGTTCTATTAGCTACAGTACTGTAACTGTGTATGGTTACAATAAAAATCAAAAATAAGTTAGCTTATTTAAAGATTATTTAAAATGACCTTGTTAATGTTTTGCACTGTCCGTTATTATTACCTACTACAGCAGAGATACTTTAAGGCAAACCCAACCGCAATTGTTACCACCTGGGAAGATTTTAATTTTAGGATTGAACAGCAGGTTTATTTCCTATTAACATTCATGTTTTTCTGTTGTTCCTGTCATGACCATTAAAGTCCATTAAAATACCTGTTTCTCCTGCTTTAAAAAAGGCGAAATAAACATATTCGGTGTATATGCACTAACAGTTGGTATTTAACTTCCAAAATCCAAGTGACGCAACCATTTTGCCCCGCTAGAAAATGGTAAGATACTCAGTCTGGGTCTAGAGTGTGTCTCTGTACCTGTCTGGGTTTTTTGTGTGTGATTATTCCACTGTTGACTGAAACATTCTAGTCTGTCTGAGAGTGTCCATCACACTGAAGCTGTGTAATTCACACCACACCCTTCATTCTGAAGGTAGTGAGACCACAAATTCAAGTTCCCATCACCATTTCTAACCGAGACAATACTGTTTACGAAGGTGGCCCGACGATAACGTATACCCAACGATAACGCCGCAAGTCTGACTCCAGGATAATCCGAGTCATACCCAAGGACCGCTGACTAAATGTCCGTTGCATACAGCACACAGCACACAGCGGTAAATACTTGAAGTTTTGAAGTCAACGTGTACAGGATTTTGGGAAGACGTGTGTTGTTGATCAGACAACCCAAAGCCGTCTAATCGAAAAAGTAAGATTTTTTTATTGATGGGACATTTTCGCACTTTAAACATGACAAGGTACAAAACGAAACATCATTGGTTGCTTTACACTTGTGTGGGCCTTAACCATTCAAAGCGAATAACATTCCCAGACTTTCTTCTGTCAGTCTAAAGGTAGGTCTAGTCACGCAAGACTAGTAATCTTAATCCAGAAATGTAGACTTTTTTTTCCCACCTTTTATGGAGATCAATGCATCCTTGTCTCACCTTTGCTTCTTTGGTTAATTGTCGACAGCCATTGCGGTTCATAACATGGTCTCCATGTATAAACAGAACCTATAAATATATCGTACCAGTTCTAATAAGGCTGGAAGACAAACAATATGGTTGCAAAATTCATTTGCCCTTATATTTATTTAATACTCAATACTAATTTGCTATACAATGCTGTTCACGTAACCTAAATTGGGTTAGGTTATTATTTTATATATAGCTTTTCTTTTTTATTTAGAAGTTCTCTATGAACATTTCTGCAATTTAAATTATTCATTAACCGTCAGATTGCATTTATTGTCAACTTCCTACTTTAGTACCTACTGTCCTAAAGCCGTCCTCAGACGGTAGTTTAAATCCCAGAGTTACACGGAATAAATATTTATGTAAAGACAAGTTTACGGTTTTTAGAGACGGGATACACAGCCGCTAAAGTTTTAAGGTAAATGACCATTTATATCCACGAGAAATTCCTGTTAAGCATTTTATAGGCCCTGATTAATATACTGATAACATTTTACAGTATTCAGGAAAAAAAGCATAATATATTTAGATAATATTAAATGTGATAATGGAAAGAGTAAATAAACATTTATAGAAGTATGTTTTAAATGTCTGTGCACAAATAGTCGTAATTATAAAATCAGTCACTACAGAATTGGTTCCCTTAAGCGAGGTTTCTTTCCTCGTATAAGGCGATTATGTTTTTGTATGAATGCACGCTATCAGAAATTGGCGCTGATTTACAAAATGCTAAAATTCTTAGACTAATACCACTCAAGAAAATTCGTCTCTATGTTAAACAAATTGGAACTGTTTGTATTTACTGCTCGTCCTAAAATTCCAGGCACTACACGGGTTGCGTTTTTCCTATAGGGTAAAATATGTTTTTTTCTGGAAAATTTACAAACCAAAAAAGTTCATATTTATATCATTCATAATTGGTGGCATGTTTAACAGTTTGCAAGACATCAACACCGAAATGGCTGTTGACAGGAGACATTTCTATTAGTGCACCAGGCATGCATTTCATCCTTTTTGATGAATTCTGTTGATCCTGAGAAGAGACACAACGTTACACTTCCGTGTCTGTGTTGCAATGGGTAGTCCCTCTGACTTCCAGGCTAAACGTTGAGGCCATTTATTAAAGGTTGTAATTTTAAGTCCAACCAAAGTGTTGAGTTAATGATGGCATAGTCAAAGGTAAAGTTTGTCTCAGAGTAGAAACATCAAATGAATGAAATGCTTGGGAAGACATATACAGAAAACGATAAGAAATGATGGATGGGTTTGTTTTAAGGGTACATGAAAAAAGCCATTTTGCTCAGCACCGCATGAATGCTAGCTAACTGTTGTTGTTCCGCCATGATTATTCACTGTACACTAAAATGTCTGTCGAAAGCCGTGGACTCCACAGGGGACAAAGTCTTCTGTCAAGCACGGCAAGTTTTGATGACTGGGTTCACTAAAGAAATAATTAGACACAATACAATAGACATTTGAATGATCAACACTTCTGGTAGGCAGAACTCGAACAATAATGGCAGGGTTCAACAGGAAAGTGTGCAGACAGGCAAAAAAAGGGTTCAGGCACTAGGACATGGTTATTAATGGAGATTGGTGATGATTGGGAACCAGAAATGACAAAAATTTACAAAAGGGAAGTAGTAACTCAATGGCTAAGGTGCTAGAATGGATGATTGGGGGTTCAATCTCCCGATGAAAGGCACTGCTCAGATGTATAAGGGCATCTGATAAATGCTGTAAATGTAAAAAACAAACAAAAAAAAAAACCTTAAGTGTGATGACTGTCTTTGCTGTGTAAAACTGTAAAAACGTGATTAAAGGAGTCACAAAAAAAAACGCAAAAAGAGACAGAAAGAAACGCAATAAGATGATAGTGAGAAGAAACAGACTATAATAAAGTAAATTTCATGATCCATGAAGGAAGGAATGCAAAAAAGGAGAGGGGGGGGGTTTAAGGTAAAGTATTGGTATGGAGAGCTACAGAAAGCAGAAGCGTAGGCGTCTTTGCTTTGTAGCCCTTTCTAATCCCACTGAGTGCAGAGGCTGTGACATGACAGCAGTGGAACTGGCCTTCTTTTAATAGCCATCACTTTCAGACAGTCAGAATGGCATTCACAGAATACTTGCGGTTTTTTTCATGCCTCTCTGTCCATTTTCTCTTACTTTCCAGCTTTTTTTTTTTTTTTTTTTTTTTTAACTCACCCGAGAAGCTGTGTGGAGTTTCTGTGTAAAACAGCCATTGGGAAATTATTCGAGAAAACGGTGTAAGTCGAACATTCTTTTATTAAAATTCAGTCTACATTTCATCGCAGCAAAGAGAAACACCTTTCCTGTTCGACAGACACGGCATCTGTATAGCGTGCTAGCACTCATGACAGTAAAGTACTAGCGTTAATAAGATAATGTAGCAATACTAATGAGAGAAAGCTAGATGAAAGTGCTAAGACTTTCTGAAAGGTGAGAATGAGGCTGGGGAAAGAAGGCTGAACCACAGCTGTGTTTATTACAAATGAAGGTCTTAGCATGAGCAGCTGAAAAGGAAAGTGTTCAGATGATTCTTAAGAAGTCTGACACACTGAAGAGTGGAAAAATTACTTTGTTTTCAGATTCCAAGAGTCGACAATGCGACCGTGTACAAAGCTATAAAGGTTATTAGAAAAGAAGGTATTAAAAAGAAGCCCCAACACATGGCAGCACAATTTTTTCATACCCCCTCTTTGGAGGAAGAGGAAGACACTATCTGGATGCTTCAAGAATACATATGGATGTTATAGGCAGTTGTTCCAAAAATCATGTAAAAAAAGAAAAGAAATAAATGAAAATTATAGATGTCATAAGTATTTCCAGTAATCATGTAATTCTAGCACTTGATTGGCCTGAACTTTTAGACTTTTAATATTAAACGATCAACTCGGAATACAAGCTTTATGAGACATCCCCAACACTCAGTTTGAAAGAGGAAGCAATCACGTGACAATGCATTTCCGACACGCTTCCTAAGCAGGCCCAGAGGGGAGCCGGAACGCATCGGAGAACCAAGCAATTGAAGAGAAAGCGTGTGATAATTTCAGCTTTACCAACCAGGAAGTACAATAGATATCACTCGCGACTGACTGCCTTAATGAATATTTCGCGTTTCAGGCTGCCAAGTTCTTGTACGACAATGTGGCTAATTAGTAAGCATGCATCAGTTGTCTAAGCGGAAAGAAAGAAAAGAGATCTCAGTCTGAAGGCTTTCTTATTATAAAGTGAAGCCTAAATTAGAAGAATGTTGAATCTGTCATTTAATTATTTATTGAAAAATCTTTTTTTTTTTACCTCTAGACAAAAAAAGCCATTTTAAATAAAAAAAATAAACTTTAAGGAACCTTTTCCATGGTCCACAGTCTTCCAAATATCTGGTAGTTTAACAGACCTGATTCCAAAAACACTAACAAAGAGTGTTGGTAGATAATTAGAATTAACTTTACGGAATAGAGTACAGAATACATTTGCATATTTGCCATGACATTTGTGCTGTGCGTTTGGCACTCAACCTGCTGGCCATTAATTCATCAATAGTTGACCTTAGAACCTTCAACAAGTTTTCTTTAACTGTAATTTATTCAACACAATCAGCATCGAAGAAAAATATTGATACCAGCAATCAAATATTAATAAAACAATAATACGTTAGCTCAGACGATAAGTTAACCTAGTACTAATACTGAATTCTTGACTTTAATCGGACAGAATCTATGCAATATTTTTGAAAATCGAGGTTTTTTTTTTAATCGATAAATATTCTGATTGTATGCATGTTTTTGTAAGCGGTAACCAAAATGCAGACCCGATAAAAAAATTTTTACTTTCGTATTGGACCCGATGACGATAATACTGTCAATACTGCCATTTTATTCTTTTGCAAAGAAATGAAATCACTTATTATTTTCCAAACAAGGTAAATAAAGGACTCTAAAATGGAAAGAAAGAAAAAAAAAAGAAAAAAGAGTGCTATTAAAGTGTTATTAAAAGCTTTCGTCATAACAAACTGGTTATATCTTTCAAAGCTGTGGTTGACTTATCTCTCGACTATATCGGTAAATCCGATATAACAAAACCGATATCCGATAAAGAAAATAATAAGAAAAATATCCAAGCGATTATCGGTGAATGTCTAATAAATTTTTTATAACCTTACACAGTTCGAGCCACAGGTTAATATCAATAAGAAAAGAAGGAAAATGATCATACACTTAATATTCAACAGTAAGGAATATTACTCTATTACACAGCTTAAAATTACACTATATACACAAGTATAAACATTCACCTATAAACAAATTCTAACATCCTGCATTAAAAATGCTTTCAGTCATGTTTAAAAACAGTACGATTTCTCACCGTGTTCTATCTTTTTGCCGAAAAGCCGATACGAAGAGCTAGCAACCTTTCAATACCTATGTGTCAATTGACACACCGATAAGTCTGAAATACAGCTATTACCTTCTAAGTGTTATCACAAATCTCCATTCCTGGAAGTCATCAGCTGTTGCCAGGAGATTAATCTTTTTTATAGCAAAGCTAACTAAAATCAAGCACAACACAGCCAGGCGATATCATACAGCATATTTTTCCCCCTCAATATGTAATCTGGATTTATCAGAATGAACTCCTCGGGGACGAGTTTAATTGCTAGTAAAAATCTAGCCCAGCGTTGCTCTGTAAAGAAACATGGAACAAGTGTCAAAAGAACATATTATCGGAATTTCAGCTCAGGTCATTTCTTATTTCAGTAAACTAATAAGCATCATCACAAAGCAGGTTTAAAGAGAAAAACTAAACCGGGGCATAGCTAATGAGTCGGAGGTTAGAATAGACGGCACACTGACAAAAAAACAAAACCGAAAAAGAGAAATTATTTTTAGAGAGTATTTTTAGAGAAATCAGACTAGACTAGAATAGAATAGATATTTTACTTATTCAACACACACTGGCGTGCATTGGAAAAGGATTTGTGAAGAAATATTTTATTTACAAATATGTATAACTATCAAAGCTACTGGGTTCATTTTACATACAGTATAAAGTCAGATACTGTCGTAAGTCAATGTAGCTGCAGACATAAAAAAAAAAATAAAATAATAATACATTTCCTCATGCACAGTTCTATACAGCACTGGTAAATACTACTCCACCTGGGCTACACGTTTTGTCCTCCATTTTGTTTTTTTTTACTCAACTTAGCCAATGAAATGTTTCAGAAACCCACAAGAAGCCCAATTCTTTGCCACACAAAATGATAGTATCTTTAATATAAATGGTGGTAACATTCAGTAATTGTTTCTTAGACTATGTGTATAAACTTTTGCTCTAATCGCATATTTTTTTTTGTATAGCTTTTCACCTTGTTATTGACATGCAAAAGAACAAATTCTACGTCTCACATAGCGTCCTGCCTCTGATAGCAACATTAACACTATAGCTGCTTCCGTTTATAAGGAGGACGTTTAAAAATCGTTACGGAGGACGAGAATGAGGTGAAAAATGGCAATTTTTTTTAAATAATGGCATGTTGTGGTGCAGTGGCTGCTTTTGCAGTATGGAGGTGTGGGTGGATGTGGAGTTGGAGTCGAGCGGTGGGACTGTGACGTAAACGTCATTCAGCCAAATCGATTATATATCAACTGTTTGTAGTTAAGCGCCAGTGCAGAATGGTAACGCATGTTGATCAAAAATGGCGTAATAGTCGCTTGAATTCCAACATTACCGTTGGAAAACATCTGACCTGTTTCGGATTTAATACCACATCTGGAGGTGGAACAAGTCGAAATGCGAAAATCAGATTTCATGCGGTTTGTGCTGTTCATACTGTGGTTCAAAAAAAAAAGTCACATGTGGGGAAAAAAAAATTAATCAGATTTGGGCCACATCAAATCTCACTCAAATCAGACCTGCAATAATCAAATTATTTATTTGTTTATAATAATTTATATTTCTCTTCTTTTGGCTGTTTTCTTCATGGTTTGCCACAGCAAATCATCTGCCTCTCCTTTGCCCAATCCTCTACATCCTCTTCACTCACACCCACTATTAATTTCCTTATTTATCACATTCATATTCCTCCTCTTTGCCTCCTATCTGCCAGCTCCATTTCCAACATCCTCCTACTGATATTTCCACTTTCCCGCCTCTGCACATGTCCAAACCAATTTCAATCTGGCCTCTGTGACTTTGTCCCAAAAAAAAAAAAAAAAAAAAAAAAAAAAAAGTCCAACATGAGCCATGTTTCCGTCTTTTCCACACTCTTCGTTGTTTTGGAATGTTGTCCTCATATCCTTTAACTTCTGCACCTGATTTTACCCTGTAATCTCAATAACTGTTAAATGAGTAGACTTGTTTATAATTAAATATATCCAATAAGCTCATTGCCATTTTGACGGCAGACCGAAATGCAAGTGTATAGTACAAATGATTTTTGAACTAATCTTAGCTAGGTAAATAATAGATCATTTATCATGTGATGTGGGTAAAAATGATTTTTATTACTTTGATAAATAAACGATATCTGATAAATAGATCCGATAAGTCTGATTTATTCGAATCAGTCTAATTTCTCCGAGATGGATCCGCTTTCCTAGAGCAAGTGACTGCAGGCATTGTTGTGAGATCGAGTGGGTTTCCTGCCCAGTGCTGTCAGATTGGGCGGGTTTCTGCCCAGAGTTGCCAGATTGGGTAGGTTCCTGGCCATTGTAGCCAGAATGGGTAGGTTCCTGGCCAGTGTTGCCAGAATGGGTAGGTTCCTGGCCAGTGTTGCCAGAATAGGTAGTCGGGCTTCTTTCGATCAAGTCGGACAGGAAATAAATACATTGTGCTGAGTGATAATACATAATGGAAAGTGGTGGTTCATAGTCAAGGTGTTGGACTACCAACCCACAGATTGTGGGTTCGATTCCCAGCACCACCAAGCCACCACTGCTGGGCTCTGAGCAAGGCCCTTAACCCTCAATGGCTTAGTTTTATAAGTGAGATAAATGTTAGTGGCTCTGGATAAGGGCGTCTGCCAAATGCTGTAAATGTAATGGCTAATAATTGGCTACTAAGATTTTTTTTAGATATTCTATTTTTTCTGGTGCACAAAAAAATATTACAGAATCGTCATGTCTAAGGTTTACTTTCATTTTCACAGCGAATGAAGGACTTTTGTCTATTAACACCAGTTTTTTCAATCTAGAAAATATACTTGAATCTTTAAAACTACACTAACAATAATACCAAACAAATACCATCATGGTGGATCTGGAGCCCATTCCAGAAACACCAAGCATGAGGTGGTGCTGATGCAACACCACACAAACAATACAAGAGTATCTACAATGTTTGGAAATATTTTCTATTAGCGGATCAACCATCATCCTGAGATTGACTCCTCCCCATTTACAGGGTATGAGATGGTTTGGAGATGTGATGGTCTTAAAAATATATATGATTTTATCATTGGTTTAAACGTTTAAACAAACATGGGAATAAAAGAGGGATAGATTTTTTTTTTACCGTTTTATTGGTATGCAGGTGGTCTGCAGAGCTTTGGGGTGAAAACTACTAGTGTTATTATAACGTTTAGAGACTAAGCGATGCTCTAATCATTGCCATTTGGACATTTATCGACAGTGCCTCCGGGTTCATCATACCATTAGGGTCCAGGTGAGATGCCCATCAATGTGTTTCTGAACATCTGCTTCTATTGTGGTAATAACTTTTGGGCTGTTTTTGCACTTAGGTGTTGAATCTGCTGCAAAAAATTCTGGATGTCCCCTATTAGATTTCAAAAGATCTGGAAAAGGAGCTCTGGAATATTTAATGCTAATTTGCACACTTGCACCATCAATGTTTTTAGCAGATAAAACAGCAGCTCAGTAGTGATGTGTAGTTCATAAAGGATTTGTTCATTTTAAACGAATCCTAAGTATGACTCGTGAACAATGTTCAAAACATCATGTGACAGATTTCGGCTATGAAGTCTGTGAAATTATTAGTTCATCTTCCAACTCTTTGGGTTTAATACTTGGACCTGACTATGGAGATGCGCTGATCTCTTTTTCTGGTACAAACTGAAAAACGGTTTTTATCCTATAAGAACGTGACGTGACAAAAAAAAAAACGACGGGAAAGGAGGGAGGTGTATTTAAACTTAAATACAACATCATTTCTGTTTCTTACATTGGCCGATTTATACTTCTGGGTTATTCGGAATGTGATCAACATTTGCGTAAGTAGCTAACGTAACACACAACTTGAAAAAAAAAAAAAAAGAATTTTCTGAATGACATTTACGCAAACGTTGATCCGTCTCAGTAAAATGATCTGAACTTCTGATCACTACAGCTCAGCTCCAAAGCCTAAACTAGTCATGCTGTCAACAAGAATAAAAAACTGCTCACAAAGCTTCATGATGCTGTTAGACAGAAAACTAAGATGGATAAGGTTATAAAATAAACTTTACTTTTCTCTCTTAGGAGTACTGTAAAATCCATTCCAACACCAAAAAATATTGCACAATCCAGATGAAGTGAGCAGAGAAAATTGATTGACAGCAGTGTCCAAGAGTCTTGCTACAACCCTGAAGGAGTTACAAAGTTTGCTGGAAATGGAGACGCTGTTCACAACCTATATCATCTCTAGCCAGAAGGAAGCTGCATCTGAGAAAGGTCAGGTTAGATATCTAAGAGGTTTCAATATAAGAAACCTATAAGTGAATCCAAAGTCCAATGTCTTAAGCAAATGAATTACAGTCTGAAATTTAGCTACAATGAAAAATAGTACCTCATTAGTTAAGGGACTGCTAATGAGAATATTGTGGGTTCAATTCCCAGAACCGGCAAGCTGCAAGTTGTGCCCGAGCAAGCTATTAACCCTTAACTGCTCAGCTGAATGAGTCGATCTGGATAAGGGTGTCTGCCAGGTGACAGCGATGTAAGCAGTATGGTGATTGCATCTTGCATCACTTTGAGTCAACATAGTGACGAAACACAGTAGAAGAAACAATATATGAAGCATTTAGGCATTACCTATTCTCTTCCCCTTATACCCCCTTATACAAATTCATATGAAGAGTGAAGGGAGGGGTGTCTTAATTCTCATTTGCTTGAAGGTGTAAAAGGTAGAGGAAAAAGCAATATACCCCACCAAACAAAGATGTTTGAGACCACACTTCAAACATTGGGGTATGAAAAATTTCCCAAGATACATTATCTACAGCGGAAACATACCTGCCTAAGCGACCATGGAGATTTACAAATGTAAGTATTTTCTGGCTGTAAGACGGATTTTAATCACCAACAATCATTTGGTTTATTACAGTCAATGCTATGTTTATATTTTACCATCATTCATTGTTCTTTCAATGATACTAAAGGACCCAAACCCTGGAACCCCGACTGCAACCCCAACCTCCTCACTTCAATATTAGTGTCTATTGTGACTGATTGAACAAATCCCCACAGTCACAATCTGGTGGAGTGACTTTCCAGATGTGTGTGTATGTAATTATAAGAGAAGGGTTAGACTACATCTGGAATAGAATGTTTAAAAAAACACATATGGATGATATGGTCAGCTACATCAAACTAAATACAAAAGCAAGATTAATTTCATTGGCTATCCGATACTTCCTCCGGTCAAAACAAACAAAACAAAACATTTTGAAACACACTTTAACTAAAAGGATTTCTGAGCGGAGGAAAGGTCTGCAACAGCACCCATCAGCTTCATAGAATTTCATCTTGGCATTCAGCATCAGCCTAGCGCTTTTACTCTGATCTCTTGGATCCGCCTGTCAGGTCAGTATCGATAGAAACGCTTTCATCTTTGTGTAGAATTAATAAAATAAAATTTTTTAAGGATTTCCACTGAGGTATGGACTGTTAATTGGGTACTGCAATTTTGTGGTATTTGGGTGACATTTACAAGCAACCTGTTCACGGCCAGGGTCACCCCTCATTAGTTCTTCATTAAGTAAGAATTTATTTAGGTCAGGGGTGGCAAAAGTACCTGAAAAATGTTTTAGTTTCCTTAAGAGACAACATCCTAGCTAACGCAAAAGGTAGAAGAATACAAGAAGGAGGAGAATAGGTTTGTGATTTTCACCATAGAGATTCTTTGCTAAACAATACTTACTCATTTGAGGGAATCAGTGTCTGCAGACGACATTTAAACGTTGCCGTAATTTACACTAATTTAACAAACAGATGTTTACACCATTTAACGTTGATCCATGTAATCCACCCGACTGTACCCAAAGTTTTAATTGGTTTCTCAATCAAGTCAGCCCCCGTAAGTAGGCCCTGTTGCTCCGGCGGCCCTGAGGAAATCACGGACTGGTTGGAAAAGTGCCTTGTCAAATGCCACCTCACCCTTGTTGCTCCGGCAACCCTGATTCCAACATTAATGCAAGAACCCTCTCTAGCCTGGCAGCCAGGAGGTGGAATGAACTTCAACAATGTCAGAACAGCCAAGTCACTGTCTGTCTTTAAGACACGACTGAAGACCTACAGTACCTCTATTATCAATACCTCACACTGAAGAAAAACGTTGGTTTTTTAAAAAAAACTGTGGGTTTATTAATAAAACATTGATAAAGCAACTCCATATTTGGAGACATTAAAATAACGACTTCTTCAAAAGTTATAGCTTATTTATTTGACTTAAATAAATAAGGCATCTTATTTTAAAACATCAAAACACAGTAGTACAGCGGTGCCTTGACTTACAAGTTTAATTCGCTTTGTGACGGAGATCACAACTTAAATTACTTGTATGTCGAATTAATTTTACCGATTGAAATGAATTAAAATGCCATAAATCCGTTCCGGGTCCCCAAATAAACACTCCTTTTTTTTTTGACAATACAATAAAATAGAATCTACAACAATAAACTGGTTTAATTAAGTCTAATGTACAGCATTTACCTAGGAGATCAGACAACTCCACTTGCTAACGCGCATGTCTGACTAGCTATCGAGTGAGACATGGGATGCTGGGCGGATGTTACAGCGTTCGCTACGCCCACTAGAGGTTGGGTATCTAAAGCTAGCTCAGAACCTGAATTTCAGCTCGCAAGTAAAAGCAAAAAAATCAACCAAAAGACAGCTTACATTTACCTCTTTCATACAGCTGAGCTATTGGGGGTTAGGGGCCTTACTCGGGAGCCCACAGTGGTGGTTGGTGTTGGGAATCAAAACCCCAGTCTTTCTGGTATCAGTCCAACAAACAAGTTGTGCATTTTGTGTCAGCCAACACAGGTCCGCCTCTATCTGCGTATTTGCATTGACATTGTATGTACTAAATTCACAACTGATGTGGACACAGGCTCAGATACATTTGACAACTCCTTGACTTGAAAAATCTCAGCAAGGGAACGAGGGAAAAGTTTTAGCAGATCAAGAGAACAAGTTATTCACGATAACCCCATGTGTTGTGTCTC
Organism: Bagarius yarrelli; assembly: GCA_005784505.1. NCBI lineage: Eukaryota > Metazoa > Chordata > Actinopteri > Siluriformes > Sisoridae > Bagarius > Bagarius yarrelli. The sequence continues at coordinate 2,408,156 of VCAZ01000047.1, forward strand.
AGGGGAAGGACATTTAAATTTTGATGTCCTGGGAGGAAGCGTTTGGCTTTAAGAAAACCAGCAGCGCTCAACTAATCAGGTAATTTAATTGCTAATTGCTGTCATTTTCCAGATGTTGCACACGGCTGTAGGGTGACATTACTGACATCATTACACCATAGCAGACCGTTAGTGACACTAGAAATAATTCTTAAATATTAGTTTAATTTTTAGCCGCGTAGCAAAAGAAGAGGATTGCGTTTTTATTGAACTTAAATTGAAAAGATTCTGTTTATTTATTGCTATATTTCTTTTCTTATTCACGCCTTTTCCACCTTCTGGTTCGATTTTTTTTTTTCGACTGGACAGGATAATTACCAGCTCAAGAAAACTTAATAGCCACTAATGATAAAGTGTGCATATTTAACCACACTATATTTGGCACAAGTGTCTGCACGGTGTCCTGGTGAGCATTTCAATTTTGATAATCAACAACCCGAGTCTAATCTCACATCGATTTGGATGTTAAAAGCATCTCATTAAATGGCATAATCATTTTAGCCTCCCAGTAACATCTTTATGGACAGTTAAACATACACAGATACTTTCAATGTTTGTTTGCTATATTCCATTAAAATCAGATCAATCAAACTGCAAGCTATTAATCACCATTCATTTGGACTAATAAAAAGTAAGAATAGACAGTATAATTTTATTTCGACTGATGAAACTATCCTGTCTTTGATCTGATTTTCCTCAATTCCCAGAACTTCACAAAAGGCTAATTTAATTTATAGAACTTCTGCGGTTTGGTTGGTATTACAAATACATTATTCAATTTTTAACAAAATGGAATCAAAGGCACTTTTCCACACACAATTTCTATGAAAAAATGTCAACGATGATGTTAAAGAGCCTGACTAATACACCGAGTTTAAGACACTCTACCAATCTACCAAACTGAAACATTTGACACTAGCTACATATGAATAGTTTAGCAAAAGTCTCAATTTCTTCCTTTCTGATAAAACAGACACAATTAATCGTCATTTAAAAAAAAACAAATATTATTGTCGTCATATGTCCTAATGTAAGGCCTGCATTGACGCGGTTTAACCAGTGTGGCGCTGTAGCGCAAGACTGTAATTCTCAAAAAAAATCTCAATAGAAGAAGAGATGTTTATTAAAGAAAATCGGAAATAGAATCTGCTGTCATGTGTGGAGACTGATGTAATCACGACAAAGTTATTTTTAATTCTTTTCTTTGGGATAAAAAAAAATTCAGTATTAACAAACAGCAATAAATGACATAAGTAACAAAATAAACAACTACATAAATAAAAAAATATGTATGTTTAAATAAATAAATGCATAAAACGTATAAATAAATATTAATAATACAATTGTTTGGAATTTTTACAGGTTTAAGTGATTCCCCTTGTTTTATTTATAAGTTAGAACATGTATAAGTTACTGTAATACTTAAACTAATTGCACAAGCTAGACAAAATGCTAATTAAGCAATTGATTGTTCGAATCAGATTTAATCAATTTATTTGATCTTTATCAATATGATAATCTGAATTTATTTGAAGTTTCTATATCTGTATCTTTCCATTTTTAATTCAATAAATGAAATTAACATGCGGTAATCAACACTTTGCCGTGTTACAAGCGAATGACGCCTTAACCCTCAGTCTGGGAACGATTTTTACCAACATCTTTTGATTTGACAATTTTATTCAATTTTTGCTCGGCAAAACATGCTTCAGCTCTGTCAAATTACAGAACCATCCCTCCTGTGCACAGCCTTCTACAAGACATTCCACGGGTTTTCAAATGCGTTTCAGCACAGACCTCGAATTGGGTCGTTCCAGAACAATTTTCTTCTTCTAAAGCTATTCCTTTATCGACATGGATTTGTGCTTCGGGTCATTCTTGTGCTGGAAAGTGATACGTTTCTTTATCACCAGCTGTGTAACAGACCTGCAGGTTTTGCACCAAAATAGATTGCTGTTTGGTGCTATCCATGATTCGTTATCTCGATATCAGGCCCAGCTCTTTCCTTGGTCTAAGCAGACCCATTTGGCCACCTCTTTTTTTTGTCTGGAAGGTCTGGAGGTTTATTTTTCCTCTATTTGCTACTCAGTCTTAAATCCGACAGTTGTGAAGAATGAGAGATTGTTGCTGCATGCTTCTCAACCAGTCCTTGCCAGATATTCCTGCAGATCCTTTAACATTGTCTTTAGACAGCTTTTCTAATAGATTTTTCTCTTATCTGTTGGAGGAACCTGGTCCTGGTAAGGTCACTCAGGTGTTCAATTTTCTACACTTGATCAGTTTTGTTGATTTTGTGAGAATTTCAGAGTTTTCCATATTTTTTGCTACGTCATTGTCTTTTTTTGCTCAAGACCTTTCTACAGTCAGAAAACAGTGGTGGCTTGGTGGAGCTGGGAATCAAACCCACGATCTTTGGGTAGGTAGTCCAACACCTTAACTATGATCACTATTTTTTTTTTTCTTCAAATCTACTTAATTGTTATTGCTGCATTATTAACATATTTATGTCAGTATGTTTTATTGCACTTACTAAAAAGCAAGCTGCTTGCACATATTAAACTATTTATTATTAATTTAAAATGATTATATCGGAATTTCCATGTGACAGCAGATTTTGTTTGTAGTTTTTTTCCCACTTGCCAACACTAGTGATTTGCCTCCCTTTACACTCCAAAGCATCTGCTGTGTCTTCTTTTGTTGAGCGCTGTACGACTTGCTCTACAGCACCACACTGGTTAAACCATGCCATTACAGGCCCTAACATTAGGTTATAAAAGTTCCAATGTCTATTTTAATAACAAAAATACTTGTCGACAATTTTTTAATCTTGACAGCGAGCTTGTCCTAAATTGGACCATTCCAGATCCTGATCTAATATCGTCCATGACTTGCAACACCCATGGAGAATTCTTAGAATTTCTGTTTTTGGTTTCTATCTCTGGCTCATGTAAGGGGTCAGATATTGATTTTAACCCCTTCAACCAACACAGAGAATGATTAAACCGCACAAGCGTTAGCGGTTACTTGCTACACTTCTATGCCCAGAGGTGGAGAGGGTTTCGGGAGGCAGTTATAATTACCTTCCCGCACTAATAGGAGCACATGATAATAAAAGGTTTCTCAAAGCACATAGTAGAGATACAAAAACATCCATAATGCAGCATATCTCTAAGTCATTTTCTAGTCTCCTCTCATGCAAAGCTTTGAATTGTGGATAAGATAGAAATAAGATAGAAACCTCTAGAAATTAATTGTTCCAGTCTGCAGGAGACTTAAGACAGATGTGGAGGTCCATCGTCCTGGAGGTAGTGAGCTGTGGTGTCATTTCTTTTTATTGTTTTTGAATACTATTTTAGGCTCCATGGCTAAATACAAATGCATAGACTGTACAACTCTCTCTACTGTAGTTGGAAAGAAAGCACTGTCACGCCTACAGACGGTTACAAATGTAGCTGAAAGATTTATGACTGGCACTCAAAAGCAGGAACACATCACTTCTATAGTCTGTCCTCCCTCAAATGATTGCCGGTCAGTTTTATTGCTGAATGGTTTGGCACCCTAGTACTTGGTAAGCAGGCATTCTTCTAACAGGATCATTTGATCAGTTTGTTTTATTATTTTCCAGATCTAGGTACCTAGGTACCTTTTCAGTTGCTGCCTCTAAACATTGGACGTCATTGCTCTTAGCTGGTCTTATTTCTGTTTATTTGTGGGTTTTGTTTACTCGTATTTCCTTAACAAATGAATTTAAACTGTCTGTATAGCCCATTTCATTATATTTAAATTTCTGACATTTGGAAGATGTTATTATCCGATGCGACTTACATTTATCTCATTTTTTAAATCCAAATAAGCAGTTTAGGGCTAAGGGTCTAAGCAGTGGTAGCTTCATGGTGTTGGGAATCGATCCGACATTCTGGTTAGTAGTCCAACACCTTAACCACTGACCTACAACCCTTTGCACTTTAGGGCAGCTTGGTCACAATGAAATGAACTGCTCATTGATAGATCGAGTTTTGATTCCCAGCCCCATCAAGTTACCGCTGCTGGGCCCCTGAGCAAGGCCCTCAACCTCCAAATTGCTCAGTTGTATCAATAGATAAATCCAAGTCGCTCTAGATAAGGGCATCTACCAAATGCTGTAAATGTTAATATGAATAAAAATAAACAGCAGGATCATACATAGACCTTATAGAGAGGTTAAAATATGCACGATTGTGTATGGAGCTCGGTCATTTAAATATAGTGGGACTGATGAGATTTCTGCAGTCCCTAGGACGAAGGCCAGCTTCAGTATTGGAGGATCTTCTGTAATCCTGGCCAGGTAAGCTGGCTTATGCTAAAGACAGATGGAGAACCCACAGAAGCATGGAACCTTCTAAATGGTGTGGCAGGTGGTGATAACAGGGCGGTAAAGACAAACACACATGAAGAAAACAGCTTTTTTTTTTTTTTAATTGGAAAACCTCGATAAACTCTATTACAATATAAATAAAATGTAACATATTTAGAGTTCATTTTAGATTTGTTTTACACAGTTTAATATTAAAACATAATTATTCAGCGATCAGGCGAATAGAATTATTTCAATGGCATCAGATACTTAAATGAGGCAACAGGCAGTGCTTATGGTATGAGACAATGGATTAGGGTTGAAATCAAATTCTGTTCAATACATGCCACTGCCGGGCCCTCGAGCAGGGCCCTTAACTCATCTATAAGTGCTCATCTAAAAAAAAAAAAAAATTGATATATATATTTAAAGTCATTGTAAATGAACAACAGAATTAAAAAAGACTTTATACCACACATGCAGTTTCAGAAGACATTTGATGACGAATTACCAAACGACTAATTTTATAATCGACCAATAAAAGCGCTGACCAATTAATCAGCAATTGTTTTATTTTATTTGTTAATGTATGTCATTAGCAGTTATCTGTCACATGCTTATATCTAACTTATTTGCACAGGTCCTTGTCTGTTCGGCTGCATTAGCACTAAACTACATCTTGCTCTACAGCGCCGTGTTAGACACTGGTTAAACCTTGAAATTGCAGGCTCTTACGTTGGTTTGATGACTATTTGATGACGAGGAATATTTGTGACAAGTTTTGAACTCACTCTTATTTTCTAAAAGAGTACTTGGGTAGGGCAGAATACAAAAAATTTCCATAAACTAAAAGATAATCAATTACCTTTAATAATATCAACATTAGTGTACTGCAGTTAGAAAAAAAATGATAAAATAAAATAAAAAAATCTATAAAAGTCTTTTCGAATTTTACTGTAGACTGCTTTTTATAATAAATACAATGTTTTTTGAGTTCTGAATATGTAATTTTCTCACTTTATATATTAAAGCCCCACCCTGACAACGTAATCGTCCAAAATAAGGTAACGCCTACAGTATATCCAACCTTTATCTAATCCCCACCAATATCTAACCAATATTTTTAGCTAGCTAGTTTGTCTATGCTTCTTAAAACTTATGTACTTCCTGTTTGTGTCTCGCTAATGCCGTCATGGCTACGCTAAACACTAATGCTAATTCTCCCTTGTTGTTTTCTAGCGTAGTTCTGAGAATTATTCTTTCGCATGTTTTCCTGGGTTGTTTTTTTTTGTTTCCTTGCTAAAATAAGGTTCCTGTTGCATCTGTTTTCTCTGTCCTCTTTTCTCGTCCTCCTGCTCCCTTCCACCACAGTACATGACAGCTACTTTATAAATAGATGTAATTTTTTTTACTCAGCCCAACAAGTCATATCTGGATTATTTGTCTTTAATCTTACAACTAGAAGTAAATGGTAATATTTTTAAAATATCTGCTAATATAGTGGGTTACGCAATAAATGACCAAAACGAGCAACGTGTAACAAACTGCAACTGTTTTTTTGTTTTTTTTTAAAAAACGTTATATTGTCTGAGAAATATAATTTTAGTTAAAGTAGTTCTCGGTAGGTGGGTGCCTTTTGTATTCTATGTATAGGTAGTAATGTACAGATATTATTTTTGTTTGACAGCTCAAATTTGATTTCTTTTTAAAACATCAGATCTAAATTTGATTCTCAGCAGTCTAAACAACAAATCCAAGTTTTTATATATATATATATATATATATAAACTAAAATTCAGTTTCTGGACCTGTGTCTCAGTCTGCAGTTTTTGGTGTTAGCTATTAAATCCATACATTGTGAAATCCATCGAGACGTAGCCAAAAATCCGGAGGTCAAGTTGTGAATAAAATAAAGCCAAATTAAAAACTTGCCTATAGTTAAATTTGCAGTCATCTTATTAATATTTCTTTGCTAAGGTATCAACTCGAAAACTAGGGGGCGATATTCTATCCTTGGATGCTTGAAAATGCAGATTAAATTCTCGTTTGATTGACCAAGTGCACACTTTCTATCTATTCGCCACATAGCCTTTGTCACCAGTGTGATTAAAATGTAATGGAAGGATTTAAGAGCATTACAGATTGTTGCTGCTGATGCTGAGATAGAAAGAGTGACTGGCAGTAAAAAGTAACGCAAAATAAGAAAATGTTCACAAATCAATCAACCGGTTAAATTACTTAACCCCGGGCTTGTACACTGTGTGATTTTTTAAATGTGATCCCAATCTCACACTGTTGGAGCTCAGATGTCAACAGCAGCCTGTACGATAGTCAAAACAGGTCAAAAATAAATGTACACCAAAAGACCCGTCCGGAGTTTTTCCGTGAGATGTTCGGTAAACCGCGGTCTCTTGCTAAATGGTAGCAGTAAAGCAACAAACAGCAGCAGCAACATTTACGTTTACATTTATGGCATTTGGCAGAAATTCTTATCCAGAGCGACTTACATTCATCTCCTTTACACAACTGAGCAATTCGGGGTTAAGGGCCTTGCTCAGGGACCAGCAGTGATGGCTTGGTGGAGCTGGGAATTAAACCCAGTCTTCGGGTTGGTATTCCAACACCTTAACCATGAGCCACCACCTCCCGACGATGTGTATTACAAATACTCTTTATGCTGTTCTGTCCACAGGACTCATTTCTACATTTCCCCGATGTCGTCACGTTAATTGTGTCATCAGGTTTGGCGCATCTGTTGGCTCTCGGTTTGGCGGTCGTCGTCGTCGTAGAAATCTAAAATCTTTTGGCACTGCCAGAATTCCATCAGAGGACGAAAATTGATTGCAGCGGCTGTTAAATGGCTGTTCGTAAAACTAGCTAATAAAAACAAAAGATTTTAGCGTAGATTTACAGGATATTTAAAAAAAAAAATTCAACATTTCTCTCAGACGACCATATCGTGTCCAAATTTTCACAGTGCGCGCCCGGCTTTACATTTCCGCACTAAATGTTCCTCTGTCCTACTTCGGCTGATAGTAATATATTTCTTATTTAACTTGATATAAATCAACACTAGTTTAATCATGCAATATCGGACACCACAAAGACATGGTGTCCTGCACAGAGCCCTGACTCATCCTCACTAAACAACTTTAGGATGAACTGGAACACCGACTGCACCCCAGATCTCCTCGATTGCCTTGATCAGTTGTATTGCACATGGACCATCACACAGGCATGATTAATCAATAAGCGATAAAAAATAGCAGAGAATGTCAGTATCTCTAATGCAATCTCTCAACTTTTGTGCTACTACAGAATTGGTTTTATGCTAGACTGACTGTCACTAGGCTGTGATCTCACCCCTGAGCATATTGGAAAGGGCACCACGGACACGGAAGCGTGGTCGAGCGTTGGTTTGCACATAGAGGGCGCTAACAGTGTGAGTGGAGAGGATATGTAAGAACGATCGACGCTCTTTAGCAGGAAGTAAAAATGTGGGAGATAGTGGAGAATTGAGAATACACCGCAATGGTTTAGGTGCGTTAACACATATAGTCCCATGTTGTTTTGTGTATTTAAACAAAAAGCAGTTTAGCTCAACACCTCTTTTTTAATTCAGTTAGCATAAAGAAGCTATCAAGCTATTAGATGATTGTCTGGATGTTTTTCTCCTGGAATTGAGGTTGCCATGTGACAAAAAAACTGATTTCTTTAGTGTTTTTTTCAGTCATCAAAAATGTATAGCTAAAACCTAACCATTAATCAATAATCGAGTAGGAAATTTCCTCAAATGCCCATCCCATCAGCCCACTAAATTCTACAAATAAGATTTCCATAGTCTGGCATATGACTTTTTAATTAATCCGAATTGAATTTTCTTGTTTCGAATACAGCATAAATCAATGCATAAATAAAAAGGCCCTGTGTTTTTGAAAAGAGTTGGATCAAATTTCCACCCTTGATTGTTTCATCTGTTGGCAAGAAAAGGCTTTTGTGAGCCCTTATATCAGGAAACACACTTGGAGTTGGCTCCGAGCTCAGGCATGTGCTCTGCTAAACAATAACGGTGCCAAACAACGGTGTTATCCTTTAGCCAATTCCGTTCATCAGCTTTCGCCTACACCTCGTGCTCGAGTTCTGCATTGTTCTGGATGATGTATTTCATAGCCGGCTGTAATAAAGTTTAATTAACTGGCCAGATATCTGAACTGGCCCTGGTGATGCACCCTTAGGCTTGTGATGAATGTCATTTAAATTAATTACAGATGGTCTTGCGGAGATGTTTGGGTTTATACTAGATACTTGCAAAACGTTACTACGTGCCGTAAAAACTATTTCATCGGGTATCATTTTGTAATTTCTTTCTTCGAAAAAAATATTTTGAATCTAATTTAGATAAGGGGCCTCCCTCAGTGGCCCAGTAGTGGCAGCTTGGTTGTCGATTAAATTGAAACTACAATCTTCCATCCAGCGGTCCAGCACCTTATTCACTGAGATACCACACATGATAAAAAAAACTGGGAATTGAACTTATAATCTTCCACTGAGCTACAACTTTTAACTATTTGAGGAAAGTGCCCAATTATTATTATTTTTAATTAAACGCTACTCTAGTAGCAGGCTTGTAATCACGGTATATCCCTGCAGGGGTCAGTAATTTTAGGACATCAGGGTTTAGCTGAAAAACCATCACTTAAAAAACAATCGCATGCAACATTATTAAGTGCAGCACAGGGGGCTTTTTCCTGCTGAAAAAACACCTTTGATTTGCACAAAAGCAGTACTCATGGAAGAATGACACTAATGTAAAGAGAAAGAAAACGCTCAGCATGGAAAGCAATTTCAAATGCAGGAACACCAATTCCTGGCTATCGAAGGGTATAAGGGCAACTCAGGGTAGCGCTTAGAGAATAACCTCTTCTCCGATCTGGTGGCAGAACCAAGCTGTGAGCAGTAATTGAAAGCAAAGGATTACCGAGTTCCGCACCCCTTCCAAACCCACCTATTAAGTAAACACCAACATATTGTAAAGCATTAAAGTGTGACCCCGAATACAATCAAGCGAAGCCTGAACCACAGCAGGGTTAATTGGGAACTAATTGGCAAAAACAAGCTCCAGGAAAGTTGTTGTTTTTAATGTATTTTTCCTTTCCTTTCCTTTCCTTTCCTTACTGGGGAATTAACTCAAGAGCAGAAAATTAAGCCATCAAACTTAATGTATATCAATTTATATTTAAAAAAAAACAAAACAATGGAGTAGAACAAAACATGTTTTTGCCCCAGGCAGTCTTGTTTCCTTTGCCAGCCTAAAGACATGTTCGGGCTTTGCCAAATTGTCTACATGGGTGAGTTTGTGTAGGATTGTGTCCTTTAATGGTTATCATCATTGATTGCCACTCAATTTGTGCCCAAAGGTTCCCAGGGATCAGGTTCAGGTTCCTACATGTAGCCTGTAGACAGTAAGTGCTACAGGATATGAAAAGGATAGACGGGTAGATGACAGGATAGCTGAAATATAGTTTTCTCCTAAAAGCCATAATGTTAGCAATACCTTATTACAGCTTCTAATATTGTTTGTTGTAAAATTGATTTCTTGAGTAACTTAGTACACTACACTGCTAATCAATACATAGGCTTTCAGAACGATCCGGAATCACTCATTTCTTACTGAATGGGTGTGGTTTCTTCAAATATGACTCCACCCCCATCCCATCCAAATGGTTTATTGATGCTGTCACAGTCAAGATCTCAACACTTGTGGGAGATACAGGCCAGCATATTAAAAGGGAGCAGGTCTATGTTTAAGAGCAGAAACGAAAAGCAAAGGTGTAGTGCCATAACATCCTACAGCATGCTTGTGTTGTGTCGTTTTTTCACCCTCTAATGAGTCTGCCCAAATTGTGCAAAATGCATTTTCAACAAAAACACTAAAGCATGTCTTTGCACGCTGTAGATTTAAGCTCGTCAGTTACCTTTTGCTACAACTCAAACCTAAAAACATTCTGTCGCATGTGATTTACGTTTGCCGGACACGCAACTCTACTGTGTTTTACTTATTATTAGCCAAGTCATCTATCTAGCTATTTTTTGGACTACTGATCAACAATTTATATAAATAAAAAAAAAAGTTCCAGCATGGCGGAAAGTTACCAGTAACTTTGAGTGGACGATGAGGTCCGACCATTTTTTATTGTAATATATAAGAAAAAATGTACGACGATTCTCGATGGAAAATGTCAATAGAACCAAAAAATTATTTCTGATTATTGGCACTAGTTTATCAGGAAGTATCGTCGTTGTTGTCACTTCCTGATAAAAGCTTTATGACAAATTCCAATTTTGCACCAAAGTTTAATCGCATCTTTGTTTGAAAATATAGCTACTTTTTCTAATTTACATTTACATTTGCAGTATTTGGCAGACGCCCTTATCCAGAGCGACTCAGATATTCCGTGTTATACAACTGAGCAATTGGGGGTTAAGGGCCTTGCTCAGGGGTCCAACAGTGGTGGCTTGCCGGAGCTGGGAATCGAACCCACAACCTTTGGGTTGGTAATCCAACACCTTAACCATGAGCCACCACTTCCCACCACAATTTACCTTATGTTATGTTTATTTTATAAAAAAAAATGGCGGTGCTCTTCATCATCATCATCAGAAGATCATCAACTACTGTAGAGTGGAACGTTTTGGTAGAACGATGGGGTGACCAACCCTTTGTCTAGACAGACTAAAGTACGTTCAGTTGCCGTATATAGATAAATAATATTAAATATTTGGTTTTCGAGTCAGTTTTTATTTAAAACTTTAATTGTGCAACTGTGAGCAAAAACACAAGTGCTGAGATAGAAAGATCATAACGAATAGGCTTCCTCTCAGAGCTTTGCCCCAATAGCTCCAAGTTAATTACACACATTGTAGTTTGTCAGCAGTAAAAAGAAAAGCCTCCTCAATTATACTAGAGAACCTGCTGGGGTTATGAATGCTTTGTTTTTATTTGAAGAACTGTGGCCTATGGTTAGAATTATGCAGCTTTCTTTTTATTTTGCCAACCCAGACTTAAGAATAAAGACAATGCATACAACATATTCAATTATATACAATATAAATAAATTGCACAATGGACTGTATAATAAGGAATCACTTCCCAAAGGCTGCTCTGTAGGTCATGTGTTTTTTCCCACCATGTATTTATACCGTTGCCATGAACAGGTTGTGGTTGGCCCACAACAGTAATTAAGTAGGCGGTAGGTTCCATCCGCATGACCCGAGGTTACCCAGCAAAACATTGCTTATGGGATCATAATCAAAACCACCAGAAGGCAAGTAGCACAGGGTCACCAAACTCAGTGTTGGAGGACGTATCCTGCAAAGTTTAGCTTTAACCCTAATCAAACCCACCTGGACTAGCTAATCAAGGTCTTAATAGGTATACATTATACTTACAGGCAGGTGTGTTAGGGCACGTTGGAGATTGGTTGAACAACGAAGTCCATGATCATGATTGGCTGAAGATGCCTCATATGAACCAAGTCAGCTCTACAGAGGCATGGCCTTTCAGGAGCGAGTCTGGTGACCAATGCTTTAGCCCCTCCCACCAAAAAAAAGCATAATGGCTAATGCTAATTCTAACGCTGCAGTACCCAGATTTAAGTGTTATTCTGGTCTTCCAGACTTCAATAATGGAGTATCAGGTTGCATGCTAATATTTAGCAAAGAAAATCAGACCGGATAAGGTTTTTCACCTACACATAAACTAAATAGAATCTAGCTTGATCATTTGTCTATATTCTCATTCTCCTACATACCATTGACTTCACACTATGCTGTATCCTGAAATATGTCAGTTTTATATAAAATCTGGCTAGCACTTAAAAGTTTAAATTAAAAATGCTTTTAAAATAGTGCTAGTTGCAGTAAAAGTGTATTAAACAAAAAATTAATCCAGAATGCAGTATAAATAAGAAGTCCCCAAAATGATTCCTCGAGGGCCACATCATTGTTCCGTTCTTTAATGATGGTAATGCGGGTCGGTCTGTTACAGTAAACTCTATGTGAATTACAGAAAACTCTGTTGATTAGTTGATTATTTTGTTCTGATTCTACATACAAATGAACATTACTTTTCAAGAGATAAATAGAATATTAAAAGATGAAAAATAAGACAAACAGCCGTTTCTTCGCGTCGAACAATGAAATGAATAATCACGTATCCACTTATGGTGAAATTTCCTGCATTCTGAAATTGTAATTACTTTTACAGCATTTGGCAGACGTCTTTATACAGAGCGACTGACATTTATCTCATTCATACAACTGAGCAATTGGGGGTTAAGGGCCTTGCTCAGGGGCCTAACAGTCATGGAGATTGGTGGAGCTGGAAATCGAACCCACAATCTTCGGGTTGGTAGTCCAACATCTTAACCATGAGCCACCATTTTCCTATTTTGTCGTCTCTTTGAATTTTCTCGCTATTTGGTGTGTGGATGCACCTTATCATCATTGTAGCGTTTAGTTGGTGGGGAATTGAACAAATAATCAATCTAACTTAATAACGAAGGGGGATTTTTAGTTTGAAAGGCAACCTTTATTATCAAATACAGATATGATATAAGGAAAACATAGATTTAAAAATTACATTTTCTAAATATATTTCTTTGGTATTGTTCAGAGGGCCACAGTAAATGTAGGGCCCAGGTGTATCCTGGCTCCAGGGCCGTAGTTTGGGGAACCTTAGCTATAAACCATGATTGTTGTTATTCACTGCATTAAAATATGCAAATCTATTAACTTAATATAGACAATTATTAACCTCTATTACATTATATAATTAGGAATAATACAATTAAATAGTTGTATTTTTTTAACAATGGCAATTTTCTCAATGAAAATAACAGAAATTCCAGACATAGACATTCCATATGTATATTTTCCTTTGTTAACATGCCCCTAATAAGCAAAATAAAGGCTACAGAACCAAGAAAAACAACTCAGTAAAATAACATGACAAAAAAAACTTAAAAAAGTGTGATTATAAAAACTATATTTTTTCTTTAAGCTTGTAACATGATTGAAACTGTGGATTATTAATAACGATGGTGGAACTAATAGGTACTTTTGTTGGTAGTCTAGCTAGGGTGGGTCTGGCTGCAAAAGTGCAAATTCTCAGGTGCTAAATGAAGTGGCTAGGTTAAACTATGCGTCCTTTTTTTCCTAGACATTTTGGACCTAAAAATGTGTCTAAATAAGATTTCTTAAAATGACCAGAAAGTTTTCTACAGTCGCCATTACAAATGTGCTTTCTTGTATTGCTTTCACCAAAGGTAAAATTAGGTAAAAGTCCCACCTTTCCCACACCACCATTGGTCAGTCATGTACGCAAACATTGGACAAACTGCATCTTAATTATTTTGCTCGGTGTAACATGGCAACATTCAGAGCAGCGAATTGCTTTCCAACAATGGATTGCACGTGGATCCCGAATAGTGTCAAAAATACCCAAACAAAACTGTAAATTCTAAGATGATTCCCGGGCTTTGCAGCTGCTGTAGTAGCGTATAAAAAAGGTGCTAGGAACCAAAAAGCCTACATTAGCTCAGCAAAACACAAAATCACAGCTAAAAAAAAGGGTTGACAAGAGAATAAACCAACTATTCTGTGAGGGCCAAAAGTTGAATGCACAGGTTGTTTTATTTGATGTATTAAACTGTAAATAACACTTAACCCCAAACCCCATAAACATTCTTCTGGTAAGTAGAGTTCCATGAACTTTTTAACAAAAAGACTTAATTTTTCCTTTTTAAAGGAGTTGTTTGTTCATTGACAAAGAATCTGTGTAGTTCATGTACACATTAAATCGAAGTTCCTTTCAGCGCACAATGGTTATAATTCGCCCTTCCCCGCATTAAGACTAACACTAAATTTTAAAGGTCTTACATTTCAAATTCATCCATTAATCTGTTAAATCTATGCCTGGAAAATCTGGCCTTTAGCGTCGTATGGTTAAAACGCTAAAAGGGTAAAGCATGAGTCATTTTCCATTCGGCTCTCCAACAGGAGACTTAACTTTTTAGCTTATAGCCCCCAAATGGCTCATTTGGCTGGAGCACTGCTCCTGCGGTGAGGAGATGAGCAGTGTGCTAATCGAGCTTTCTCTCAGAGAGACAAGGACATTATAAGCGAGGAAGATGGCAGAATTCTCAATTTATAAATTCCAAAAACTCTACTTTAAGGGGACCTTAGGGTTTCTAGTTGCAATGTACATTTACAGCATTTGGCAGACGCCCCTATATTTATTTAATTTATTCAAATTAAGCAATTGAGAGTTAAGGGCCTTGCTCAGGGTGCCAGCAGTGGGTGTTTGGTGTTGAGAATCGAACGCTGATCTTTTAATTCGCAGTCCAACACCTTAACCACTGTGCTACCACTTCCACCAAGCCAATTGACTTCATCTAAAAAATAAAAAGACATACCAGCAGTGGGAGCTGGTGCAGAAATCATTTTAGGCAGTGCAAACAAACAAAAAAAATGTAACTGCAGGAGTGTAAATAACCGATAGTGGTGGTGTATCATTACTGCTTGCAAAAATATTTTAAATAAACATGTATAACTAAACGAATGCAATCAATGTAGCATAAATCGATGAATTTGAGTTCAGTGTGGGTTTAAGTCAAGATAATCAAGACTTGTATATCAAAGATAAAAGCTGTAACAATAATGTTGTCCATTAGAGGGAGCCAAAGGGGATCCAATAAAGGGCCAAAAATATAAAAACAATATTGAATTTACCAAAAGCAAAAGTGGGAGGCCATTTATAGATCTACATACGCACACCTAACCCCCCAGACCACCCACCCTTATCCAGAGTGACTTACAATTTTTATCTATACAACTGAGCAATTGGAGGTTAAGGGCCGTGATTAGATGCTCAGCTCTGGAAGTTGGTGGTGCTGGGAATCAAACTATCAATCTTCTGGAAGTATTAGCAGTGTACTTAACCACTGCGCTATCACTTATTGCAATATATATTTAACTAATTGTTAACCTGGAAAGGAGCTTTATTCTCCAAAGGGGGACGGCACCACAGCACCCCCTATTTACTGGCTGTCACAGCATCACATAAATTTTTTCATGTTTAGTAGAGTGCTGAGCTGACTTCAGCCCCTACTCTTCTACACTAAGTGCCCTAGAAATCAGGCCCACCGATCTACACGTCGTTTCGCATGCAGGGAGCAGAGAAAAGTGGCCAGGACTTTAATCAATAATCTATGGACTTTAATAAAGCATGAGTTTCTGCCTAACTCAGAGCAGACTCGCAACTGTATTTCTGAAAACATGACTTATGATTAGACCTTTAGATGATCCAAAGAGACAGACAGACAAAGGAAGATGATTCCCACCGGAATAAGAGCTCATTCAGTATTTAGAATGCTGGATTAGCGCTGCTCCTAAAAAAGGTGCTATTCAATATCCGGGAAGAAAGGAATAATTGAAGTAGGCTTTGCTTTGGCATTTTCTGTTGATAGGATAGGAAACAATTTGGTGCATCTGGTGCATCAACAAATATGTGTCAGAAATGTACAAACATGAAACTCGTGTAGGATCATAAGTTTAGACAGGCACGACGCGTCAAAAACAAACGCACAGCCCGCATTCTCTTGCTAAATAGTAAGTAGCAGCAAGAAACAGCAGAAATGAAACGTCATACAAACACTCCTTTATTCTTTGTAACTTAAGTTTCTCTCCTAGCCGTTCTGTCCACCGGACATTTCCCTGAGGTGGTTTGTTGTTGTCATGCTAATCGCAGCATCAGGCTTAGGGCTACTATTGGTTCTTGATTTGATGGTTGTTCTTGGAAAAGTCGCACTGCATGAAAGAGTCTGATATTACTCGTGACTGGCAGAATTTCATGTGGGGGAAAAAAATGGTTGCAATGGCTGTTGGTAACCTCGACAACAAATTTTATCGTAGGATTATAGGAATTTTTAGGAATGTAAAAGATTTATCGTAGACAACCAAATCCAGGCCATACTGGTTATAATCAAACAAAAGAATTAACAAAACTTACAAAATCACTTGTTTTTCCTGCAATTTATACACAATGACTTGTGCTGCTCGAATGCACACCTCTCTTGACCTTCAGTTGTGGTGGCAAGAAAAAATTCTGGCGGCTTGATAGCAATGGCCAATGCCCAACGCACTTCCAGGTTTTGTACCTGCTCACTGAGGCGTGAAATCACTTTGCCACTATTCTCCCTCCTTATCATCCCTCTGTTTTTGGATCCCCTCCCATGCTTCCCTTTGGTGTTTTTTTTCTTTCTCTATTCCCCCATGCTGGTGCACAAACTAAAATAAAGCCTGCATTGTTTCTTTTTATTTACACCCCCCTCCTTCCACCCTTCCAACATCCAGCTGTTTTGTAATGGTAGTATCTTCTAGGTGTGCTGTTCTTTATTTCGCACGATGGTGTCTAAAGCGTGGAACACCAACACCTCTACATAATAAAAAACTTTGTGAGGGGGTCCAAGAGTGTAATTATTTTTAATTAGGGGAGCTGTGGTAGGCTGTAACACCTCCACCAATATCACTGTGTGACAGGTTTAGTGATTCTTTGGCTATTTTTCTGTAAGACGTTTTAATGAGCAGAAATAAACCCATGTGATCACTAAGAATAAAGCAAGAAGGGTAATAAATGTATCAAGAGGACAAAAAACTTTTCAGTGTACGTAAACGTTTCATGCTTTTAGTGTACGTTATTATGGGCTAATTAAAGATACTGTAAATAAAATTATACCTAGGGTACCCCGGCAGTCTTGTTTAAGTATAGCTGGTCTATACTCGGTACTAAGTCTTAGTATATGTCAAGTCTACGATGCGTGTTGGTGCTTTTTTGTTGAAGACCTGTACAAAATCACCTAAATAATACTCAAAGTTAGTAGCGGGCCATGCATTTGGTACCTGGACCTTCAGTGGGGAGTCACCCGAATAATACACCGCTTAATACCACCACGGTCATGTCACAATTATAGAAACCATCGTAACTATACAAACGCAATATAACACAGCGTGGCATTACAGAGAAAAAGACGTTTCCTGAATTGAGGATGAAAACCATTTTTATTAAAGCAAGAAACCCTGTTAAGACTCCAAACCTCTACACTACGACCGCAACTGTACCGCATACATCATCTGGAGCAGTTTAGAATCAGTATTTATTTATTTAATATAACAAAAACATCAAAAAGTAACATATAGAATATAAAAAGTAACATAACATCGTATATTCAGAGGCTGTACATTCTGGTTCACTCATTCAGAAACGAAGTAACTCAAAAACAGCAGGAAAACTTGAACAAGGAGCTACTTTTTCCTTATCTGAGCAATATTTCTTAAAGAAATCAAGGCTGTTCTAGTAATAGCATCATCTGTAAACTTCAACAAAAAAAAAATCTAAAGTCAATAACCACACCAGGGGTTTTTTTCACCGCTAGACATAACGTAAATAAAATTTTCTATAAGAACAGAAAACAGATGTGGTCTGTAGAAAAAAATATATATTTTTTTTATTGACAAAATTAAATTACTTTTAACCACATAAACATACAAACAAAATAAACATACAACTCTGTGTCATTAGCTTGATAGTGGAGGCTGATAAGCATAATGCCAGCTGGCTAATTCTAAATCTGGGCCTGGCACGTCAGTCTAAACAGTTGGTTGATTGTAAATGCCTGAACCGAGCAATACGCCAGTGTAGGAACGACGTAACAGCAAAATCAATGATCCTGGACTTCATAATTAGAGGAATTACCTAGTCAGACCTACCAGCTGAGCCACCAGATTCAAGTAACTTATTTATGGATGGCGCCACCTTATCCATGCTTGGGCTTGTATTATGGATCATATAAGTGGGTCAACCTGATGCTGTTTTGCTTTAGATTTAGCACAAACGCTATAAAGCAATAGCAATAGCAATGCATTGGTTATTGGAATCTGTAGATGTTGTTTCAAGTGTAAAGAATTAAAAACTAATTAACAACTTGTTTCTGGCAGTAATAAACTTGGCTAAGATTGTTGGCTTTCTTCCAACTTGATTTGTAGTCAATTCCAGGTATGGTTAAGTTCACTCCACCCTGCTGGTAACCCTCTGCACTAGCAGTCTCTTGAAACCCGCTGCCAAAATAAGCAGGCCTTACTGAACACGTTTAGAGTTTGCCAGTGAGGTTCAGCCTTGCGGCATAGTGTTGTATCGGCATCTGTTGAGAATGCTTGGACTGATGTTGGCAGTCATGTTAAAAAATCTTTTAAGGATGCTAGAGGGGGGAAGCAATCCAAAAAAGGAGCCATGTATATGCAACTGGACTTCCAAAAGGGAGAGTGAAATCATTTCCAGTTTAAGTGATACATTTGGGGTGGTTGTTCTCTAGAGTAAGATAATTACCACCCATGCTACCAAGAAAAATGATACTATACATCAACCTGCATGATTTTAGAAGGTCTATTGGCTTTGCGTCCTCAACTTCCTTCCTTAATGTTTTCAGACCCCATCCTATTTCGGTTTACTCAGGATATAACACTTAACCTTACCTGCCAAGGCCAGTGGTACACTATTCTTGGCAAACACATGCTCCAGGTGTACCCAAGACTTCCAGAACTGTAAAAAAAATCTAATTAACAGCTTGCTTAGGGCAATGGCGCTTTTGGGCCAAGATAGATGGCTTTCTTCCAACTAGTCTCAGTCAAAGCCGTGCTGTACCGTACAATGGTTAAGGGAACACAGTCAAAACAATATACAGATTCAGAAGTGGTGTCTACACCCTAGCGGTAAACCAGATCTGATTGTCCAGCCATGCATTAAGGACTTGTCCAGAACCACTCTGATGCATTATAAGATTTGGGTCTTGCTGCAGATGAAAAGTAACCCCCAAACAGGTCTGGGTTGGTAGGTTTGGCCTGGCATACTGACCCACCAAGATATCAATCTTCTAGAAAGACAAGCTTACTTCATTAAGAGGTTATTCTTGCATTTAGAAGATAGCGAACAGAATACTAGCTACATATGCAACTGTGCATCTATGAATCTCTGGGTGAGATTTCTAAATAGTCCAAAAGGTCTAGGATCCTTTTTGTGCATTGCTTTTGCCTTTCGTTTAAGTCCTCCCTTCTGTCTGTCACTATTAATTGGTCATATACGCAAACATCGGTTAAACTTTATCTCAATCATTATGCTCAGCACCAAGGAAACAGACAAGGAGCAGCCTGCCCATTGACAGCCGGTACGGAGTAAATGGAAACTAAACAGTGTCACAAATGCCCAAACGCAAATGTAATTCCTATGTTTAAGTCTCTGTTGGGATCAGAACGCATAACCTGCAAAGCAGCACGTACGCGTCACTAGCATATACAGGTGTTAGCGACCTGAAAGCTTACATTAACCAAACCACAGCTAAAGGAGAGACTTCGTTAGGTAGACTAAAACAATAGAGTGAAATAGGGGTTTCTAATAATAATTCTGTTTCAACCTAAAGCCATGAACATAAACTGCTATGTAAAAAGCTAGACAATTTTTTATTTGTTTGTTATTTTACACAAACATTTAAGTCCAATAAATGAGTAGCTCCTGTCCTCTTTATTGTCGAAAACTGAAATGAAATCATTTAGAACCCCAACAAATAAACCTGTTAGGACATTTTTTAGTTTATTTTTGCACGACAGAATTATTTACTCTACTACGCCTTGTTGGAATATCGTTATGTGTATACACACACCCACAAGGGTATTGTTTACGCGCTATACCCTTAACAACTTATCGCTAGCTTCTCTGCAATGACAACAAATGAATTATACATTTTTCCCCACTGCCTTGCCTTTCAGACAGATTTTTTCCCACTGTTATTTCTGCTAAACAGTGTTACGGCTTCGGCAGGATGACGCAAGAGACATACAATGTTTGCGTACAGCACATCCTTCGAATTGTTTACCCACATTTTTAACCAAAAGGGCATCATCTCAATGCTGATCTGTGTGTTTGATGTGCTGAAGTAGAAGAGTGCCTGATGTTACGATGCACTCCTTGTTTGTGTTTTTTATTTGATCCTTTTTTTAATAATGTGCACTTGGGAGCTTTTTTTATACATTTTTCATTTCCATAATCCATCTACTCATGCTATACAGGGTTTTTTTTTTTAAAAAAGCATGGCTTTCATTTCAGAAGAAAATAAAAAGATCTAATGCTCTTCTATGATATATTAAAATGGGAAAAAAAACTCCGAATATTTATACACCTTCCCAACTGAAGAGCTCCATTAATCCGTGCTTCAGGTACCTCTATAATTAAAATGTACTGAACTGAAGCTAGTTGCCGCCTGAAGGATGATGGAAAGTAGATGTGCACTACGATTGGGATTGAAACCTTTTCTGTTTATCCTTCTTTAACTCTTCAGTAAAAACACTTTTCTTTGTTACTGTGTAGATTTTAAAATGTCTGTCTGTTTGCACGCCAGTTTGAGTTTTTCACAGTTTCTCCAATTATTCTTATTATTAGCTATGTTAACACTATTAGTAACGTATATAAAAAGTTTCCAACTATAAATATCTTGGTATCTAATCAGTTCTGGAAGATGGTTCCGAATGCTAAAGTTTGTCTTGCGCAACAAGGCAATTTTTTTCCCCATAAGAAATAATGTAAATGCAGATAATACGTTCCGTCCCGCTAAAGGACGTACGCGCAACTTTGCGTTTGAATGCTAAAGCAAAATTTCAATGCATAGGGTGAAAAGTCAGAAGGAAAGGTTTCTGGTAAAGTCAGAACCCACTCCCACTTCGGAGAAGAAGCCTGAAACTTTCTCACTTTTTGTCCAGGTCTTTAACTTGCAACCATTAGCAACCCCACCCAACACGAGGACTTTTACTAAGACTGCTTTCTCGTAAATTGAATTCAACCACCTGTAATGACATTACATTATAACTTAATAGAAGTACAGAGCAAAAAGACATATTTTAAAGAAATGGCTAAAGTCTACAAGAAAAGAATAATAATAAAAAAAAAAAATCCACCTTTCTAACATCGTCAGCATATTTGAATATGTGTTATATATGTTCGGTCAAGACACCGCAACAGCTTTTGTTGCTTTTTTGTGACGCAATGCTGCAGATTGAAGGACAGCGGTTTTGGCAGCTGAATAATAGTTTTAAAATAAATAAATAAATAAATAAATAAATAAAAGATTTTAAAGTGATCTTTAAAAAAAAAAGTGTCATTCTTGGAAAAGTCAGAACTCCATTTAAATGTATGCTAGCACTCACCTTGTGTGCTTCAGGGACTAATGGGTACCATGAGGGGTTTTTTATTTATTTATTTTTTTTACTAGCCTTAAAATCAATACGTTTTTGCATGTGAATCGATTTAAGAAGAGGTTTTTACTCAGAACATTTATTCGAACGAGAAAAGCACCTTTAAAAAAAATTGACTCTCAATGAAAATCTGTTCAGGTTAAAATAAATACCCTAAACATTATGCTAATAGAAATTCCGAATTTAATTGAATAAAAAAGCGCTCATCATTTCCAAACAAAGACACCTACGGATAACATTGAACCGCTAGCATCGATCAAGGGATCGTGAGGCCTCAAAGTAGGAAGAGAGTCCAATAATTGGCACAAGCTTTAAAGAAACTCACGTGAACTGTGTGACCATGCTTACACTGACGATAAGAGAAATTTTTGTATCGCATATCAGTTTTGGAATATTTGATGCACCGATATATATGCCGCCATCTTGTGGCAGTTTTGAAATTTATGTGCAAGACCGTCATTGAATCATGAGCAAAGATAAATCAACAAAATTGTTCTAGCGGCTCCGTAGCCACATTTTATCCCTCAGCTGCGGCTCTCTGTGGCTTTAAAAAAAAATAATGAAAATAAATAAATAATGAGTATTTAATTAATACATTGTTCAGTAATATAGTCCTTTTAATATTCAGGTTGACAGCTGACTGCGTGCTCCGGTGCGCATGATAAAAAGATGGCGGCACACAGGAGCGGACTAAATTTTGGTTTGCTGCAGATGGAATATTTAAGTTTGACTTTATATTAAATAACACTGATAATTATATGAGACAGTATACTTTATCCCAGTTCAATATATCTTTAGTTGCATGCAGACAAAATTTAGTAGTTAGTTTTATAAATACAAAACACAATAGTTTTTTTTATACATAGTAGCTGATATAACTGAAAATAATAAACTATTTTACACTACACATCTACACTACAGCCTAATTCTGCTCAACGGGGTTTAGAATTTCTTTTAAATTTGTTAAAATTATTCATGCTCTTTATTTGTTTAGCTGATTAACGTTTTTACTTAATAAATAACATTCGAACACACCATGTTTTGAATTTTTTACGTAAAAGTTACAATTTTGCCAGAAATTTGCATCAGCATGTAAGGCATTTTTAATGCCGGCTAAGTCGCCTGTACATTCGGGAGTTGTTTAAAATATGTTTAGGTCAGTAATAGCCAACCAAAATGAGTTTACAAAATGTTTCCAGTCAGTTAAAGCTGCTTCAAAAATAACAACCTACGATCTTCAAGTCATGCTCTCAAGCTACGTGTTTTTCTGCACGTTGTTTTTTTTTTGTTGTTGTTGGTGTGGATCTGTTTTTCATATTTTAATTCATTTACATGTCTTTTTTTAGGTTTGATGGTAAATTAGATTAGAAATTGCCAATACTGGTGATATTTTTTGGTAGCTAGAACAGCTTATCTGTATCTATATTATTTCTTATGGGAAAATTTGTAGCGCAAAACAAAATTTGTATTCTGAGCTTCCGCTGTAGTTTATTTCATAATTTACATGTACATTTCTGGCAGACGCCTTAATCTGGAGTGTCATCCAACTAAGCAACTGAGGGTTAAGAGCCTTGTTCAAGGGCCTAAGCTATGGCATCTTAGTGGTGCTGAGAATTGAACCTGCAATCTTCTGATTAACCATCCAACACATTAACCGCCAAAAATGTATTTTATTTATTAACAGTATATCCTAATTTATTTCTCATTTCTTTTAGTCCATTTATTTCGACGCAGAAATAAGTGTTTTGTTTGCGGTCATTGCATTCATACCAGGTCTTTAATTATTCTTATTTCTTGTCTTAAACCCTTCGTCAACTTCTTTGCTAATCCGCATATATATATATATATATATATATATATATATATACGGTCCAGGAAGCAGACACAGCTTGAGTCGGTGGCATAGGCCATGTGTCAGGAGTGACCTCGAGGGTAAGAAAACGTTTGAATATCCTGTCACTGGCAACCGAGAAAGTGAGATAAGGGTGTGATCGTTTTGGAAAAGGCATCTGACACCTTAGCGTCACCTTGCTAACGGTTGGGAAATACTTATACGGTACAGCATGTGTGTGAGAGGGAAGGTTACATTAGTACTTTAACTTTCAGCTCATATATTATATAAAGGACCAAAAATACTGCTTTTAATTTAGTTTGCACTTATTGTTCAACCAAAGGAAAATTTATATTCTAATAAGCATGAGTAGATTTTATTTTTCAAATTTGTAAGCCGGTGTTGCACACATTCCTCTGAATATCAAATAACGAATGAGACACCAGCGAGCGCCAAGCTCAAATGTCAGCATGCGACAGCGGGCTCGTCGATATTTCCATCCTGCCCTTTTAACAGTGTTTACCTGCATAGAGCAGAAATGAAAAGCTAATCTAATGACTTTGAATAAAGACGATAAAATGGAACCGACAGACGGCTTGCGGGGCAATGGGTGATGGAGGAAAGTGAAAGGTGGCAGTGATCAAATTCATTCTGTTATTACAGTTGATGGATTAAAGTACTGAGCAGTCTTTTCTGAAAGTCTTGCAATAGCAAGGTTTTTTTGCTAGACACTGAAGACCTGTGGATTTATGGTTAGCTCGCTAACCACTTTGTGGCTAAAGTGTGGTTGATTTGTCCTTTAAAATAGCACATAGTTACCGGCGCTGCTACACCAGATCTTGTTGCCGGTTTACTAAAAATGCATTTTTCAAGACACACTTTTTGCAGACCAAGAGAAAGCACGGATGCACGACCTACACCCAAAGCAGATTTACTAACAATATTTCGAAGCACAAAACCTTTGTTGACCTGTTAATCTGTTGATATGAGTGATGATCACTGTCCTCTGTTGAGGAAAAAAAATATACATGGCATTTCATTCTCGTTATTTCATTTGTGTTTTCATAATTTCAACCTAGTTCCCAGAATTGATTCTTAAAGTATTAATTAGACTTTATCTTCGTAATTTCTACTTTATTCTCGTAATTTCGACTTTATTCATCAAATATTGTGACTTTAGTCTGACTTTATTCTCATATTTTTCTACTGTATTCTCGAAATTTTGACTGTATTCTTGTAATTTAAACTTTATCCCCATAATTTTTACTGTATTCTCGTAATTTTCACTGTATTCTTGACTTTAGACTGTATTTTCGTAATTTAGACTTTATTCCTGTAATTTAGACAATTTAGTTCAACTTTATTCTAATTTAAATAAATTCTAATAAAAAATTATTTATTCTCGAATTTCAACATTTCAACATTTTTGACTTTAACAACAGTCTCTACTTCTTTTGTAGTAATGAATAAACTTCAAAAAAGTTAAAGTACAAATTCTCCCAAAAAATAGAGTATTATAACTTTCTTATTTTAAACCTCTGAACAATACCTGCAGTATATTTTAATTATCGTTTTGGTTGAAAAATTCACACGATTATTACAATTTTATTTATCTTCCATCTTTTATTGCTTTGCATTATCTTGTTTTTCATTGTAAACATTTCATTTCAAGTAAGTAGTAAAAAAAATCAGCCTAATTGCGATGACAAAATCCTAAACTTAAGTTGAAGATTGTAGCATTTCCATTTCATTACTTTTAATTAAGGCGTTACTTTTGCTGATAACTGCTGGTACAACTTTTTGGCTGAGACCCGGTTGTTTCTACGGTTACACAGCATGGTTATGATGAGGTTCCAGCTGGTAGCTTATTAAAATAGAAACACTTATTGGGGTCATTTTTTTCTTTTTTTTTTTTTTCTTCCCAGACATTGAGTGTCGGTGTGGTTAGTTGAGCAGTAATATTATGGCACCTGCTGTGTTTTTAGGAGTCATTACCTAGGAAGTAGATGATGATAAAATTCTGGAGCTCGTATGATCACCGTTGTAGCTTTATAACTTTGTTTCAGCTTTGTGGACATTTTCTTTATCTTTTCACCCCAACACTTTCCACACTCTCTCCACAGTCAGTTTTTTTAGACCTTAATAAAAAAAAAAAAAAACCCAAATGTTCTTTCTTTGCTTATTCATAAAATACACAAAAATACACAATAGACAGAAGTCAACTAATATAAATTTATGACACTAAAGGAAACAAGTGTTATACTTGACATCAACCTCATTTTCCCCCCCGTATGACTTACTTCATTACTTCTTTAAAACTGCACACCCATAAAAATGATTGTTTTTATTTTTCTACTTTTTTTAAAGGTTCTGCTTTTTTTACAACTTTTTTGTTCGCAGTTAGCTTTACCTCAATTAGCAGCATTAACAATCGCCGTATCGTCACATTAGATTTAATAATCGGACACTGTGGTGGTTTGGTAGAAAACTTCATCCTAACCTAACGTAAGACGGAACCAAATCTTCCTGTTAAAAATATTGTTTGTTGGTGTGTTAATATGAGTGATTGTTATTTTATTCCTACAACTTTGACTTTATCCTTGTAAATTTTGTCTTTATTCTTGTAATTTTGACTTTACTCTGGAAGTATTTCAACTTGTTTCTTGTGATTTTGACTTAATTATCGTAATTCTGACTTGATTCTTGTAATTTCGACTTGATTCTTGCTATTTCCGCTTTATTCTCCGTTTTAGTCTCTATACTCTAAGTGTTATGTGTATGCTTTAAATATTTTGACAACTTCATTCCCCTTATTCCCATAATATTACAATTATTCTTATAATTTCGACTTTATTCTCGAAATATTTTTACTTTATTCTTGTACTCTGGAAGTATTTTAACTTGATTCTCGTAATTTCAACTTGATTCTTGTTATTTCCGCTTTATTCTCCGTTTTATTATCTATACTTTAAATATTTTGTGTACACTGTAAGTATTTTGAGAACTTCATTCCCTTATTCCCATAATATTACAATTATTCTTATAATTTCGACTTTACTCTCACAATATTTTTACTTTATTCTCGTAATTTTGACTTTACTCTGGAAGTGTTTCAACTTGATTCTCGTGATTTCGACTTCATTCTCGTAATTTTGACTTTACTTTGGAAGTATTTCAATTTTATCTGTGTAAATCTAAATTTATTCTTGAAATTTTAAACTTCCCACATTTTAGTCTCTATACTCTAAATACTTCGTGTTTATGCTGTTAGTATTTTGACTTGTAATTTGAACTTTCTCATAATTTCGAATTTATTCAAAAAATATGCTAATTTTATCCTCATAATTTCAGCTTTATTTCCGTAATTTCGACTTAATTCTCCTAAATGTATTCTTTTTTTCTACATGGCACTAAAGCTTTGTATTCGATATCCGAGGTATATTTCAAATCTAAGTAAAAGAATATAAAACAATGTGCTTTTTAGTCTAATCCATAAATCAGTTTTTAATTTGCAGTTTTAAATTTAGAACAAAATCCTTTTTTTTTTTGTTAAGTTTGTTTTACTTTACACAGACTCTTTTTCCCATATGACTGATTTTATACGTAGTAAAAACGGCGCTAATTTTATTGTTTTTTTCCAAAAGTTCTACTTCGCTTTAATTGCCAGCATTAACGATAAAGCAAGTCCAAACCACCACTGTATCATTGGTTTTAATTAACAAAAGACTGCACATCGAGCATTAATTAGGTTTAAAAATGAAAATAAACGTAGCGAGAAATTAAGTTTAATGCGTGTAGCGACGTTACGACGCTGGTTAAAAAAAGGGTTTTTGTTGTATTTAGCTGTTAAGTTTAAATATCTTATGTCCATGTATCTAGCATATCAAATGACTTTTTATACTTAAAATAGAAGCCAAACGTGCTGTGCAGGACCACTGTTTGTATTAATACACTTTACGGAGGTAGTCGCAGGGTATCAACTCTTAATTCTACCCCTACGTTATTTCACATCCTCAGACTCACAAGGCAGCATTAGAAAATTACAGTAAATTTTTTTCCCCTTAAAAATACTTTCTTTCCACTGTAATAAACTTGGTTAAAGACTGTAAAAAATTAGTACTCTGTAAATTACATTATATTACTAATATACATCTTGAGACAAAATAAAAGCACTGACTTATTCCAAGATAAATTATTCTGGGACTTCTGTTAATCTGCCTGTGAATCTGGGGTTTGTGTGTAAGAGTGTAGTAATAGGTAAAATCTGAAAAAAACAGACGCTGGTGATTCCTTCAGATTTTTGTCGTTAATTTTTCGGAATACTGTTGCTTGACGTTGGACATTTCATTTGAATTTTTATTTCGCTTACTTATGTAATCCATTTCCCACATGGATTTTAACGGTTTACGCAATTAAAACAGTGGTGGCAGCGCACCCAGCATCTAATGTGGGGTGACGTGGCTTTACATTCTCTATTCAGACATCATCTTTGGATAACCTGACGTTTGAGTGAGGTTGAAAAAAAAAATAAAAAATTTGTTAGCACTAAATGTAATATTTCTGTGCAAAAATTACAATTTTTAATCCCAAAAATTAAGAACGAATGGCCCAAAAATGATTTTTGTCTTTAGAAATAGATAAAAATTCCTTATTGAAAGAATTTCCTACGTTTAAGGGCTTTTCCGGGAAGATTTCTATTTCAACTATGTTTTAATTGTACTATTAAATCCTAATTTGATGTCATTAAACCAAGAAATTTTAGTACTAACATAAAAAGATTTTACTTTCAAAACCATCAGTATCATTAGTGCTTCCAGATATGTTGGAATAGAAACAGGAAATTCGTCAACAGCTTTCGCTTTCATTCCCAGCGTGGCATTTGCTCTAATTAAGATGCGTGATGAAATGTCTCTGACTGCGTCGAGATTCAGTAAACGCTACTGAAAAACAACAGCGTTATCCAAGTCTGAATGGCAGCTGATGGGGATCCTGGTGTTTGCTTAATGAGCAGAAAACCATGAGAAGGAAAAATAGAGATGTTCAACTGCAGGAAAGTTGAATAAAAAAAAATAATAAATCAGACATTAAAGACATGACGGTGTTCTGCAACTGAATAAAATGGATTTAGGTGAGAGTTTTACCAGGATATTAAAACGAGGCCTGTCTCTAACAACTATTGCAACTATTGCACGTCAGTATACAGTAAATACCGAAATCTCGTCATACAGACTAAACTCGTTAATTCCGAATTCTTAATATTGTATTGCAATATGATTTTTTTCTGTAAGAAATTTAAATGCAGATCAGCAGCTGCCCAGAAATAGCACAAATATTAGCACTAATATTAGCATTATATATTTTTAACACTATAATCATATTTTTGCATATAAAAAACATTTGGAAAAGACATTTCAATGAAATTAAATAGGAAATAAAAGTCAACAAAAAAAACCACGTAGCTTTGGAAAGCATGCCAAGGCGATGTCGTTATCATGGGTCGCTAACAAGAAAAGATCGTAAAACTCGCTTTGGCTAGATTCGGACGGCTTTCCCTTGACACAATAGAGATGGTTTGTTCGAACGCAGGAAATGCATTGCTTACGTTTTTTTTCTGGAATTTTTCAATCTAAAACATATAAGAAAGGACATTCGTATGTGGATATTTCACTGTATCTAATCGAAAATATGTTGTAATAGATGGATCTGTGTTTTTGCAGCTGATATTTGTTAAGACCAGGTTGTAATTTTTGCGAAGCTTGCATAGAAAATATTGAGTAACGTCGTTATGCTAGAACACAAGCTCCCATATTAAATTTTAGATGTACAACTACAAATACGACATCCAAACCTTCTATATAACATTGCAAGTCGGAGCGCGAGGGAAAAAAAGAAAATGAATGAATCAAGCATCAGAAAACAGAATGTCCGCGAATGCGCTTTCCTTCCAAGCAAGCAATTTGAGGCCTATTTCAAAGGTTTAATGGGAGACGGGCAGAGACGGACAGCGTGTGTGGGTTACTTATTAATCCGAGAGAGGCAATCGGAGAACCTCCATCGACCAGGCGTAAATTAAATAAGGGCCTCCCCGAAATGGCATTAATCTCTCTCTTTTTTTCCCCTCTCTTCCTTTCACTCTCTCAGCTATTGCCAAATCCCCTCCCTCCAGCTTTGATTAAACGAAAATAAAGAGACAAGACTTGAGCATCAGGAACCAATATTAATCAGCGTCACATCCTAAGAGTATCGAGTTTGTAGTCAGAGATCAAGGATGAATTCATCAAATGGACTATTTTTATATGCAGTGAAGTAAAAAAAAAATACACTTCCAAACCAAATAAATAAAAAAAAAAAGCCTCCAATTCCACTGCCTGTCAGAATTATTTCAAGCCTTAGTTACAAATACAAACAAAAATCGGAGGTTGGAATCTCAACTAAAGAAACGATCAAATAACAATGAAACTATTAAGAATTGAGTTTTGATTTTGTTTTTATAATCAATAATAATTTGGGTCTTTGGATTAAATACTGTCGATTTAATGTTTAACCTTTACGACTAATCAGCGAATAACCAGCATTTTAATCTGTCCCGTGCAGTTAGTTAAAATATTAAGTTATACACATTCTAGCTAATAAATAAAATGTGAATGAACCTTGGCTGACAATTATTTATTTATACTTACTATATATAAATAAATACATCAAAAGTATACATAAGTATAAGTAATATAATTAATTGTTTCATGGTTGAAGTCATTCCCTTGTTTTATTTACTAGCTAGATATCTGTCTCTTCTTCTACTTAGCACCGAAATTACAATCCTGCTCCACAGCGCCACATTGATTAAACTGTGTTATTTCAGGTCTTACATAAGGTCACGGAACGAAACGACTATTCATCAACCAAAAATATTTTTATCATTGATAATATCGACTAATCGGTTAGGCCCTAATGTAGGTTTAGGAAAAAAATAGTTTCGGTTGCTAGTTAGCGAGACTAAGCCTGCTTTACTTAGGCAGAGAAACAAAAGTTTTCCTTGGAAACATGGCAATACATATAAAAACAGATTACTGTACAGGAGAAACACGTCACCAACTCAAGATGGTGCAGTAGTTACTAGAAGAACGGGGTTGGTGCCTCAGTATATTGAGGAGTCAGAGAATATGGAAGAAGAACCTGTTTACACAATCTGACTGCAAGAGTCTTACCCCAGTTTGAAGAAGTGGTGTAAAGGTTCGGAATTAAGGAAAGAAGAACGCAAATGAGTTTCTCACCATCTTCTTTGGTGTAAATTTTCATAGACCATAAGAATCTCGATGGTCCCTCTGTAGAATCTGGTAAAGTGAAAGAAGGTTTATTCTGTAAATTAAGAATGGCCCGGGCGAGGCTCTCGGTCAGGTGAAAACTAATCCAGATCAATCGGTGCCCTTTTTGATTTCCAGATCTTAATATGCATTTAAATACTTAAAACTACTAAAATAGTCTTTAAATACAGTCTAAGTATTTTTTTTTTTATGAAACAGAACGTCTGACAGACGAGCAGGACTGAACAGCCTATTAGTCTCAAGGCTATAAATGACGCTTGGTCTAGATCTACGGTAGAGGTAAGGTAGACCGTTTTATGGTGGTATTTATTATTTATGTATTTGATGTATTTTATTTATAGAATCAATGAACAGAAGCTACTTTTAGACTTTCACCGTCTTGCCACATGTTCTTTTCTTTTTTTTCTTTCCAATAACATTTTTTGAAAGTAAATATAACTACAAGGCTTTTTTTTAGTTATTTTTTTGGTTACATGTTTGTAGTCGTTGTTTTGTGAAATATTTTTAATTCTCATCAGACTGTTTAAGTGGTAGCTCATAAGGTCTGCTGATCGGAAGGTTGTATTAAGGCACCAAAAATCTGATTCACTTTAAAATACAAAACTAATAGAATTTTATGGAATTTCTACAGTGAAGTTTTTTTGATTGCAGGTTTTACATTGTCATCCTGTTATGAAGTATTTACATTTATAGCACTTGGCAGACGTCCTTATCTGAAGCAATTTATATTTTTCTATCCAATTGAGCTGTTGTGGGTCAAGGGTCCGTCACAGGGGCCCAGAAGTGGCAGCTTGGTGGTGCTGAGGATTAAACCGACGATCTTCTGGTCAACAAAAAAAAAAACTTAATTAAAAAACAACAGTCCACCATAAAAACTAAACATGTGAAAGGCATAGCTCGGTGGTTAAGGTCTGCTGATCAGAAGGTTGGAAGTTTAATTCCCTAAACCACCAATCTGCCAATCCTGGGCCCATTTAATCAAGTTAGTATAGAGATGACAAAATGTACCAAAATATCGGATAGGGGTCAGTTTTAAAAGATGTAAGTGCATCGATTGGGCATCAAGACCTGCAGTGTAACTGTAGACTTAGAAATAAAATTCCCAATTACTAGGTTGCAGTTTTTTAATTTATTTTACAAATTTCATATCACGCTCTGATCTGTGTATTTCATTGCGGGTACGACTCTCTCATCTTCTTTGCTAACGGAGGAGTTAGCATGAAGTGTTTGTACGGATGCGATTGCCGTGCAGTTTCAGTGCTTCTTTTTCTATTTGTATTTATTTTTTCAGGTCCTTCAGCGCACCTCCAATGCCATTCCGGGAACTAATAGCTTCTCTATTACCTTTCCTTATCATTATTTCGAAAGAGCGTTGTGAAATCTTTCACGGCGCACCTGGTTAGAGGCGATTAGTTGCGACTGAACTTTCCACCTGCATTTAATCTAAGCTTAATTGTTTAAGGAGTTTGCTATGTCTCCATAGCTTTTATCGGTTTGAGAGCTGTTGAATGATAAATGGTTCTGAAAACGTATTCACCTTTATCGTGATCACCGCGTTGTGTGTTTTTAAAAGCATTCGAATACTAAGGTTTGGTTAACTATTCAACCACGGCCTGATTGGGGTTAAAACTTACTGCATTCTAATAGAAAAGACAATCATTACACTCATGAAGACAAAGCAGAAAGGTGCCGAGGAAGAAAGTGCTTCTAGCTACACATTGCTTCCATTTATGAGGCCTGGCTAGCAAATAAAGGCTGTGAATTTATTTGGAAAGGAAAAATCGAAAAACTTCTGCGCTGTTGCTGAAATCTTATACGAAAAGACGGAATGCAAGAAACTGGGCTATTTTTTGTAGCGGTGCTTTTGTCATAGATTTCCTGCCCCTTCTCGAAACAGCAGAATCCTGAAAAAAAATCCTGACTATCCTACAGAAATTTAGCATCCTGGAAATGAAACAAAACTTAATTTGACCGGTGTGTCATGAAAGACACGGAGAAATTACCACAGGACGATGCGCTCAAAGTGTTGGGGATAACTTGTGGACAAACATGGAGGAATTTTGTTTGATCAGGTTGTGAACCGGTTTATCCCACTTTTCCCTGGAATTTTGATCGGATTGGGCATTTTTGATTCCGATCGAGGTTTTCGTCTAGAAGTGTTTCATTCAGTTTGGACTTTCTAGCTAATTTTAATCGGAATAAAGTGTTCTGCATGTGAACTGCGCTCTAAGCCACATCATCTGGACATTGTTATCACCCACAGAATCAATGTCAACGATTCACGCTTCGTCTATAGACAGTTAAACAAGGAAGCAGGTCAGACTTTAACATACGTACAAATATTGTGAAAGATACGGAATAAAAAAAGTGTCGGAATGGCATCCAGTCAGAATCCAATCAACTTAATTTATTTATTTATTTTTTATTTCAACGACAGCTCGTAGGTGCATGATCTGCAGCACTGACTTAGCTTTTAGTACAACCGTGTGCCTATATTTCTTTTTAATGTGTCTGTGTGGTTTTTTTTAATGGTCAGAGTTATGACGGTAATAACGCACACCTACGACGACACCAAGCTTCGGCTCTATCCCGACTCCTGAGCTGCTGTGCGAGGAAATTGCACTATATGTTATCAACAGGAGGGACCAAATGACATCTCCGTTACCCATTAGTGAGCGAAGGTGTCAGGAGTAGAGGGGGATTTAGGGGGGGTGGGGTGTTAGGAGAAAATTTGAGCATCTGGTCAAGTGGCCCTGAAAGCTTTTGAAAAAGTCCCGAGTGGAGAGTGATGATGTATGCCTCTGAACATGAGCCCATTAAAATGTGCTTTTTATATGCGCTGAAGCATGCAGCATGCGACACGTTGCAACTATTTTATGAAAAAAAAAAAAAAAAAAAAAGACATCCTTTGTTGGTACTTGGGACACCATTTTGACATGTTTTCAATACTAAATACAGACTAAAAATAAATATAATACAGCTTTTTGGTTAAGATTTCGCAATTGGAGAGAGAAACTAGAGAAAACTATGAAAAACTTTTTGTCCACGGCACATCATGTGACATTCATTAGTTATTATTATTTTTTATTATTATTAGTCTTAAACAGATCTTTATTTCATTCTGGCCGAGACCTAAATTAAATAAATACATTTTTTTTTTAGTTTTTATTGTATATAAAGAGTAAATATTCAGCCTATACCTTCTGTGAAAAAATGTCTGGGGGAAAAAATTGCTACAATTTGGCTAGCAATTTTCCTGACTAGCTGTCTTGACATTTACAGCTTAACCCCAGCCCTCTTTTTATCCCACGTGTTCGGTCCTATTCTTCAAATCGGTGGTAAATTCGCGCTACCGATCCCGCCTCCTCGCCCGATGCTGAAAATGATGGCGTCGCTATTATGTGTCACAGAGTGCTACTTTTGGCCTTTATTTCAGGCTCTGGGAGTGCTTGATTGCAGAGAAGAATGAAGGACTTTATACCAGAGACAGTTTGCTGACAATAATGTAGATACATCGCTGGAAGAGAGATGCATCTGGAAGATTAGTGCCTCGCAACCGATCGAGCGAGAGAAATGTCTCAGAGTTTAGCTTCAATTTATGTTGATGATTTACAAACAAGGTCTTTGTTTAGACATTCTGTTTAGACATTATTTTGTACAGTGGTGGCTGAAGTTATAAAATTTTAAAGGGGTGCAAACAAACTAAAAAAATAAAACGGTAATAATGCGATACCGCAAATAGCCGATAATGATCTGCTAATTAACTGCCGGCTAAAATATCAGATGTTTAACGTTAAACAATGCAGTAATTGTAGCACGAATGACTGAATTTGCGTTCTCTGTGGGTTTATTATCAGTAATTAATTAATCAAGATAATCATTTAAATAATTCAGCTATTTATATTAATCGGATTTAGAAACGAAGGCATTCATACTAATGTTGTCCACCAGAGGGAGCCAAAGGGAAACCAATAAAAGGCATGATAACATTAGACTGCAACGTTTCAATAATATGCAGTGAATAATAATAAAATCAATATGAATTCGCTAATAACAAAAGTGGGAGGGTTCTGAGAATTTAAAAAAGCCAATTAGAGCTCACTCTCAAATCACATGTTATTCAAAGGTTTTTGCATCCACATACACACTCGCACCACACACACATCAAACAAAACACATTTTTATTTTTTTAATTATGGGTAGTAAGTGGAATAGTATAAATTACTGTTTTTATTTTGTTATTAATTTGCAATATATATTTAGCTTTATTTTTTTTTTTCATAGCGCCCCCTATCGACTGTCCACTGCTTGGGTTTTTTTTTTTTTTAATGTAATTGACAACCGTTATTGACATACAGAAAGAAACCATATGGAATGAAAAGGGATGTGACCTTCCACAGTGCAAGCTGAGACCTCACCCTCACCCTGAACAATAAAACTATTAATGCAAGCCGAGGTCCATTAGGAGAGCAAAAACACCTCATCCCAACACACACCACCCTGTCGGTCTGACACGCTGATACACACCCATCATATCCCCCAAGAGAAACCAGCCACTAATGGTGCTCTACACACACACACACTCAAATGTCCTAACACAAACAAAGTGCTCGGCTAATGGTAAAATTGTTTTTGTAAGTACTGGATTTGTTGCGCCATCTATATCGTCGGCAAGATAATAGCACCGATGGGCTCCTCTTGATGCGAGCGTTCGGGCAAAGGTTATCCACGACCCATCTTTGAAAGTCGACCCGACGACATTTAAAGTGGCCTTAATGTGTAACGATGCTCGTTTTCGCCGCATTAGCACTCCAGATGTGTAGTGTATAATTGACTAAAATTAAGAGTAGTCTAGAAGAGATTAGCATTTTGTTAAGAGTTGGTAGAAACTACAGGTTATGTTATGAATGGCCTTTAAAATCTAATTGGAACAAAGTATTGCTGGGTCTATGACTGAAAAAAAAAAACCTGTACATGACTGTTTGTGCTTAATTTCATTAGATGATAATGTTTTAAGGTAGGAAAGTGGCAGCTAAGGGATTACAAGGATGTGAGTTTATTTTCCCCAAGATCACCATGCTGCCAGGCCTCTGAACAAGGTTCCTAACCCTCATTTGTATTAGAAGATAAATGTAAGCTGCTTTGGTTAAAAGCATCTTCCGAATGCTGTCCATCGAATGTCATGTGACTGACTTGCGTCATCCAGTCATGGTTTAACCATCCTGTTGTCGTTTTTGATATTGTAAATGAGGTTTAATTTTTATTTAATTGCTCAAATTTTAACTAAAACTGGAATCATTTTTAGTTTCATGCGTCATGAACAGTTCAATCTGGAGGACAAATGATTCACGGTTGTTGGGAAGACAGGCGAAGGAGTGATGAACGGGGTATTGGAACAGAAATCATTCACCTGCTTTGGTTTTTGATATTTAAATGGGTAGGTATTGAACCAATCTATGAGTAAAGACAAAGCAGAAAAGCAGGAAGTGTGTTATACAAGGGTTGAAAAAAAGATGCAACTAGTCGTCCCGTATCGCTAAAGTCCGGAGTTGGGAAACGTTTTTTTCCTGGTGATATTTTCAAGCATCATCATTCATCGTTTTTTTCATCTCTTCAATTTGTCCTCAATGAGACGGACACTTTGAGAGAACACATCACCGTGTCGCAAGCTGTCGTCAATGAAATTCTGTAAAAACAGAATTATTTCCACCTGCTACCATGTTCCTGCCCAGTGCATCCAGCATGTGGGATAATCCACACTCAATATCTGCCCCAAAATGAGACTTATGCACCTCTGTTTTTTTAGATAAACTATTAATAACATAGTCATTTGGTTAAATGTCTGCGGACACTTAAAATGTCTTTGTATGTTGTAACATTACAGCATGACAACGTCACTGTGCATAAAGCACCTGACATCTATGAAGACATGGGCTCGGTCCAAAATTGCATATTACTTAAG
Source organism: Bagarius yarrelli (assembly GCA_005784505.1). Classification (NCBI taxonomy): domain Eukaryota; kingdom Metazoa; phylum Chordata; class Actinopteri; order Siluriformes; family Sisoridae; genus Bagarius; species Bagarius yarrelli. The sequence continues at coordinate 2,444,998 of VCAZ01000047.1, forward strand.
TACGCACATACTTTCCTATTGTTAAAAACATCTGTTCTTTATAGTATGATTACAGGTAGTATAACTTAAATTTACACGTACTATTTCCGCCATGTTGATATTGTCACATGATAATTTAGTTTAACTTGGATGGTGATAAACAGGTCAATTCAACCACAAGAAACAAAAAGGTATCTAAAGCTAGTTAAAGGTACCTAGTCGCCGCCTTTTACCAGATACAAAAATGACGAGTCGTCTCTCCTGCGGCATCATGGGATAGCAAAGTGTCCATCGTATTCGGGTGGGAACTTTTCGTATACTAAGCATTTGGATATATATTACTTGTCATATACTCCTTTTCGCATAATATATCGTATAGAAGTATTCGATTTTGATATACATAACTTTTTTTGGTTGGAAGGGGAAGTGGTGGTTTCAGGGTCCTTCAAGAGTCCTGACTTTGACACCTGTGGGATGAACTGGAACCCTAACTGAACCCCAGACATCCGATCTCAATAACACTATTGTGACTTAATGATCAAAATCCCATAATCACATGACACAATCTAGCGGAAAAACCTGCACAAATGTCTGAAAGTGATGATAGGAGGAAGCGTGAGATTACATCTGGAATAGGATGTACAGTAAAACACAGATGGATGTGATGGTCTGGTGTTCCAATTTTTTTTTTTAGATATGACTTTTCTGGTGCAGGCATGACGGCAAGTAGATGATCTTGTGCTAATTAGGTTTCACACAAACATCTGAACCATGTGCTAACCTTAGGGGAACGTTCTGCCTCCGCTTGGGTAGTCGACTATGTACGGTTTCTGCGAGAACGTGTTGACAGATGTACTGGAATCGAATCTATAGATCAATAAGACAACCTTAATAATAGCCTTTAGCTTTTCACTTTCTTCAAATTGTGTTAATGACGATTAGAAGCCGTTTCAGGAGCAAAAATCCACTCTAAGAATTCATTATTACCAAAAAAAAAAAAACCCGAAATGAAACAGAATCCAGCGACGAGAGACATCACGTAGGCTATCCGGCATAAACACAAACAAGCGATAAGCTTAAAGGATTAGAGAACCAGAAAGAATCAATGTTTAAAAAAAAAATGGCTGCTGTGTAAATAAGGCTGGAAAGGGAAGTATAGAGCTGATCAAGACACCCTATAGATACTTATTTTATATCCTTTATGACATTTTATAACAGGAAATAACTTAAATAACCTGGGCTCACGACCTTTTGTAACAGGAAATAACTTGAAATTTCGTAAGAAGGTTGAATCGGCATACGACGTTTTTTCGGCATACAAACAAACCGTAAGGAACGACTGCTAAGTTGCACGTTTAGAACGTGTTTGGATGAGTGGAAAGTCATGCAAAATTAAACAAAGCGAGTTTACGAATTTTTTTTTTCAGTCTGCGAAAGCTATACTATACTGACGTCACCTTCGGCATCTGTTCAAAAGCTATGCGATTATCTGTGCGTTTATTTGTTGCCAGATCCGTAGCCTGGTTCTATTTCAGAATATTTCGATTATTTTTATAGAGAAAAAAATATTATTAAAGCATTGGAAATATCAGTCTTATTTTTGCCCGACTGGACTGGATTTATGGGGGATTTTGTGTCGTAATACAGACTATTGCCTTAAGAACCGATAAGAGGTTCCTCCATGTTTTGATGTGGTTGCATGGGGAACGTTTGGGAATCGGTTGAATCAGCTGCAGGTCAAAAAAAAAAAAAAGTATGCTATTTTAGCAACACAGTTAATCCCCCCTCACGGCACACACACTGTGCAAATAAATCACGGGTTTGGAATTTTGCATCCCCCTGTTGCATCAGTGTGTCTTCATGCAGCCTTAAGATGCTTGATGCTACACTATGGGCGATTATGCTAACGGTGTTGCGTGACATACAGCTGGCTCCTGTCTGGGGACATGTCCAGCGTGTCTGTAAAGACATCAATGAAAAGTTGAGCGTTATAAAGGCAAACAATTTACCAATTAACGGTGGTTGCATCAGTACATCATACGGCATCCTGATTCGAGACTTAATGGGTTAAAAAAGATCTAAATCGAGTCTCACACACTTCAAAGTTTAGTAAGAAATGATTTATACTTTGCGCTGCATATTATGACCCATGAGTTCAGCAAGATTTTAATGAGGAAGCTGTTATTTATAGAGGATTTAGGGAAACGAGCTTCCGCTAAAGCGCTTCATCCAAACTGCTCTCTTTTTTTATTCATTAATAAGAATGAGAATAAAGCCAATGTGTCGTTTTTTTTTTTCCCCCTTTCTTCTTTTTCTCTACGCTGTGTGTCAAGAATGTGCCGCAGTTTCTGTTTGAAGAACATTAAAGAAATTAAAAAATTCACACTTCTTCCCCCAGGCATTTAATCATGGAGTAAAAATAAAAGATGCAATTGGCTAACAACTCCCACCTTAGGAGGCACCTATTACCGGTGAGTGCACTTTCCCGAGGCAGTGCAGGAAAACTTCGAAACAAGTTCACCATATACAGAAACTGAACCTCGAACATCATTTCAATTGCGTTTACATTTCTAGCATTTGGCAACCGCTTTCATCCAGAGCAACTTACATATGTCTCAATTACATTTACGGCATTTAGCAGACGCCCTTATCCAGAGCGACTTACATTTATCTTGTTTTTATCATACAACTGAGCAATTGGGGGATAAATGCCTTGCTCGGGGACCCAGAAGTGATAACCTGGTGGAGCTGTGAATCGAACCCCAATCTTCAAATTAGCAGTCCAACACCTTAACCACTATGCTACCACATCCCCACATTATTTATTTCTTAACTAAGCCGTTTAGGGTTCGGGTCTATAGTCGGGGTCCCAGGAGTGGTGGGTTAGTGGTGCTGAGGATTGATATTAAATATTCCGATCAGCAGTCCAACACCTTAACTAATAAGCCCCAACGTCCTACTAATGTATTATATTAGTCAGATTTGGCAAGTGGTAGAACTAACAATAAAGGCATTGCTCTGTGATATAATATACATATAGTCCTTTATATAGTTCTCCATTCATTATATTACTCTCGCTGACTGATTATGTCATATTGTCTGGGTCCAATTTTTGCCACTTAAATCAGCGTTTGTTTTAAACACCTTTTTTTTTTTTTGTCCCATTCCGGATGTAGGTCCCTTTGCACAAATTGGCTGATGTATTTATTCTTGTGTAAAAGTTGGTGTTTTTATTTGTGCCAGTAGTCGAGGGAATCAATATCCAATCCACCTGAAAACACCTGGTGGTCGGGGTTTCCTTCAAGTGAACTCGGGTGAGACCGCACCATGTGTGAAATCCATCTGCTTCGGAGACTGGGAGGCTGGTTGACCTTATCGAATTTCTTCTGATTGTAATTTCATAGAAGTGAAGAAAAGGCATGTCATGAAACACTGTTTGGGCAAAAGTTTGTGGACACCTTAACAGTACATCCTACCCCGAAAAGTACACAAAAATGTAAATGCCCACAGTTGTCTGGGATGCTTTTATATGCTGAAGTGTTAAAATTATTTCAGCGTGACAATGTCTCTGTGCACAAATCTCAAGAGATCCATGAGGTCACGCTGCGTTCTGGTTGGTGTGGTAGAAGTGGTTTGATTGCCCCATACAGAGCACCGACTCTGACTCAACCCCACTGGGATGAACTGGAACACAGACTGCACTCTAAACCTCTTCACTTTTACAACATTAGTGTCCGATGTCATTACAATACTGTTGTAACTAAATAACCAAACTAACAAAGTCACATGACACACGACTTGGAGGATGAGTAAGACTAACATCTGGAATAGGATATACAAAAATGGTTTACATAGAAATGCACATAATACTGGACTGTATTTACATTTATGGCATTTAAGGTTAACGTCCTTATCCACAACAACCTTCATTTATTTCCTTTACACAACTGAGCAATTAGTGGTTAAGGTCCTTGCTCAGGGGCCTAACAGTGGTAACTTAATAGTGCTGGAAATCAAACCATGATCTTCTAATTAGCAGTCCAACACCTTAACCACTGCGCTACCACTTTTCCCCCCACTTATCATTTAAGTGACTCTTATCTAAAGATTTTGCTATCGCTAAACAAACTGACCCCTAGTTTGATATGTCATCTTCAAGATAAGTGTGAAAACGCTTTTTATTTCTCCTCCCCTCTTCTAACCCCTACTAAGTGCATTTTAAGTGCTTAAGATGTGATAATTGCTTAGATGCCTTGGCAAACATTTCTTATGCCACTAAAGCGGAGAAAACATGGGATGAATGCTATACCATGCTTACCAAAGCCGCAAGTTTGAAAAGCAAAACTAAAAAATACCCTGGTGAATTGAGGCGTAGTGTATAACGGAATTTACATAGCCAAAGTATACTTGTTAAGCAATACTCAGTGCTGATTTAATTCTCCTCTATCTAAAGCTCACTGCACACTGTATATCAGTAGCATACGAGGCTTGAAAGAGCTGCTTGTCCCTAGATCGACTGTCAAGTGGTCAACAATAGCAACAAATTCTGGCGCAGTTTGAAGGATCTAACCAGGAATGACCTTCATTCCCTTTTGTTCACTGCTGCACCATCTAAACTATAGATCAAATATAAACAGAGTTGTTTATATATCATTTCTGATGCATGTCAACATGCACTGTTGCATTTTGCAAAAATAATTATAATCAAAGGCATTGGCCGTCGTTTCAGTGAACGTGAAAATCTTCTACAGTGGTCCAACCCTTAAAGCAAAACCAACAGCAATGGCGGCTTGCGAAAAATTTTTGGGGAAACGCAATCAAACTGTTAGTTACACAGGACCGTAAATTGCTGATGGTGACGATGTATCAATACGACAGGCTGGAATATTAAAAACGATAGTGTTTTCGTCTGTTTAGTGAACATATTTAAATAAATATAAGGTCAATGTGGGTTTATTATCAGTAATTAAGTCATCAAGATAATCATTGAAATTATTTAGCCATTTAAATTATTTGGATTCAATGATGAATGCTGTAACACTAATGTTGTCCAATAGAGGGAGCCAAAAATAAACCAATAAAAGGCATGGCTTACATTTACAGCATTTGGAAGACACCTTTATCCAGAGCACATTACATTCATACAAAAAAAGAGAAAAATGTAAGTCGCTCTGGATAAGGGCGTCTGCTAAATGCTGTAAATGTAAATGAGGCATATGTAAGTTGCTCTGGATGAAAGCGGTTGCCAAATGCTAGAAATGTAAACGTAATTTTAATAAATTTTTAAATGTACAGCATTTGGCAGACACCCTTATCCAGAGCAACTTACATTTATCTCATTTATACAACTGAGAAATTGGGGTTAAGGGCCTTGCCCAGGGGCCCAGGAGTGGTGATTTGGTGGGGCTGGAAAATGAACCCAACACCTTAACCATGAGCCACCACTTCCCCGCTCACAATCACAATAGTCCAATCATGAGGCCAAAAATATAAAAACCAATATTGATTTCTTAAAAACAAAACTGTACTTAATTTTAACCAAGCCAATTAGAGCTCATTTTGAAATCACATACTTTCGGACCTACATACACACTAGTTTTTCAGTTTGGATTTTTAAATAAATTATGACTAATATATATATATATATATATATATTATATATAGATATATATATATATATATATATATATATATATATATGATATATATATATATATATTTATATATATATATATATATAACATTATAGTTTGCCATGGTAAATAGTTTTACCCCTATTGACTGGCCGCCACTTCCAACAAGAATTACTGTAAGTAAATTATCGATAAACAACTCGGACTCACTGACATGAGAGCTGAAGAGATTCCTAGATGTATAGACTTAATATAGTCCGGGTGCAGTTTAAACTGAATCTGAAACCCTTTCAACACTCTAGATTTATATACGTCTGCTCCTCGTAATCACCGATGACTCAGTTTTCTTTACAGTACCATCCTCATATTTCTTGGAACAGTCAATCTTCGGGGATATCAAATGCAAGAAGCACCACCGACTCCATCATAAATATATTGCAGCGAGGGACACATTTTCCGGCAACGCTCCGCTCTGCCATTATCGAATCTGTTCTCATGCCATTCCTAAATGTTTGATTTGGGTCTCAACTGCCACATCAGGGAGACAGAAGCTTCAGCGGTTCAGTCAACCTGCAGAAATAATTAGGCCCTGTTTTCCTGAAAGACCTCTTTCAAACCGAAATACAAAAGAAAAGAAGCCAGGCAAGATAACTATTGACTACATCTTCCAATTACGCCTTTAGCTAATCTATGAAAGGAAGGCAAACCAGAAACTGCAACAATAGTTATCTGTCCAATGATCAATCTACATCAGTTGTCCAAGAGCTGTCAGTTAAAGACGATGGACAGGAAATAGTACTACAGCGACGCACCCCTTTTCAAACCGCTGTATTGTCCTAATTTGAGGTTTATTTGTATGGCATTTTTTACACAAAAGCTTTTATATTTTTATCATGCTAGTAATTGAAGAGTGGAAAAATTTCTCGTCATGAACAACAAGCCTCGACTGTCTATCCGGCCGTTTCCATTATTTACACCAGCACCAGTGACCGCCATTTTATCAAGTGGTACCTCACTTGAACTGCGCATGAGGCATCTTTCCTAATACGATACAACTTGACGTAATACTCGCTACGCATGCTCACTGTAGCTGAGAAACAAAACAAAGAAATCTCTCCAGCTACAAATATCTTTTTTAATAAAGCTGTAATTATTTCACTGATTAAATCAGTTGACTTTTTTTTTTGCAGTCTTACGTTACAGCGCCACACTGGTTAAACCGTGCTACTGCAGGCCCTTCCATTGGGTTATACAAAATCAAACAATTTGACAGAAATAAGTGTCGACTAATCGTATCAGTGCTAAATAATAAAAAAAGGATCTTTTTAATAGAACCATGTATTAAACCAGCATAAATTGTGGAAGGATATGGAACACAGCTACAGTAACTTTAGAAGGATATACTGAATCAATAACTTTGGGCTAACCTTAAAAAATATTTGTAAGATTTCTTGACCACTGTTGAGCCTATCGTTTTCTCATCCAGATTTAGCCCTGCCCTCTTTTCCGGGTTTAACATAAGAGCATTATTATACCATGACCCAAACTACTTGTACACTATTACTACTGTGTAGCACACATGAACAAAAAATGAAACTCACACCACCTATAGGCAGATAACCGTGTGTAATTTTCCTACAGCGTGTTGTGTCGCCGAATAATAGTGTGGCAGCCTATGCTAGCTTTAACGTTCGCACACCCTTTAAATAAACCATGACAACAGATAAACCCTTTGTTCAGCCTCCACTCCACTTCCTCAAGCGCCCATTCTGCTAAAGGCTTCCGTCTTTTGTGTTCGAGCCGCTGTTAATCTGAGACGCTGCAGTAATCCAATAAAGGCATTTGTGGGCCATTACGAGCTCACTTCCTGGCTAACGGAGCACGAGGAGGCCGCGTCAGGCCACAGAGAGAGCTGGTGCTGGCCGTTATTTATGGTGATGTGATGTCAAAGCACTTACGGGAGGAACGGCTGTATTCTCGTTACCAGAAAGACGGCTGCGCGGCGGGAATTGGCAGCGGGTTGATTAATTACCCCTTTTGTTTTGATACAGTGCAAAGAAAAGGCAATAGGAGAAAAAAAAATAGGAGGAAATAATTATAAATTAAAAAATTAAATAATAAGTGTCTGCTCTCAAAATTATACATAATATTTTTTAGGTATAAAAATGCATAAAAAGAATTCAAATAAATGTCAATGTTTAAAAAGAAAAAATAAATAAATAAATATATATATTCTTAAATATTTAAACCAACTGTTCTTTTCTGTTTTGATTTTTAATTTTAGTACTTTTAAATTATCTGTTTAAATCAGCCAAAACGCCATGTGATCTTGACTCAAACACATGAAATGGCAGTTTACAAAATAAACACCAACATCGTAAATGTATAATTTCAGTTTCACACCTGTGGCAAATGTAGTTTAATGAGCAGAGATTGATTTTTTTTTTCCAGCTGCCAACGAATAGGGTAAAAAAAAAAAAACTTACCAGGAACCTAAATCTGAACTCATCTTAAATGTCTGGATGTTGGGAAAGTCATCAGCAAAATAAAAAGAATTTGACACACTAACTGATTCATTTGAAGCGACTCTCTAGATCCCCGAACATTTTTCTCTTTGAGGTCCACATCACTGTTCCGTTCTTTAATGATGGTAATGCGGGTCGGTGTGTAACAGTAAACTCTATGTTCCGGAGTGACTTCCCGTATTATTGTATTGATTTAATGATGAATTTAAATGTATTTATTTTTGCCTTTGAATGTTTATTTTGTTCTAATCGAACAGACAAATGAACATTACTTTTTAAGAGATTAGAAATAATCACTATGGATAGATGGATATAGAATATTGAAATATAACAAATGAGACAAACAGACGTTTCTTTGCAATGAACAATAAAATAATCACTCGTCCACTCTTGATGAAATTTCGATGATGTTTCTCTCTGTATTACCTGATCACCACCATTGCAATCTTATCCTGAATGTAGCGTTCAGTTAGTGGGGAATTAAACAAATAATCAATTAACCTTAACAGCTGAAGGGGATTTTATTCTGAAAGGCAACCTTTATTTATTTATTTTTTTTGTGTAAAACATAAAAAATAAAAAAATTGTAAACTATGTCTCTGGTATTATTTAGAAGGCCATGTGGAAATGTGGGAACAGGCTGTATCCGGGCCCTCAGGTGATAGTGGTTGGATCTGGTTTATACCTAATATAAAGCTAATTTGCTGACCAATCACAAAGACAAACAGTTTTATTATCGCATGCAAATGATTCACAATATCCACTATAATCAGAAGCTCCTTTTTTAGCTCCATGCTAAGTGCCATGTTTTATTCATATTGGAAAAAGGTTTCATTGTCGAGCATATGGGGACACGGCGGCGGTTTGTACAAGGCTTTATCGGAATACGCAATATGTTGGATTTCTGTTAGGAGATAAATTACCACCGGTCCGCCTGCCTTCTAATAATGATAGATGTTTAAGAGATAAAAGTGCTGGGTCATTGTTCATTTACAGGTTAGGAGTCACAAGCATGAAATTCCATAAAGGACTGGAATTTGCAGTATTAAGTGTATTAGAAACACTGCAAACTCTGGGCTTTTTGGGAATTTCATGGCTTTTTGAAGAGATTATTAAATCAAAATTCTTTGTAATTAACTCAGTGGAATATTTCTGTGATGAATCCCACTCAGTTGAGTTTAATTTAAAACCCAAAGGTGCAGTTTATTTACAAAGTAAACACTATATATAAACATTTGACAAAACAACAGACATGAAATTAATTAGACTAGACTTAACTTGACATTAGACAAAGACATTAACAGGCTCATCGTGGTGGTTTAGGGACAAAATCAAAATCCAAGACAGACAATGGAAAACACAGGGGCTATAAATACACAACTAACAGGGAACACATTAGCTAAATGAGAGACACCGTAACATAATAAGGGGCACATGACCAAACTAACCAATGGGAACATGGCACAAGAACAGGGGGGACAGGACACACGATAGGAAGTCAACAAAGACATGAACAATAAACACAAACAAACTCAAAACATAAAACGAAGTATATAGAACAAAAATGAAACATGACCATAACATAAAATTAACGTAAACATGAAACACTAACCTTACAATGGTTATATATTACAGTTATTGAGACCAGCTATGATGTATGGTTTAGAGACAGTGGTGAGACTGGCTATGATGTACGGTTTAGAGACAGTGGCGCTGAGGAGGAAACAGGTGGCAGAGCTGGAAGTAGCAGAGCTGAAGATGTTTTCTTTTGGAGTGAGGAGGTTGGACAGGATTAGGAACGAGTTCATCAGGGGGACAGCTCACGTTAGATATTATAGGGAGAAAGTCAGGGAAGCCAGATTGAGGTGGTTTGGACATGTACAGAGAAGGGATAGTGAATATATTGGTAGGAGGGTGTTAGAAATAAAGGTACCAAGCAAAAAGCAAAGAGGAAGATCAAAGAGGAGGTATATAGATGCGATAAATGAGGACATGAAGTTAGTGGGTGTGAGTGAAGAGGATGTAGAGAATAGGGTTCGGTGGAGACAGATCGCTGTGGCGACTCCTAAAAGGGAACAGCCGAAAGGAGAAGAAGCAGCTTTCTTAGATATTTATTTGTATAGAAATACATGTTTCTCAAATTTTTATTTATTTACTTATGAGGGTATTAATCTGTTTATTGCATTCACAAATAACGTTTACCATCAGCTCATATCGAACTGCTTTTTAATTCTGAAGCACAAAAAACACGAAAGCAAATTTTGTTTGTAGTTTTGCAAAACTTGCTCTCACGCTACCAATTAGGCTTGTGTTGTGTCTTCTTCTATTGAGCACTAAATGACAGTCCTGTGCTACAGCACCACACTGGTTTAACCGCGCTATTGCAGTTCCTTACGTTAGGTCCTATAAGATTAAATGACTATCCGACAAAAAAAAAAAATATTTGTTGACGACGTTTTTATCATCAATGTTGTCGTTAATGTCGATTAATCGGTTTAGCCCTGCATACTTTAAAGCCCACACAAAATATTCTCACATAACTGTAAACGTCTAAATAAAGCATATTTTTTGTACTTTCCCCATTAGCACCTATTGGCTGTTTTTAGTGATCGTAGACTAAACTCACATGTCGCTCAGCATTCAAATGCATGCACCACCATGCTTTTATCTGTGATAGGCTCGTCGTTATCTCCCTAACCGAACCCACCTCCCATCCCCTGTCGTCTTTATCGTTCTCGTTGCCATGGCACAGGTACTGTTCGGTACCAAGGCATTTATGTAAATTTCATCTCTGGATTCAAAGACGGATTCTCTGGAGATTGAGCTATCTCCAAGTGGGCAGGGAGCCCAGAAACAGCTGACCCATACACAGTGACAGTCCAATGAGGCTGGCAGTCATGCTGCAGCTTTCAGCCAGTCCAGGATTCATCAAGAATACAAGCACAAACAATTTATCTTTTAAAGCTTTTGTTTGCAATAAAACCCCCATTCTGTTTAAACACTGACTAACAATTCAATAGTAATCATAATATAATACAAAGTATTTAATTTTTCAGTTATTTAGAACAACTAACATTTACATTTACAGCATTTGGCAGATGCCCTTATCAATAGAGACTTACATTCATCTCTTTTATACAACTGAGGGGCAGGGCAACTTGACGGTGCTGGGAATTAAACCCCGATCTTTAAATTAGCAGGCCAACACCTTAACCGCTGCGCTATCACATCCAACATGGCTGTTGAAAGAGTATAAATGATCAAATGTGGCTTGTTTGCAAGTCTCAAATACGAAAATATTTGAATTTTGTTTGTGTAAGTTTGGCTTTATTCTATATTTGACATTATTCTCGTAATTTCAACATTATTATCGTAATTTCGACATTATTCTCGTAATTTTGAGATTATTTTCAACATTGTTTTTGTTATTTTGACATTAAGGTTCGTAATATCAACTTTATTCTCTAAATTGCTCATTTATTTTTGGAATTTATTATTAAAAATTGATTTACTTTTTGTTAATAAAAATGTAGGTAATTGGTATTGTAATGTAATGTAATAAGTAATTAATTTCCTGTATTTAACAAGTATGTAATTTCGACTTTGTTCTCATAATTTTGACTTTTTCATACTTTTGACTTTATTCTTTTTAATTTGAATATTATTAGTACTTTTACAAATGGCAATATATATATATATATATATATATATATATATATATATATATATATATATATATATATATATATATATATAAAATAAAAAAGTTTGTCATTGTGATGCAGTGCTGTAATAACGGTAAAGATGGCACCATATTTTACGTATGACACAAGAGCTGATATAATAAAACAAATATCTGATAATGTAACAGGAATAAAATTTTATTAAAAGAGAGTGAATACTTATGCGAGTGACAGCTTTCACACTATTGCAGTACAACAGTAGCTTCGATGTCGTTAACCATTCCCAGTTCGGCTTTATCGTTTAACGATATTCTCACATAGAAGCTGATTACATGATGACGTTTTGATGTGCCGTACAATTTAAGAGACAGCTTAATGACAATAAAAGCTGTACGGAGATGATCGGCTTACACACAGGTCCTCTGGGCTCTTACGCAAGCATACATCATTGACCAACAACTAAAATGATACATGGATCGATGTTCAACAAAGAAAACACATTTTATTAAAAATATTAGAATTAGAAATATATAGATCAGGTACAAGCCATTTTATTATTTTTTTTATAAATTGACTCTGAGCACATTAATGAACTTTTTAATGCACTTATTTTTTTTATTTCATTTAGTAGCATTTCTGGTCTTTTAGAGGTTTTTTTTTGTGATGTCTGTAAATACAGTATTTGTTTTTTTTTTGTGATGTCTGTAAATACAGTATAAAACGAAATTCGAGTCATTTAATAAAAATACAAATAAATATTCAACTTCATTGTCATTGTGTAAGGTACGTGTACAGAGCCAATGAAATGCATTTTTCACATATCCCATCTTAGTAAGTTGGGGGTCAGGGTGCAGGGTCAGCTATGATACAGCGCCCCTGGAGCAGGAAGAGTTAAGGGTCTTGCTCAAGGACGTGGTGGGGCTTGAACCCAGGTGTTTCTGGTCTTCAGATCAGCAACTCAGCACCACTCCCCAACTGTTGCCCCATTTAAGTCAGCGGTTTGACTAAATTTGGCAACAGTTAGTCCTAAAAAAGGATACATTGTAAATAATTCATTTATTTACATATTATAATTGAATAAAATTAAGATAAAAATGATTAGTCTATGATATTTTTGTTGCAGAAATACATCATCATGAGTCACATTGAAACATGCACATTTCATTTGAGTAAAAATACCAATAAAAAAAGGATTTAAAACAAAACTTTTGTATATAATTCATATTTTAAAGACACTTTTAATGGGAAGTGGTAGCAATAGGAATAAGGTGATGGACTGCTAATTATAAGATCGGGGTTGATTCCCAGCACCACCAAGCTGCTGCTGTTGGGCCCCTGAACAAAACCCTTAACTCAAAATAACTCAAAAAAAGTAAATGTAAGTCATTCGGAATAAAACATCTGCCAAAGGCTGTAAATGTAAATCACAGACTAAAAGAACACCACTTAATTTCACTTCAGAATTTCGACTGTAAGAGCTGTAGTGGGTCAAGGCGACCCTGGTTCGATTCCGGCTCCTGGTCCCACCCCCTCTCCCTACCCCGTTTCATCTCTCTCTGTCCCATCAATAAAAGCACAACATGCCCAAATTAAGAAAGAAATAAAGCAATCATCTGTAATGCTGTGTAATGCAGTACCTCTGTGAAAAACCTGTAGAAAAAAATCATTCATGATAATAATTTAAGAATAATCATGGGAATTTTTTGGAGCTCCTGAAAAACAGGCATAAAAATTTTTGTAAATTTTCAACACGAAGCATTCCATAAAAAAAAAAGATGAGAAAAAACACTGGGTGGAATTATAATTGCAATCTTTTATGATTACCAATCAGCTCTGTGCATTCCCCCCGGAGCTAATAATGATTGTTAGGGTGCGGTCCGACGGGAATTCAGAGCTTCTTTCTCAGCGTGTGAGATTGATTGGTTTTAGCCCCTATTCTCTAAATTTCACCACCACTAATTCTATTTATATCCATCTATTTGATTTTTGTATAATTATAATAAAACACACTTTATTTTAATATAAGAAAAAGGTTTGAGACTTGCAACTGAGAGATACTTTACCAGTTCAGCCATCAAATGACATCATTTGGAATTCCTCACAGGAAGCCTTAAATTGAGCTTAAATTCATTTTATCATATATTTATTAAGGAATCGTTGAACAAGCTGCCGAAAGAGTTTTACACTTCAGGCCTGTACCTCCCTGATTGAATTAGATTTAAAATTCAATATTCTAAGGCATTATTTATCTGGTAGTGGAATGCTCGAAATACAGCGAAACCTTATTCAACCTGAATTAATTTCATTTCGAAGGGCGAGTTTTTAAAGCGAAAACTTGTATTGCGATACAAATTTTCCTATAAGAAATAACGTAAATGCAGACACAAAAATATCACCAATATTAACAATTTCCAACATTATTATGATGTTTTTGCATATAAAACAATCAAAACATTTGAAAATGAAGTAAAGTATGAAATAAATAGACCCAATATACGCCACCAATCTGTCAACGTAAATATGTAGCTTTCGACTGCACAGCAAACGGCTTTCTTTTTTTGTCCTCTTTGATTGGCTTTCCACTGACGTAAACAAAATTTTTACTTCTCCCGGACATGCGTGCAACTTAGCCGGCATTTACATACATTTACATTTACAGCATTTGGTAGACGCTCTTATCCAGAGCAACTTACATATATCTTATTTATACAACTGGCCTTGTTTGGGGGGCCAGCAATGGAAACTTGGTGGCGCTAGGAATTAAACCCTGATCTTCTAATTAGCAGCCCAACACACCTTAACCACTAGGCTACCACTTCCCCCACAGACGTCTACGTTCTATGAATGCCCAACACTCAAAAACCCGATCAGATGTTTTTTATGACAGACGAACGCTTCAGAGGCAGAGTGTAGTCGTGATTGACAACGTGAGCTCATATTTATTTTTTAATGTGCAAAATTTTCCTTTAAGGCAAAACTCCACAAGAGCAAATTTACACTAGTTTGCAATTCAGATTATCGGAAAAAAAAAACCCAATGCTAATCTTGTGTGGTCCGGAACGCCGAGGCACATGCTCTCCAGGCATTTAAATAAATATCCTCATTTAATTCAGCACCATAGATTATAATGATAGTAATTACTCACAAGGGAAGAATGCTCCTTCTGTGTGGAGTGAAACGGTGCATTGCATCTGTAGAAAAAGGTCACATTGCCATAGTTCGGGCTGGTGGACTTTCGTTTGGGATGAAGCCTTCATTTGGGATTGTAATTCCCTCTTGTTGAAAGGACACAGTCAATTTCCTAGTATATTAAAACTTATTCAAACAATGATACAGAACGCAATTGTATCAAGAGGTTCCATGGGCAGTTATCATCAGGTGGTGCAGGAGTATTATAAATAATTGCTGTGGAGTTGATATAGTACTAAACTGTTACTCTGTAATAAGGAAAAGTGGTATCGCAGTGGTTAAGTTGTTGGACTACCAACTTGAGGACACGGGTTTGATTCCCAGCCTCACCAAGCCACCACTACTGGGTCCCTGAGCAACCCCTAATTGCTCAGTTGTATAACAAGGAATATTGTAAGAAGCTCTGGATAAGGGCGTCTGCCAAATGCTGCAAATGTAAATAATATACATTTACCGCCAAACATTTGTAGACAACCTGCCAGCACATGCAAAAATTTTTGTCTTTTACAAACGTTATACAGTATTTGAAACATCTCAGTATGCTGAGTACTAAAAGACTTCCAGCATGACAATGCACCTCTGGCGATATTCAGAAAAGTGCAGAACCGAACATATTTAACATACACATATATAATAAAAAAAGAATCCCAGAACACTCTTAAACCTAAAATTCTTCCTGCTTCATATAATTAGAACAGTTATTAATGTTCCCTGCTAGCCTGCGCGTTAATTATTAATTGTTGTCACGTTTTAACGATCAGCTCATTTAGTACGGCCCTCTATGAATTATGCATAACTGTCTGTAACGGCTTGAATTATTAAGAACAAATGGATGAATCCTAATGTACGTTGAGGAGGGACAAACATTAGTAGAACTTCTATGATGGGAAACAATATATGGAATAAATACATAAAACGTCTGTTAGCGAACAACGTTGTAAATTGTACAAGTTACCTAATGCTACAAAGAGGTGGTTTTTTTTAAGTTAAATTTCCTACATTCTAAATCAACGTATCTTTTTTGCAATCCTTTGATTATTTTGTTGTCTTTTTTTTTTATTCTCTCGCTGCTTGGCGTGCGGTAGCACCTGCTCGTCACCATAGAACGTTCTGTTAAATGTAGGTTTCTGTTGGTGGGGAATTAAACAAATAGAGAAATTTTACCTCAAAAGGCAACCTTAATTATCAAATAAATATGATATGAGTAGAAAAGATTTAAAATTGCAAGTGGGGGCGGGGCTTATCTGGGCCCCAGGTTGTAGCTTGGGACGTGCTGGTTTTAGATTAGCGGTGGTTCAGGATCAGGGTTTGAGCCCCATCACTTTCAAGTTGCTACTGTTGCTCCCTTAAGCGAGGATCATAACTCTGGCTGTTCTAGGGGTGCCATATCATGACTGTGAATTGTGATCGAAATAGAATTGTTTTATATGAACAACACAGTTTTTTCAACAAGTAGATTTACTAAATATACAGTATCTCTGGTCCAAATATGGGGGGCAGACCGAATCCAGGCTCCCAGGCTTTAGTTTGTGGTCCCCCGGGTTCTATATGATTTTCTATTTTTGCCTATTTTAAAACCTAAAACCAGCAGGTCTTCATTCGCTTAGAGATTCATTTTTCTCGTAATTAGCAATTAGCATGATCATTAGCAAATAATCAAATAAGATGTTAACACATGCACAAGAAATCGTACAGCTGGATTTAAGTTTATGTTGTTTAACCAGTCCAGGTTTCCATCAGGTAAACCATTTAGACTAATAATGCAGTCATATATATTGTACTTTCCTGATGATAATTCTTTTGGACCCATATTAGTATCCCTAGACCGACATTCAGACCACATTTATATTCTTGCCCTTTACTAAACCCTGGGCAAACCCGTTTTTATAAACCTACCATGGCACAAAAGGCCTTGGGGCTCGACTGTCCTCAACTATTTAAGGAGTCAGTGCAGCCAGCTCAAAATGGCACGTCTCCAGGGTTCCTGGTATAAAGGAGGACATTATGTGCTCAAATGGAAGCGATCCTTTTTAAATTTCTAGATACAGACTAGAAATTTCAACACACAACATTTGATTTTTAGACTATGACGTGCCATAAAGCAATATCCAGCACTGTGCCGTACACTGCCATGATGCGGTTATATACTGTAGCAATACGCTCAGTTGACCTGTAAATATCGGGTGGTGATGATGTAACATAGCTGCTAGCTAACATATTGAAAATATTATCGGTAAAGTCACCAGTTAAAGAATGCAAAAAACGTAGCAGGAATCAGTTCAATGTCAGTTTATTAGCAGTCATTTCAATAATTTAGCCAGTTATATTAATTGAATTCAGAGATAAAGTCTGTAATCCTAACATTGGCTCTATTTTGGTGAAGATAATTGGGGAAAAGATTCACACATTCATCTGCTAATTTTTGTTGGTTAATGAGAGATGATTGCGTATTAGCATAACCTAAAAATAAGGAAACAAGTTAAATGCATCTGGTGAGGTAATTAGAGTTTTGGCTGGGGCTTTGTAAATTTGCCAAAAAAAAAAAAAAAAGTTGCAGTAATAGTGCATCTCTGCGTCCTCATCTCTCTCTGAAAAACTAAACCCCATTCATATTTAAGGAAATATGATTGATGAAATTTTAACCATCAACCATCCATCATCGATTAATTACGCCTATCTCAACATTCAACTATTCAACTAATACGATCCAAAGTGTTTAGGCGGGAAACTGCTTTGTTTTCATTGGCTCCCAAAATGAATTAATTATGTTTGACATAAATGTATTCACTTAAGAATTAAGAGATAAAAGTGGGCGTGTACTTTGTGAGAATTATATAAAAAAGACATTTTTGGGAAAGGAACAGGCTGAGACATGTTCTTTAAATATTCCCTACACAGTTTAGCCTGTAGGCTAGCTCCTCTGTGGCTACGTTATGCTAAATACGGAACAGTCAATTCCTGCATGGCTGGATTCATAAAGCTGAGGAGAAAGTAGCAGTTTGGAGAGAAAAAAGCCGGCCGATATCGTCCTCATGGAGAAGGGTTTTGATGCAGAGGTGTACACAGAAGCACAAACAGACGAGCTGCATACTGTAAGATGTTATTGGTAGGAGGTCCCCTGCGGGTGGGAATGGGGCCGAGTCGAACACGTTGGTGTGCAGCTCATTACAAACAGGAAAAACAAAGGATGCAGGAAAAACTAAAGGCCCCAAGATGGAGTACTCAATTCTAGTGCCAGTGTACAGTAAGCATTAGGTCTTTGGTTTTTTTTAATAGTGTTTCAACCTACATAGGAAATTTATCATCATTAGCACCTGCTTGGTTAAACTAGTTAATCATACACCCGACTCTGATCCTAAAAAATGTGTGCAAGTGTGGAACATTTTTTCCATTTTGTTACCTTACATGCAGGGTTAGGTTATAATGTTTCAAGCTTTGAACATCTTAAGGAGCACCATTCGATCTATTATCCAAAAATTGAAAAAGTTCGCTATAACTTAGAACCTGGCAAGACATGGCTGTCCAACTAAACGGACAGACCGAGCAAGGAGAGCACTGGTCAGAGAAGCAGCCAAAAGGCCCATGCTCACTGTGGACGAGCTGCAGAAATCCACAGCTCAGGTGTTAGAATCTGTCCACAGGACAACTATAAGTCGTATACTCCATAGATCTGGTCTTTATGAAAGATTAGCAAAAAGAAAGACATTTTTGAAAGAAAGACATAAGAAGTACTGCAGTTTGCCACAAGCCATGTAGAGGACACAGCAAACATGTTTTTTGTTGCTATGGTCAGATGAGCCCATGCAAAGATAGTGCAAAGCGCTATGTGCGACGGAAAAGTAATACCTCTCATCACCCTGAACACACCATCTCCACTGTGAAACATGGTGGTGGAAGCATCATGCTGTGGGGATGCTTTTCTTCAGCAGGAAGTTGATGGGAAGATGGATAGAGCTAAAGACAGGGCAATCCTGAAAGAAAACCTGTTGGAGGCTTTAAAAGACTTGAGACTGGAAAAGAAATTCACCTTCCAGCAAGACAATGACCCTAAACATACAGCCAGAGCTACAATAGAATGGTTTAGATAAAGGAATATTTATGTGCTCGAATGGCCCAGTCAAAGTCCAGACCTAAGTCCCATTGAGCATCTGTGGCAAGACTTGAAGATTGCTGTACGCAGACACTCCCCATCCAATCTGGCTGAGCTTGAGCTATTTTGCAAAGAAGAATAGGCAAAAACCTCAGTTTCTAAATGTGAAAAGCTGGTAAAGACATACCGCAAAAGACTTGCAGCTGTAATTGCAGCGAAAGGTGGCTCTACAAATGCACACCAAACTTTTCCGATTTTTATTGGCCTATAATTTGAAAATCATGTATCATTTTTCATTCCACTTCATAATTATGTGTAATTTGTGTTGGTGTATTACATAAAATCTTATTAAAACATTTAAGTTTGTGGTAACAAAATGTGAAAAAGTTCAAGGGCTATGAATCCTTTTTTAAGGCACTGTAGATGATTAATCAATTAATCATAACTGTATCAAAGAAATCACTTTAAATTATTAATTAGGCAATTATTTCGATTACCATCAGATAGCTCTATACTGACTAAAGAGCTGATTTGGTGGTGGTGGTAGCTCAGCGGTTAAGGTGTTGGGCTGCTAATTGGATGATCACTGGTTAAACTCCAAGCATCACCGAGCTACCACTGCCGGGTCCCTGAGCAAAACCTTTAACCCTTAACTGCTCAGTTGGATAAAAATAGAGATAAATGTAAGTCGCTATGAAGAGGAGCTTCTGCAAAATTTTTAAAATGGAAATGAGTTATAGCAAAACATCAGGTTATAATATTAACTAAAAGCGACATTTTTACTTTTTTATGTTTTCAAGTTTTATATCAAAATAATTGTAAGGTGACCAAATTTTACTGGATGCCGATTTCAAAGCTGCTGCAAATCCTCATCGCTCTGATCAGATGCATTCTTATATTATTCTCATGAAATCTTCTGCATGACCAGTGATTTACAGTCTTGCGCCACAGCGCCACACTGGTAAACCCGTGCTATTGCAGGCTCTCATTTTATAACAAGATGAAACGGCTTTTCAATAAAAATATTAGTCGACAAATTGCATTACAGCAGTTTTTCACACCTGACCAAATATTTTGCACAGCACTGCGTATGCGGAAACTAATAAAGATGCGATTTAATTGTTTACATAATTAAAAATCTGGTCATTTGAAAGAGATGTATAAATATTTTTTATCTATTTAATGCCCATGTTATAACCAACCATAACTGAGCTCAGCTTTCACAACAGAACAGCTTGTTGGCTATGTTTCAGCACCTTGGACAGCGAAGTTGTTAAATCCAATTCCTCAAATAGACGTGTAATGGAAAAGTGGTGGCTCAGTGTTGGACTGATACCAGAAAGACCGGGGTTTAATTCCCAGCACCACCAAGCCACCACTGCTGGACCCTTCAACCCCCAATTGCTCAGTTGTATAAAAGAGGTAAATGTAAGTCGCTCTGGATAAGGACGTCTGCTAAGCGCTGTAAATGTAATAAGATCCTTAAAATCATTACACTCACTTGGGTCACATTTTGTCACATTTAAAAAATCTACTTGGAACAGGAGCTATGACAGCTTGTCAAAAATAAAAAAAGAAATCTGCCACATGGTCTGCAATGTGTAACTATGGATTTATTGCCACCTGTGTGGCTCATTTTTTAAAAATGATTAGTCTAAAAGATGTTTCACAAATTTTGCTATGTATTTGGGAGCACCATGATCAACTAATCCTAAACAATGTGTTACTTGGTTTTTTTTGCACAGCTGTTAGAATTGTAGAGGATTAAGTTCATTTAGGATATTTGTTGTTGAACAATTTATGTGTAAGGTGCATAAATTACCATTTAGCATCCTTTTTTCATTTTACAGTCAGGTGGAACATCTGAATGTAGTAGAAACTTAACCACCATGTGAACAGAACATTCAATTAATTGAATAGAAAAATCGCACAAAAAAAATCGACATTTTTTAACTAATCAGGATTATGGGATATTGAATTTTGTGTGCCAAAAATAAGACTGGATACGGTGGATTTTTTTCATAATCATTCGAATAATCAATGTAATTTTTTAGATCTACATCCCTAATGTGAATTTTTTTTCTACATTGGCCTTACTGGTGAAATAGAAGTGCTATAAAAGTTTTTATATAAGTTTAATATTACGAAAGGTTTGGCTGATGATGCTTCCTTCCTTATATGGTCAAACAGGAAATTCCTGTCATCACTACTCCTTCGCATCGAATTAAAAAAAATGAAAATACTTTGAGAATAAAGTTGAAATGACTAGAATAAGGTCGAAAAACTTTAAAAATAAATCAAAATCACGAGAATAAAGCCGTGATTATGGGAATAGGGAGACAAAAGTTCAAATCCTCCTTTATTCTAAGAATTTTGACTTTGTTCTTATAATTCTGACTTTATTCTCTTAATTTTGACTTTGTTCTTATAATTTTTTGACATTCTAATGTCGACCTTGTTCTTATAATTTCGACGTTATTATAAGTTCCCACTTTATTCTTTTAATTTCCCACTTTATTCTTATAATTTCAAGTTTATTCTGGTTATTTCAACTTTAATCCTATTTCTTTCTTTCTATATGGCACTAAAGCTGTCTCATAATTTCTATTACCACTTTCTTTTCCTACACTGCAGTATGTTTCTTCCAGCGCGGCTATTTGAACAGATGACACATTATCACCAGATTAGTTGACGTGGGATGTTGATGGATCGTGCATGTGACATGTTTAAATTCTCAGCTTTCTGCTTTCATTTTACAGTGCGCCAGGCTGACAGGATAAATAGACCAGAATGGCATCCTGTCAGTGTATCTATTTGTCTCTTTGACGAACATATTTTAGCCTTTGCTTGGTAAGGTGGAGGTTTTAATCTGTAAAAAGCTCATCTATATTCAGAGAAAAACACAAAAGCCGCAATTAGCAAAACAGTTAGAAAATCTCTGATGGGTCCATGACACCTTCTACTTTTCACTTGTTGACTGTTTTGTGTGTAAGTTCTGCATTTTTATACCTTTAAGTAATGGTTTTTATGGCAGGGATTTCATTTAAAACACCGCGTGACAGCAGTACTGTACGTTCTCTTCGAAAGAGTGCAAACCTTGACGATACCTCCATAAATAAACAGAATTCTAAGCATCCTTAACACTTGATGGACAGATTAAAAAGAAATATTTTCACAATGTTTACCGACTTTGTATCTATTCGCCAACTTGAAACTTATAGTAGAATGTAGGGACAGTAGGTGGAAAAAAAAAAAAATCATTTTTCCATATTTTTAAATTTAACTGAGCAGTTTAGGGATCAAGGGCCTTGCTCAGGGGCTCAGCAGCGGCAGCTTGGTGGTGCTGAAAATTTAACCCATGATCTTCTGAACACTTTGACATCTTAAGAGTATTGTAAAAACTGTACTCAGGTTTTTTTTTTAAACTACCGTTTAGCGTTTTCCAAAGTCAAGAAACAACTAATGTTGTGAAAGTCAGTGATATTGTAACTAAAAAGCAAAAGCTTAATAAACGATTAACGCCTTTATGACACCACGGAAGCGATAATCTAGTTTTTATTTAAAAAAGCTGCAAAAGTTTCAACTACTTGAGGGATAAAATCATGAGGAAAAATAATGATGAGTAATTTTTTTTCCCCTTACATTCCCTTTTCGTCTTCAGGCCTCACTATAATGACCAAAACAAACTACGGCATAATTGAACTTAAATTTGGCTCAGCTAAGATTCCGGTTTAAAAGGTTATTGCATACTGTATAGTCATCGTGGTTTGTAATGGATCGGAAACCATCCTGTCTCTTCTCGACCCTGAGGCCGTTAGCGTCGTCGTAGGCTTTGATACTTAAAGAAATCGAATATGGGAAACGCTGTGAAGCGGAACGTAATGACTTGTCATTTATCGGAGGCACCTTGTTTTTTTTTTTTACCTCTAAGTCATCTGGCGAAGTGTGAATATTGCAGAAAATCTGCAAAAAAAAAACAAAACCATGCAATTATGATGCTGGAGCTGCCTACAGGCACAAACACATCCTCTAACTTTGAAGCCAGCGCAGATACCTTCAAAGTCTGATCCGGGCTTTGAAGATTCTTCACGTTTCTGCGCCTGCTTTATTCAGATGTGAGGCGTATTATGCTAACGATCACGAAGCATAGCCGGGGCGATTTGACCTGCATCATGTAGTCCTGCCAAATAAATGCGTGACATTTATTTTGTTTTCAGATTCTTTTTGGTTTTAGATTTGTTTTTGTAACAAACTTTACTGAGGCGAGACATATTTAGAACCCAAGGGTGCAGTTTATTTATAAGGTGATAATCCATAAACATGGCTAGACTCAACTTAACTTGACTTCACATATCATAACAAACACTAGCATAATCATGGACTTGCTGAGCAGTGGAAAACACAAACATAATATAAATCTGAACATCAACAAAAAGAAACAAAAAACATGACACATGAGAAACAAGCATTAAACATAAACAAGCTTGGCTGTGGAGTGACAGACATCTTTGAGCTTGGCTGCAGAACGGCGGGTATCTTTTAGCTTGGCTGCAGAACGGCGGGTATCTTTTAGCTTGGCTGGCAGAACGGCGGGTATCTTGGAGCTTGGCTGTGGAGCGGCGGCCATCTTGGAGCTTGGCGGTCATCTTGGAGCTTGGCGGTCATCTTGGATTGGCTTGGAGCTTGGCGGTCATCTTGGAGCTGGCTCTGGAGCGGCAACAATCTTGGATCTGAAGGGGCAGCCATCTTGGAGCTTGGCTGTGGAGTAGTGGTCGATTGTGTGGGGTTGCAGGGTTCCTCGTCTGTTAACCCCACAGTAAACAAGGAACCACTTAGCTGCAACACATAATCCAAATATTCACCAAGGGACCAGGGAATTTTTCCCTCTGGCATCTTACGCTGAATAGAGTCATTCAGTCCAACCCGAAGAATGTTTTTCAGGTCAACATCATTAAAAACCTTACAAGGTTGCATAGTCCACAAAACTCCTCCATATAATCTCCATCTTGACGAAGGTGGAGTAGAAGGCTAACTGCTAGGTTACATTTAAAGCATTTGGCAGACATCCTGAGCAATTGGGGGTTGAGGGCTTTGCTCAGGGGCCCAGCAGTGGTGGCTTGATGGTGCTGAGAATCGAACCCAGATCTTTCTGGTTTTTAGTCCAACACCTTAACCACTAAGCCACCACTTGCACTTCCATTTACATCATTTAGCAGACGCTTTTGTCCAAAGTGCTTTGAGTCACATCATTGAACAGCTCAATACTGCCACCATAGTTTACACATCAAAGTGTAACAACCACAAAAAACTGTTTAAAGAGCAGAATTTATTATTATATAAAATGTCGAGTGCTAGGTGTTTAGGAAAGAGGTGGGGTTTTTAATTGTCACTCAAAAGACAGCCAGTGACTCCGCTATTCTGGGTTATTTTGTTTTCAGATTCTTTTTGGTTTTAGATTTGTTTTTGTAACAAACTTCACTGAGGCGAGACATATTTAGAACCCAAGGGTGCAGTTTATTTATAAGGTGATAATTCAAAAATATATAAGCTAAACTTGGCAAGATACAACCTAACTTAACAACACGAACACTAGCATACTCATAGCCTCGCCGAGCAGCGGAACACAAACAAACATAATGAATTGTTTTTTGGATTTATTTTGTTTTTCAAATTTATTTTGTTTTTGGTTTATGATTTGTTATTTTGTTTACAGATTTAATTTGTTTTCGGATTTATTTTGTTTAAGGATATATTTTGTTTTTTGATTTATTTTATTTTTGCGAAATTGTCGTTCTGATTTACGATTTTCTTTCCACTGATCTCATAATTGATCTCTAAATCCGATATACTCGAGTTGATTAATCAAAATAAAAGCCCAGTTTAATCATTCTTGCGATGGCATTTTACATCCAATAGTG
The DNA here is from genome assembly GCA_005784505.1 of Bagarius yarrelli. Classification (NCBI taxonomy): domain Eukaryota; kingdom Metazoa; phylum Chordata; class Actinopteri; order Siluriformes; family Sisoridae; genus Bagarius; species Bagarius yarrelli. The sequence goes on from VCAZ01000047.1 coordinate 2,470,015, forward strand.
TCAACTTCCTCCTGGCATTAATCTCCTAATTGGATGTTTTGATGTGGTGCGAATCCTCAAGGCTCAATAGGCCTTTGATTTAACAGATTCAAGATTAAACCGATTGCTAATAAACCCAATTGTATTCCTGCTAACGTCTAATTCACAAATAAAATAAAATGGCAGTCCAATAGATAACATTATAGACCGGTGTCTGATATCACCGATACTCAATGATCAAATCTCCACAGCTCTCAGCTGCTTTCTGCTACAATCAGTATCAACAGTGGGTTTATATCCAGCGAGTGTATGTAGAATTTAGAGACTAAAACAAATAAAGAGAACATTTATTAGAGAGGATTTGGCAACATTATTAGTTTACTGGTATATGATTAGATATCAGTGAGATCGGACACTGCAGTATATATCTGTATATATATTCTCTGTACATTTATCTGTAAAGTTACTTATATAATTATTTATATAAAGATCAATAAAAATATATAAATATGTGCATGAATTATACTCCACCGCTTCTTTAATCATCATTTCCCATTTAACCCAATCCAATCCAATCTAATCAAATCCAACTGAATTCATTTAATTCAATCGAATCTGATATAAAATGACCCGATCGAATCCAGTTAAATCTAATAGGATCTAACCTAACCCAATCGAATCGAAACCAGACTGATCCAAATGAATCAATTTTAATCCAATCCAATCCAAAGTTAAGGCAGTCCAATCTGTTCCAATTACATTTCATCTAACCTAATCCAATCAACTCAATTTTTATCCAATCTAATTTAACCTAACCTTATCCTATCTATCTGAATCTAATCGAATCCAATCTAACCCAACCCAATCTAATCCATCTGCATCCAGTCGAATCTATTCTAATCTAAACCAAATTAATCAATTAACACCAATCTAATCTAACCCAATCAATCTAAAACAATCCAATTGAATCCAATCTTGTCCAGCTAAATTCATTCGAATCCACTCTAATCTTATCGAAACCGATCCATTCCAATCCAATTCAGTTTAACTGAATTTAATCCAACGTAATCTAATCTAATATTACCCAGTCCGGTTCAAATTAACCTAATCTAATCTATTGTTATCTTCTTTACATCTATAAGCGAAAGTGTGATACTGTACCATATGTTTAAAAGCTCGGATTTTCCTCATGTCTGATCTTTTCTACTAAAGTGCATATTCAGAAACTTGATTGATTTTTGGTTTCTGTGACGTTTGTGCAAACTCATTAAAACTAAAAATGGAACAAACCAAATATCCCAAAACTCCAGAACTTCTCGGTGTTTAGTTCAATTTGACATTTACGAGAAAAAGAGAGAGGATTTTTCTAAAGATTAATGGCTGTTTATGGGAATAAAAATGCAGCCATTAGATGCTAAAAATAAAATCATGTTTTATAATTGAGAATGTATTAAGGTTTTGTTAAAAAAGTGCAGCTTTTTGGTTTTTTATTTATTTTTTTTTTTATTTCAAAATGTCGCTAAAAGGAGAAATGAAACGTGTCGACAGGACGAGGTTATTCGCGTACATTCTGCTGAATAGAGGATAGAGCGGAGTTCAGGCTTGTAATTAGCGACTTTAAAAGGTTGTTTTAGGGTGATTTTGTGAGGGGGCTGAGGGGAGGGGGGGCTTTAGGGGTGTGAATGTTCTTGCTATTTATTTATTTATTTACCGTTAATCACTTTTTTTTTTTTTTTTTATTGTAAAACGTTAGATTTTTCTTTAAGTTTTAAACAAATGTGGACTGAATGCATCGCTCAGACTAAAACTGATCTAGTTCTTCAGCTGGATATAGGGTATTATCACTGCGAGCTGAAGCGCGGCCTCCATGAACGGCTAACCGTGGTGAAAAGCATTATTGCAGTCATATTAAACACAAGCATTTCGCTCGCTCGCTCGCTCACTCGCTCGTCCGTTCGCTGCTCGACCAATCAAAACCGGTGGACCGGAACTAACTGATGCATAATTGAAGGGACACAGTGATTTGAAGCTTGACTACAAGATGTCGGGTTGTTAGGTGATATTTTGTAAGGTGTGCAATGGCGGAAATGCCAAGTGCTATTGGATGGGATAAGGGCAATAAATAAATAAAATACATATGATTTTTTTGTATTCTTTGTTTTTGGCAGGCGTAATTACATTTATTTCTTTTATACAACTGAGCAAATGGCGCTTAAAGGGCCTTGCTCAGGGGCCCAGCAGTGGCAACTTGATGCTGAGAATCAAAACCTCAGTCCTCCAATTAGCAGTCCAACACCTTAACCACTGTGCTACTACTCCCCCACAAATCTCCCTTGGTCTAGAACTCCAGGCAAGATCTCTTGCCTAAATCTGCCTAAAACGACACAGGAGAATCTCGTCAATGATCTCAAGGCAAGTGTTGCCTTGGTGACCTCTTAGCAAACCAGTGACTTCCACAAACAGTTAAATTGAACTGGATATAATCAAAATTTTTGGTCCTTTTTTCTGAGTGGCTACAGATCCACGTCTGTGGCCCAGGTTCAAACCAAACCTCTGATCCGATCCCAAGCCTGGATAATATTGCACCAGGAAGGGGGGGCTATTGTAAAACCTGTGCAATATCATACAAACCGCCACAAAACAGAGAACCCTGCCAGTCAGACAAATAATCAGGCATGAAAAATAGGGATGTCTTTCCTTCAACCCTGCAGGGCCCCTCAGGCGAAATGCAGAATAACAAAAATCATTTTGGTTCGAATAAGCTCACCTGCTGAAACGTTGTATATAGAAAAAAGAATAAATCACATACGTTTGTTTGGAATTGTTGCCGTTTAGACGGACTTTTAAACATACAGAACAGCAAACGCCTCCTGTTGATTTTTATAAGCACCTGTTTTCCATCCAGGCTCCGTGTTGCCATGTCTTGACCTTGTGTATCTGTTCATAAGTTTACGGTTGGGGGTTTTAGCGCTTTATAGACTTCTTCGCTTGACTTGACTGCGTTTTACAGAAAGCGCCTTTACGCGTTGTCGGCGTTATTATTCCACATCGTAAACCCAGACTCTAAATGCGTTCTTGTTAAAATTACAATGCTCATCGATGTTTATTTAGAACTGGGTTTTGTTTTTGTTTTTCCATTCTTTGGTTGTTATTTGGTGTTATTAAAAAGTGTAATTTGAACAAACGGCTTAAACACATTTTGCTAAGACAGGGATGAGGAAATAGAACGGTTATCAGGTCGTTTACCAAGAAAACAAACGATTCCTACTAAATCAGACTAAAGCGTCAGAGATTTTTTACAATTTTTATTTTAAGCCATAATTTAAAGAAAAGAGAAGAGATGAGAAGAGAAACGAAGAGGCAGAGAAGAGAAGAGAAGAGAAGAGAAGAGAAGAGAAGAGAAGAGAAGAGAAGAGAAGAGGTGGAAAAGAGATAAGAAAAGAAGAGAGTGTGGAAAAAAGAGAAGAGAAAAGAAGAGGAAAGAAGAGAAGAGAAGAGAAGAGAAGAGAAGAGAAGAGAAGAAGAGGGAAGAGGTGGAAAAGAGATAAGAAGAGAAGAGAAGAGAAGTGAAGTGGGGAAAAAGGACTGAAAGAGAAGAGAAGAGAAGAGAAGTGGGGAAAAAGGACTGGAAGAGAAGAGAAGAGAAGAGAAGAGAAGAGAAGAGAAGAGAAGAGAAGAGGTGGGAAAGAGAAGAGAAGAGAAGAGAAGAGAAGAGAAAGAGGAGGGAGAAGAAGAGAAAGGGAGACTGTGGGAAAAAGAGACCCGGAAGAAGAGAAGAGAAGAGAAGAGAAGAGAAGAGGTAGAAAAGAGAAAAGAAGAGATGAGAAGAAGAGAAGAGAAGAGAAGAGAAGGAAAGAGAAGAGAAGAGAAGAGAAGAGAAAAAAAAAAAAAAAAAAAGAGAAAGAGATCAGAGAAGAAGAAATAGAAAGAGAAGAGAAAGTGGTAGCTTAGTCATTAAAGTGTTGGACTGCTGATCAGAAGACACACCACTTTTGGGCTCCTGAGTGAGACTCTAAAATGCTAAGCAACTCTTTTTACAGGTTTATTAGCAGTTGGATGAAGACAGATAAACATCAATAACCCCCAATAACAGTAAGAGAGGTAGCTAGTCGGTAAATCCCTCTGATCAGGGGCACCTCGAGGTCCAGCATGACGTCTGAGAGAAACCTCGTCATTGTGAGTGATGTGCATAGATTACCGCTGCGATCTGCCTGTTAATGTAGCCGTGCGCCACCAATGCTAATTCCCTAAAGACCTTTGTCCCGCCATTTCAAGCATGTATACTTACATTATACACAGTCTTAAATAGATCAAAGGAAAGCAATTCTGATTATTTCTTTAATATATATCAAGGATAAAATAAAAAAATGTAACATTGATCCTTTTACAATTGTTAATGCAATATAAATAAGAAACTACAATAATTAAAAAAAAAGATAAATAAATAAACTTGTTCTCCGTTTGTTTGCGTGTCATGCGTCGTTGCGACTTTAGCATATTGATGAGTATCACATTTTTTTAAGTTATCTGTTTATTTTATTACCGTAACCTTAAATATGACGGCATATTAATTATTTTTTTTTATTTTCTCGCTTACTTCAAACAGAAAATGAGCTGTTTAGTGTTTGTTTGCCCCCTCGCCGCTAGCCGCGCGCCCCCTGTTAGCTTAGTGTGTGTTATGAGCGCTGAGTCTCACCTAGCTAGAGCTTCAGATGTTCAGCAGAGGGTCTGGACTTTATAATAGCGTTTGACTTGCACGGAAAACAGCCAATCAGAAGTCGTTTTGTTTCACGTCATGTTCAGGTGCGTGATAAAATGTATAAATGGGGAAAAAAAAACCTATAAACTATAAATTGTTAAAAAAGTCTTGCAAATAAATGAGAATACGGTGAAATTTGCATCATTTGGAAAATCTATTGATCAGATAAGCAATAAAAATTTAGCGTCAGTATAATCCGGTTATTATAAATGAACTCAAAATCTTAAAGGGGTTTCTTAGTTTTGATACTATTAGGCATAAAGTTTGTTTTATAAATGTGCTTAGAATTTTATATTTGGAATGCGGCATAGATTATTAATTCATTAACAACACTAATATTTTATTCATGGGATATTGTAAGCTTCATATTATTATTATTATTATTTTTAACAGACAGATTAAATAAAGGATTTGACGGAATTTCTTTGCACGGCAGTTATTAGGTTATGAGGTTATTTTGCATAATCCGTCTCAATATTCTAAACCCCTTCTTCTTTTTTTTTTTTATTTAAATCAATCGTTTTACATTTACATTTAAATTACCAGAGACCCTTATTCCATTTACCTCATTTGTACAGTACAGATGACCGGTTAGGGGCCTTGATCAGGGGCCCAACTGTAAAATATTAGTGGTTCTGGGAATTTAACCCATAATCTTTACCCACTGAGCAAACAATTGCTACATATCCATCAAATTATCTGTGTTAGTTATTAAAATAAAAATAAAATAAAAAAGGAACAGAACAAAGAAATGAGCCCAAGTTCTATTTTAAGTAAGATTTTTGTAAAAAGCAACAAAAAAAACTGTCACATTTGCACGACTAAAAAATATATATACACACACACACATACACAGACTCTTTAGACCGTCTCATGTTCAAAGCGTCTTTGTTCTAACTGAAATCTGATGTCTTCTGTCTATGACAAATCCATATTAAGTTTATGACGCCACTTCCATCATGTTCTAATTTAAAAACCTCCAAAAAAAAAGCCCAAAGAAATAACAAATTTTCCACTGACACCAAAAAACAACACAAATGCATGAACTTTCCACCCAAGTCGAGCTTCCAGATCCCTAAACTTCAATGTGTTACTGACTATCAAATTGTGTTTTCAGGTTTATTTGTGACAGTTTAATAATATCCGGCAACGTATTGTTCGCTACATGGACGAACCAAAACAACAGCAGAATTTGATTTGTTCTGGAGGCAAACATTTGTATTGCAATGCAGATTTTTTTACATAACAAATAATGTAAATGCAGATAATTCGTTCCAGCCACCCAAAAATATTATGAACGTTACCAATTTCCAACGTTATAATCATATATTTGCATATAAAAATGATAAAAAAAAAAAATAGAAAAGTTATGTAATTTAATTGGTAAATGAAATATAGGGTGAAGTGGTGGCGCAGTATTTACGGTGCTGGACTGCTGAGCAAGGCCCCTAACTCCCACTTGCTTACTGTTGGGCTCCTGAGCAAGGCCCCTAACTCCCACAAAGGTGATGCCGGTATCGTGGGTTAGTGCTTTTGGTACAGCTTTTTCGTAGCAAAAAAAATACTCGCAACTTAGCCGGTGTTCGGTTCGGTTTGTTTGTATGGCAAAAACGCTTCCTATTCAGATGCAAATTGGTTGCAATATTAATTCTTAAGGCAAAAATTCATAACGGAGGCCATTTGTATGCCGAGGGTATGATTGTATATCTGTTTTAGAGTTAAGAGTTTTAGAGTTTAAGTCTCATTTTTTCTCCTAACAATAAATAGAATAATAATATCACCTTGTTCAGTTTCTAAAACTAGTTCTTTCAAAACTCTTTTGTCAGGTTATTGGTTGGAATGGAGTCCCGAAGGGGGCAACTAAGCCCCTAATACACTCAAGGATCAACGCAAAAGAATTACGTGATTATGCTAATTGCAGTCATTTTCTCGGCGGTATTATGAGACCTGCGCTTTGTTATAATAGAATGATGATGATAGTCGTCAGACAAATCCCCCCAGATGAGGATTAATAACATAATTGACTAAATAGGGCTAAAAGCAGAGGCATTTCTTAATGGACGGATAACATTAATGGCCTGCACAAAAGAATGTTAATTATTTTGGAAAAATAGAAATGCAAAAACAACAACAATAATAGTAATAATAACAGTAATAATAATAACCACGCCCACAACTTTCTTTTCCACTCTAATACTTAAAGAAGTATGAAACATAAGATATTTAGATACAAGATTGCATGGTTGAAAGATTCTATGCTAAGATGGCCACTTTCTATAAGAAGTGCACGTTTTTAATTAAATTAAAGATGCTTTAAGCAATATTAGCGATAAGTGGCCGTGAAAGCAGGTTATAATATTTATCAACAGGAATTGGTCTTGACCAAAAGTTCTTTTAATAAATAAAATGGCCAAGAAAAGGTGATTCTGGTCAAATAAATTTAATTACACTAAATTAGACCAAATTCTGACCATATACAATGTATGGAAAAACATCAGATTAACAGATGATGTCCCACTTTTCCTTCAATAATAACCAGCACATTTTAAGTGACTTTTTAACAAGACTGTGTCCTGTGACTGTGTGGATTTGGGTTCATTCAGTCACAATAGTATTAGTGAGATCAGACACTCATGTTGTAAAAGTGAGGAGGTCTGGGGTTCGGTCGGGGGTTCCAGTTCATCCCAGTGGGGTTGAGTCAGAGTTAAGGCTCTGTGCAGGACATGAGAGTTCTTCCACTCCAAAACATCCAGAACGCAGCATGTTTTCATGGAGATCAGGCGTTTTGTGTACAGGAACAGGGGTTTGAGGCTCACAGTTCCAGTAAAGCAAGAATGGAATCATACGACAGTCAAGGTGACCTTGTGATTTAGACTTTGTGCAAAGACACCATTATGACATTATGCTGGTAAGTTGTCTTTCCTACAAACCTTTACTGATTGGTTAATACAGCCATATTGGAACCTCCAATATATAGACATATATTGGCTGACTACTGGCACAAGGCACCATTCACCCTGCGGCTGTGGTTGCCATCCTTTATAAATAAGTGCCCTATATAAATTCATGAACTATTTTTTTTCGGGGTATCATAAGGTTAAAATGTCTTTCTGAGGTAAAACGCTGCAGGGTAATTTATCCCCTACACCAGTCGTAGGGGGATAGTAGAGTAGTAACGGTTCCTCCGACCGGTAGCTGCAGGGTGAAACCTACGGTACTCACGTCCTCTTTTCAGTGAATTCTCCCTCATCTTATTACCCCCTGTAAACTGACACACTTTGTACCAGTGATCATGTGCCCAGCCTTTTAGCAGTAGCGGTCAAGACCATATGTCGACCTTCAGGCTTAACATCTAAAAAGGTTGGAAGAAACCGCGTAAACGGGGTTTGTCTACCGTTGGCTATTACTTATCATTAGCACCTTTTTTTGGTGGGGGAGAAATCGCCACCATCTGGTGTCATCTTGTTCTTTTTATTACAGTAAGTCCTTTTTTATTTTTTAAACATTTTTACAAAAATAACCAGTTCGGTTATTTAATATTTTAATCGGTGTAATGATTATTTTTGAACAAAATGAAGTTTTTATGACACATAAAGGAGAAAATTGTGTCATCATCTGCCATCTTATTCAAAAATACAACTTACAGAACAAGCCGAAGAACTTTTGCATTTCGACTAATAACTTAATCAAATATAACACATCCTGCAATTAACTTTCACTTCCTGTTAGCCAGTATGTGGCTTTCTGCCTAGTCAATTTGGTAGCGACTCCTGCGGCCAGTTCAAACTGCACGACTTCAGCCCCGATATTAACTCGCAGACAAATGGCCGAAATCGGAAGCAAATCGGTGCGTGACATTCACGCAGTGTAAAATGATCAAAGTCGTGTTCTAACTTTTGATACGAAATATCGGCACGCTAAATACCCGAACCTGTCGACAATTTGATATTCTGCCACATGGAATGCTGACCAAACAATACGACTTACAGCCAACGAGAGAGCGAGTTACAGGGTAGCAACAAGTTCAGGTTAAGACCACCATATCAGCAAGCCGGGCTTCGGTTGCCATCTTTTTTACACCCTTTCGCTGCAAATCAGGGAACACTTCGTGAACTTCATGTGGGCTAACAGTTTTAACAGTTCCAGTCTTGCACGAAAAATTGCTAAATAAATATTATATATATATAAAATTGATTCAAATGAAATACAAGTCCCGGCTTAGATTTAATTCTATGGTTAAGGTTGACGCAAGTACATAATTCTGTTGTATTTTATAGCTGTCGAATCTGTAAATTAATCTAAAAAAATTTTCCTAATTAGGTTAAAAAATACTGATTTAATGGTTTAAATTTGATTCTTTTCTTTGTTCTTTTTTTTTTCATCCGTACGTGTCTCAAGCGTGTCCTCGGTATAAGACTCGACCCTTTTTAAAGAACTAACATCAACTGAACTAACTGAAAAGCAGAAGTACTTGAAGGAGATTTGGTCGCTTTAGTTATTATTGTGTTGTTTGGAGCACCGATTCAGATAGGAAAGTCGGTCACTCTGTTTTCTCCTGTCGGATTGTGTCTCCACAGTTCGCCCATCGATTTTGTGTCAGGTGTCCCGGGTGTCTGTACTAACGGAGGGAAGATTTGTTCACATTTCCGTTCCCTGAGCCGAGAAGGGGTTTCTATAGAAATCTCCACACCTGCGCCAAAAGGTTGTTTGTTGCCATGTGGCTCGAGAGGATAAAGCATTTTGCTTTATATTTCAAATCATCTGTGGCTGCTGGTGCAAACAAACTGTTAGCAATGCAGGACGGGTGATGACGTAATATTACTGCTAGCTAAAATATGGCAAATTTTCACATAAAAGTCAATTCTATGACAAAATATTAATTAACAAAACGAGCAAACTTTACACAATACTTAACTACATGATTTCTTGCGCTGCTTTTTGGTTTTAATAATAAGGAGAAAAAATGTCAGAAAGAAAACAGGCTGTAAAAGCAACTGTTCCGATTTCATCCAGTCAGACAACGTGTTCAATTTCTATAGTGCGAGTGGGTTGACTGTGTTGCTACACGACCACATGAAAAAGCAGAGAAAAGGGATTTGTTTTCCATTTTATAAAATCTACACACACACACACACACACACACACACACTCGACATCCATCCGTTAGTCCTGGAAATGATTTTAAGACTAAATTACAAGGTTGTTTTAGGGAAAAAATTTGCCAGCGAACATAAAAACATGATGATGCTCTTTGTAACACCCAAACAACAAAAAACAGTGGGTGATTTAGTAAGTGGATAATTTAACCGCATGCATTTTCAGAGGAATGGAAACGCTATCACGATTAGACTAACATGCACGCAAATGTTTTAAGGCTTTAATGAAATGCAGTCTGACCGCGTCTAATAAAAACTAAAATCGGCAAATTCGTTCCTTTACTTAAACAATTATTTACCAGGCAAATGGATGCTCGTGACACAGAAAAAAAAAATGACACATTGTTAACTATTAGCGCATTAGCTGATAACAGGTGATCCATTTTTAAATAGGTTTAACAAGTAGAATTAAGTTTAACAAGAAAAAGCCTTAAATCTCTGTGCTTTAGAGTCAAATTAAAGTGTGTGTGGGTTTTTTTTTTTGATTCTGACACGATTGGTAAATCGTTTAAAGTAGTACGTGTGCATAATAACATGGACAGTCAGTCTATATGTAGACAATACTGATGTTACTTACGTTAAGCTATCTGCAAATGCAAATAATTCGTTCCAGCCACTCAAAAATATAACTAATAAAAAAATTACGCTACCAATCCGGCAAAAAAAATCTTTCAAAGCTTTTAAGCGTAGCGAAGGCAGTGGCGGTATTGTGGGTCGGCTCTTTCGTAAAAAAAGCTTTCGCTACACTGTAAAAAAATATCGTAAAATACAATGCTTTGGTTTGATTCGCTCGGCTTTCCAATAACTCAAAAAGAGTTTTAAACAGCTCCTGGACGTCTGCGCAACTTAGCAACGTTTTGCATGCCACAGCTAATCACCCAAACTTCTCTATGAAACAATATGGAAGGTGGAAATTTACCAAAAACAAAACAAATGGAAGGGATTCCAGAACATTTTCACCATTACACCTTTCATAGTAAAAATAACTATAGATCTAAAAAAAATAAAAAAAGATATACAAAAGCGTCAAGTTTAATATAGTCATTGCTTTCTTACTTTCTTTGACTCTCTCCCTCTCTTTCTATTCGAGTGTGTGGTCATGCAGTTGAGTGTTCATGTAGGCGTTTTTATCGGTGATGGATGGCTTCTGTGCTTCACACTTGCATGCTTTACTTAGCACTCTATTGTAAGTTAGGTTTCAAAGCAACTTATAACCAATCTAGCCTGACACACCGAGTGTACATTTCAGCCTCCTCATACGTTTTTTTTTATCCGTCGCTTGTCTATGCAACCCTTCCTGGCCTACCTCTGATATTGAGTTTGATGACATGTTTATGATGTATTTCTTCGCTGCTATTTTTTCCTTCGGTGGCCCTTCCACACAACGCTGTATGAGTCGGCCTTGTTTGTGCATCATATCTTGTTTTCGTACCTTCGACTTGGCGGTAAAGCTTGTGCTGTGGGAGGAACTCATCACCGTCACAGACTGTATGATGTAAGGAAATCCACACTCATAATCTAGAGTCGTCAAATTGTATGCCTCTCTACCGGCAGTCTGGGCATGCAGAGCCACACGAGTGGGAAAGGATACCATTGTTAATGCTTCTAAAAAGGTAGCACAAGATGGTGGGCCGGTAAAAAAAAAAAAAAAAAAAAATACTCTACATCAGACAGTTCATCTCTTTAATCTCTTTTTATAATTTTAAAGCCATTATAAAGTGATGGCAGAAATGTTTAACTACAGTTCAGTGACAAAGGAGTGTGTGTAAAACGAGGAATTAAATATTTATGAATAAAGCTAAGACGCACTTTAAATAGCTTTGCTAAAAAGTGTTTTTCCATTTCTGGCATCGTCCAAAACAACTTACATTTATCTTTATTTTATCCCAAGTAAGCATTTGAATGTTAAGGGCCTCGTTCAGGATCCCAGCAGGGGCAGATTGGCGGTGCTAGGAATTGAACCCACAATTTTTTGATCAGTAGCCAATTATTATGGATTGACAAACATTTACCGCATTTGGTACATACCCATATTTCATTTTTTTATCCAACTGGGCAGTTAAGTGTTAAAGGCCTTGCACAGGGGCCCAGCAGTGGCAGCTTGGTGGTGCTGGGATTTAAACACCTTAACCACTGAGCTACAACTTGTCAAACTTCAATAAAATGCTGCTAAGTTAATATTTGTGTATCATAATTTCTTTCATAGTTTCTTTGCGACGTCTATCACTGACTTTTAAAATACTTTTGTGGAAGATCTGCAACGTACGTCCTATTTATTCTTGCACAATTACTTATAAAAGTATGTAGTTTCCTTCACCAACAGACAGCAAAAGGTCGTCGAAGGTATTTACTGTACATGCATGGCATTTAGCATGCATTCTTTCCCTAAGGAATTTGTATAACCGTGTATTGAAGTCTTGCTCAAGGACCGGAGACTGACAGCTTGGTGTTCTTTTGGTCTTCACTTTGTGCTAATGAAAAATAGATCAACAATTGACCATTTAAGAAGCATCTCGTTGCTAAGTGTCAAGGCCAAGATGGTCTTTTTAGTGTCGAGAACTGGATAGACTAATGCAGGTTTGAAAGAATGTTGGATTCAATCATTCCCTGCATCTTTGGAACATTTTCAAGTCTCCAGCCAATTGAAGCAACTGGGGCAACCGAAGGTTTGCTGGCTGGATGTAAAATCTGATCCATGTAGCATTGGACCGCTAATATCCCCATTTTATTAAAAAAAATAAATAAAGTTGAACCAGAGTTCAGAGTTTAACCCTTTACATAATCCAGATGTTGGAACCGAAAAATGACTAGCAACTTGGTAATTTAGGGGGAAAGGCATTTCTTGAGCTGAAAAGAATCCAATCAAGCTTTCGCAAGTGGTTAGATGACTTAATGACAGACAGGAAAAGCAACAAGTAAAAGTCGAGACAAGCATTCAAAAAGAAAGCAATGAATTTGACCAATGTGAATTTAAGGCGCCAGATTATGACATTTTTTAAGGAACCAACAAAAGTATGTTTTACCAGCAATGGAAGAGCTCAAGGTGGCAAAGTAAACTTGGTTAAGGCTTTAGTCAATAAAAAACAGGTAACATATAGAAACATCCTCCACATGTACCTAGTTTAACATAAATATCTACAAAGTCTAATAAATAAAAACATGCCATCAGATAAACTTTTACACAAACTAGAAACGTATACACACAATTGCAGAACTTGCCACTAATTATTGGTCCACTAAATTCATTTTATTATTTTCATTAGTTTAACTTAATGTAAGCTACATGTATTATTAGAGGATAAAATTAGCCAATTTTTACCCCATGACATTACTTCAATATCACCTTAAATATCATTGATTAGCAGCGTTCATAATTATGTCAAAATAATACTCATAATAGTGTCAGAAAAGTTGATGTCACTTACCAAGACCAGAAATAGACAAACACATACAACCTCCATGACGACCATCATTTATAACTCACATCATTTAGTTCTGTATACATTGTTATACTTAACTTTTAATCCTTTAGATGCTTCGGAAAAATTAATCTTCTTGAGCATCTTCGTGTATGCATGTGGTTGATATATTATTGTAGCAAAGTTTGTGCTGTTTTTAGTATTATTATACTCTGATCATAATAAATGCTTTTGAAGCTTTAAAAAAAAAGCAGAAGTGTCAGTGTTTAATATCAATGTCTAAACATTTCCAGGGCCCAGAATCACCCCCAGATTCCAGAGGGTTTTAAAGGTGTTGGACTGAAGAGCATGGGTTCAAATCCCAGTGCCAAGTGTAATAAAACAGATCAGCATTCCTACAGTACCCCTGGTGGTTCGATATAGTCAAAAATATAAAATGACCCTTGCAGTAAAGTGCACTTTTGACAACAGTTTGGCAGACACCTAATTGCAATACCCCCCCAAGTACATACTGTAGTGCTTGTAAACCGTTTTGATTTGTTGCCTGATTCCTTTAGTATCAGATCTCCTAAAGGGATTGTTAAAGGTGTACTTTTATGTGTTGGCTATTGTCGTTGGCTCGTTACAGCATGAATAGTTTCTCACTTGGGGATCATAAACAGGTCACAAACTGGAATCTTACCTTTGCACACAGCCGTGGCCTCAACACCAGTCAACACCTTTGGGACAAACTGGAACCTTCTTGCCTGACATCAGCATCCAACTTCACTAACTAGACTTTTTAAATGAACCAATTTCAGTTTGGCATCCTACATGACAAGATCTTAGGGGACTTCGGTGTAAAAGGTAGGATCCCATGATGAGCTCTCATGATAGAATGAGCTCAAATTCATACAGCAACAATCCAAAGTCATCTGAAAAATGCCTCTTCTATACACGAGAGTGTTGTATTTCCTCCCAAAAGAGTTTTATGCTGGTGGTATTTTTAGTCTGTGACCCAGTGAACCAGAATTAATGTATTCATTGATAGAGACTTAAAAAGCGCTTGCGCAAGTTGCTATGCATAAGGGCATATGCCAAATGCAATACATTTAGTTTTAGAAGGAAGGCTTTTATAAGCGAAGGGAGGACCTACAGTGGAACCTCAGCATATGAATGTCCTTTCTTATGAATTGAAATTTTGCAAGAAATTTGCATCAGCCTAGGAAGCATTTTTGGCATACTAACATACCAAACCGAACACCGGCTAAGTAGCGCATCGGTTCGTGAGCCATTGAAAACATGTTTGCGTCGACAAAACCGATTAAATCCAAACGAATCGAGTTCAGGAGCTACATGATCTAAATGTTTTCATTGTATCTTTATATTATAATTTTCATATAATCTGCATTTTCTGCACCCAGAAAAGATACACTGATGAAAGTGATATTTTAGTATGTATATATATGTATATATATATATATATATATATATATATATATATATATATATATATATGTATATATATATATATATATATAGGGCTTTTTGTCTCTTATTGATAGGACAGATTAGAGATGAAACTGGGGATAGAGGGGTGAGACTTGAAAGGATCGAAGCCCGCATCGAACCCATGTTGCTGGAGTGCCGGCTTAAAGCTCTGCTCTAACTATAATATCAAACTTCAATTCTGACTCCTATTTTTGTGTAAGGCACCCAGTAATAATTTGTTAATTTTGATTACATTTTTGATTTAAAAATAAATCAACACCAAACACCTGCCAGAAGTCCAAGAGTTATCAACCAAACCCATGAATTTATTTTCTGTCTGAATTGATCAAAAGATGATCAAATGGGTGGAAAAAACCCACCCAATCTGGCAACACCGCCTGCAGTAAATGAATCTCAGATAAATCAGACTAATTAATTTACCAGCAAGACTGAAATCTATTTATCAGATTTCAGATCAGTTTCCCCCATTTTGCCCGATAATATATCTGTCTGATAAATATTGTGCATCCCATTTAAATATATTACATAAGATGCATTACTTATTTACTCACTTTCCAGTTTTGCAAGATTAATTGCATGAGGAAAAGCTAAGTTTTTTGAATTGCTATATACTCTTAAAGGTTTAGCATGTTTTGTACACAACCTTTTAAGAATAAATAGCTGCAATTTAACCAAATGAGATACAAAATTCCGCAAATTCTCTATAACCCTTCCTGATACTATAGTATCATAGAAGGATTCAGAGTTTAGAAGATTTGGCAACGAACCAACAAAGCAAAAATGTATCTTCTCGGAATCAATAACAATTTTAGACTACGGTATTTCAACAGAAGTAATTTTAAATAATTAACCCTGGTTCTAAAGCAACGTAGAGGTTTCTAGAGGGCTCCGAGTCGAGGAGGTTCATCCGTAGATTGAAAATGACAGCGAAACATCTGGTGCAAAGTGTAAAAGTCACATTCCGACCTCTAGAAAAGTCAATGGATGCTGGGGCACAAAGTTAGAAATGTTAAAAAAAAAAAAAAAAGGCATTGTCTGTTATTTAAGAAAGTTCCACACTCAGGGTTCAGGTCACCACACAAGAATTCTCCAACACATCTAGCTGACGGAGCATAATACCCTGACGGTTCATGTGTTTAAGAAACGCAATCTAGCAGGAAATGACCAAAAAATTGATGTTTTTAACCTTTTGATAAGTTATTAAAAGTAAAATTAGAACTACTTCTAGTCGGTATAGTTAGTTTCGCAGAAATCTAACGTTCAATATCACCGATAGACTGATAGACGATTCTTCTTGCATGTGTCGGTTTTTGACACGTCCTGACTGTCGTACGGTCTGAAAACTGACATCCTACAGTGTGACATGGAGATCATGTTCGTACAATCTGACAAGCAAACAATCGCAAAAGACTCACACACCGTGTCAGCCTGGCTTTATCAAACTTTCTTTCCAAACTTAAGATCCAACTTTCGTTCCACAACAGCAGATTACAAATGGTAAGAAATGTTTATATCATTCAGTGACAGCATTCCTAAACAAACAAAAAGAGTTTTAAGACACTTTCTTATGCATTTTTAATGAATAAACTCAACTGACTGACATTATATAGATATGCTTTATATCCCACCCCGTCTGTCAGTCATCAAGACAATAACTCGCCTTAGAGTTCAACATGCTCCTGCGGCTCTCCTGACTGACACTACAAAGGAAGACGATCTCTCACATGGACTGGATTCTCTTCACTGGCTCTTAATTTAAGACAAGTTTTTATCAAACTGGGTAACGAAAATGGAACACGGTCTTGTGTTTATTCTCTATAACCCACATTTTTAGCTAAAAAGTCTTCAAGGCGGTCCAGCGAAATTTAATTTTGTGTCTTCATATTTAATCCTAGTTTATTTTTTTAAAGCAACTAGATTCTAGAAGTCCACCAAAAAAAAAAAAAATGCAGACTGAAAAACTGAATTGTGTAGTTGTATGTTAAGGTTGATGATTCTTGCAATGTGGATGTAGATAAGATACAGCTGCCCTTCAGCATCCGAAAGTCCTTCATTACTATTTTTCACCGTAAGGACTAAAATTTTGCAAGGGATTTAAATTAGCATGTGAAGCATTTTTGTCATACAAACGAAAGAAAAAAAAATGGACGCTAGCCACGTTCGTGTCAGTGGAAAGCCAAACGAAACAAGTTTACGACCCAGAATTCCGATGTCAATTAATTAATTGATAGTTTTATTAAGCAATAACATGATTGTAATTTGGGAAATTTGGTAATATTGGTGATGTTTTTTGGAGGGGCTTAAATTGATTGCATGCATTTACATAATTTCTTATGGAAACATTCATATCATGATACAAATTTCCGCCTTAGGATCTGTAACGTGACTCCGCTGAGGCGAGATGTATTGAACCCAAGGTGCAGTTTATTTACAATGTGACTATTTACAAGAACAACAGACAACCAACCAACATTAACTAGACTAGACTTAACTTGATTAAACAGAAACACGAACATGAACACTAGCACGGAACTTGGCTCACTCACCAAAGTGGTACATACAAGAACATAGCATAGCTAGCTAGCATAGCTTAGCCTAGACATAAAACAAAAAACATGAAACAAGAAAAACGAAAGAAGAACATAAAAAGCCCACACAAGAACCAAGTAAATTTGTATGCAGAAAGTTCCACTGTATTTCCTATTACATTTTTTTCCTATTATGTTTTTTTTTTTTTTTTTATTTATTAACCATCTTTACATTTACAACATTTGCAGCGTTTCTATTACATTTGCAGCAACACTTACATTTCCCTTTTTTATACGACTGAGCAATTGGAGGTTAAGGGCCTTGCTCAGGGGTCCACAATGATGGTTTAGTGGTACTGGGAATCAGACCCCAGTCTTTCTGGTATCAGTAAAACATCGTAACCACTGAGCCGCCACTTCCTATCAGTGTATAAGTCAAATCATGGAGTCAGAGTTAATGCACTGCATCACAGTGATGTTAAAGGCTTAATAAATTCCAACCAAGCTAAAGAGCAGCTGTATAAAAAGGGCCAAGCCGGTGTCTCGCAATCTGTATTTTTGTCTCTTGAAGAATGTGACCCTATTAAGAGTGATCTAGACATCATTCACCTTGTGCGAAAAAACATGCAAGTATGTAGTGTTACGGCTGAGCTGAACATTTTGCTAAACGCTGCTTCAAAAAATATTCTTATTTTAGGTATTACTTAAATACTAAAACCCTTTATTGTGCATATTTTGGATATTTTAGATAAAAAAATGTATCAGAACATAATACAACTTATTTAACTTGTAGCAAGATAGCAAAACCGGGACAAAAAAACTCAACATGAAGTCTACATGGTTAAATAGATGAACTGGTCACTAATAAAGACTTGAGGGTAAAATCGGTTGTTTCTCAACCCGACCCAAATAAAATATAAGCCCTAAAGCCCTACATAAAATCCTTCAGTCGTTTCTCCTGTGTCCATGACTACTACATAAATCTGAAATGATGATGTCTCCATTATCTCTACCAGGTATATCATAGATGCCTCGATGCCCTACGTATGTTTGATTGAGACTTTTTCCTATACTTTCTATTCTGTTACATTTCAACCGTTTTTACCCCCACCAACCTTCAAAAGCCCTTAAATGCCTCTAACCAGTTGTCAGTCACTCACACAGCTTCAGGATCTGAACCAGTCTGGATTTAAGTCAGCACACATAAAAGAAACTTCCACTGAGGCAATTACCGAAGCTTTGTGCTGCTAGGTCAGCTCACCTGCTATAGGTTATGATCCACCAGGGCCATTTTGCAGCTTTGGGTGTGGTAAACCATATCCTCCTTACCAGGCATGGAATCTAAAGGGCTCAGAACAGCTACATGGACCACAGCCTGATTTGTCAGCACGTAATACTGGATCCCCTTTACTGGATTCTTATAGCCGGCAACAAAAATTGGTGACTGCCTACAAAGGAAGACGTTGGCCAACTTCCAAGACTTTCTGTAAGGTTCCTTTGTTTCTAAGTGAACATTTGTTTAGCCTTTAGCATATCATTCAAAACCATTCCAGGAATGAAAAGAAAAAAAAATCCGAATGGTTTGCATGTTTATTGTTTGGTCTGTAAATAAACCCATATCCGATTAAAGCGCCATTCATGTTTATGAACAATTCTGCAGTGCAGTATGTGGCTGCACTACTGTAAAAGCATGTGTGAAATGTTTTTAGGCTAATCATCAGGTTTTGGCAGCTGGTGCTAAAACATTTAAAGGGGGGTGCAACTGAACAGACAAATAAGTGTGTTTATAATGCAGGACTGTAAATAGCTAATGATGATGATGTAACATTACTGCTAGCTAAAATACTGAAAATGTTCATAGTAAAAATCAACTGAAAGAATGCAAGGAATGTAGCATCATTTGAGTTTAATGCGGGTTTATCATTAAGTCAATTAGGACATTTATGTTCATCAATTTATGGCTTGCAATTTTTTTTTTTTTTTAATTCAGAGCACAAAACTATCTGTGAAATTAAATTCGAGGATATCGCTGGAATTTAAGTGTCTCCAAATATGCAAACTCGGTGACGGAATAAAGAAACAAAACTTTGGGAGAAACTTTGGCCAAGAAAAGCATGTCTCAGTACGTCTTTCTACTGTAAATATACAAGATATGAACTATTTACGGCTTCAGTAATGACTATATTTGAAACGCAATGATGTATGCAGAAGTCTGTTGGTGGAAGGTCTGTTCATCCTGACGTTATTCCTTAGGGAACGTTTTATAGCCGAAGGTAAAAAAAAAAAAAAAACCCTGTGGGCCGTGTAGGAGGCTATACTGTATATCAAACACTTTTACAACCACTTTTATGGGTTTAGTATAAAACAGCATCGCCAACACCATCGTCACACACACTAACCCTTATTTGTGAGGCGTTGTTGAGAATCATCTAACATGACCATTAGATGGTGGAGCCAAACTATTACACAGCCAGACAGATGGCAGATTGTCTTTGTTCTATCTAAGATAATTAACACTGGCGATAAACAATCCGTCACTATGGACAGCTAACACGATGTAGAAATTACCAATCATTTAATGAAATGGCATCGATTAACTGTTCCCGAGGTCGTAATTTTCCAGACGAATCATATGCAGCACAAACTCTTTATACCACTTGTATTTCCTGTAGTCTTAATATTGGATTTTTTGTGGGATTAATAATAATAACTGAATAAGTAATAATTCCAATTAACATAAAACAACTAAGCACCAAGAGGAGCCACAGGTCACAATGATTTTATTTTTGTGATCTATTTAAGCAGCTGAGTGTTGAGGTTCTTGCTCAGGGGTCCAACAATGGCAGTTTGGTGGTGCTGGGAATCGAACCCATGATCTTCCAATCAGCAGTCCACAACACCTTGACCACTGAGTTACTTCTTTCCATAGAATCAATCCAAACCAAAATACCTGGATAAAACTAAAAAAAAAAAAAAAAAAATACATCAAATATATGTTACCATGCAATGACTTGCTACTGCCACTAGTACTGTATCTTTTAATTATCTTCCTGTTGTGTGCTTGGATTAGGATTAAATTTGATGGCAGATTAGCCCAGATAATCCCTTTACTACGATTTTATTGTACTTGCAACGCCCTTGTGCACAAATTGCATCAACATGAACTACAAGAAGACATGCTGTGTCCTAGCTGGAGTGTCCTGTACAAAGCCCTCATTCTTACTCAACCTCTTTGAAATAATTTAGAACCTCAAAGTGTTCACCAGACCTTCTTATTCTTAAAACAGGCTCTGATCTTACTAATAAATACATAATTCTAACCAAATCATTATAAATTCACAACAACCAACATCTAGTGAAAGCCATTTAGAAGAGTTAAGCTTAGTAATAGTCATGGATGCCCACCTCACCAGGGGTACGTTATAGGAGGGAAAATGAAAACATGGTTCGCTTCCATTTCGGCATATCAAACAGTAAATGGTTAGTAATTGCAGGTAGTTTCCTTAATGAAGCACTAAAGTGGGTAAATGAGTGACCTTAACTGACTTTGACTGCAGCGCTAACAGCTGGTGTTAGCCAGGTCAGTTCCAGTGTTGCACATAACTTTTAGTGTTTATTTGACAGAGACATATTTTTCTACTAGGGGGCAAGCATGTGGTGGTAGCATTTTGCAAGGTTTTCTTTCTGTAACTTGACTTTGCATCCGGACTAGAACTATTACCTTGGTAGCTAATGACAGCTTGAATCAGCTTAATTTATGCTGCGAGCTGTGACGATAATGACGTTTTGAATTTGGAAATTACATGTCAATGTTTTTAATTATCATAGCCTATCATAGCTATGCACTTATGTTTAGAAAGGTTCTCTGAGCTGTAGTTGCAGCCAAAAAACGGTCAACATATATGTCCATGTGGGGGCGGTGGGCTTTAGGGGCCAGCAGGTGGGCCAAGCACTGACCAGAGTGGGCCGTGCCCTCCAATGCCACCATGTAACACTACCCTTGCCAGAAGATATTCTACAATAAATTAATTTACTTCCTAGTTTGTTCTCAATTACCTCATGATCCGTCCTATGACACCTAATCTTTAATTATTCTGTAATCCCCATCCTAATTTTTCCTCTTGCGGTTTCATCTTCACCTCATTGCTGCAAAAGGGTTAGCAATAAAGTCAGGCGCGTTAGGTCAGGTGCACATTGTGCAATTTTTAATAGTCTTTTGCAGTTATAAGCAAATTAAGCTTCGGCGCTGCGATTGGTTCTCGGACATGTCACACTGCAGCAAAATGCCTGAAATCTTCTGACACTGCCTGACATCAGAGGAAAAAACTGATCGCAATGGCTGATAATTGGCTGTCAACCTGATTTTACCGTAGGACAATAGGGGCCGTTCAGAATTTCAAAATTTTGTCCCAGACAAACAAATCGTGGCCAAAAAGTGTATGATGACCATTAGTTATTTTAACTACTTATTTCTTTTACCCAACTTTATTTGGTCAGTTTGCTTGAATCGAAAATCAGCTTTCAAACCTACAACTTTGATATAATCCTATCAACAACATTAATACTATTATACTCGGAATACAATATATATCTCTAACTATCCTATCTGAATGGGTTTTTTTTTTACTCTGTGTGACTGTTGTGCTATTGCTACAGCGTCCCCCGTGTAGCCTAGTGTTTGTTTCATTCGATTTCTTATTATGAAAAAACAGTGAGAGAAATAAGAAGTTTTATAAGGTTTCTCACTGAGAAACTCTACGCATTAACTCTTGTACTCAAGTGATTCTCTCCCCCCCACTTTGAAACGCTGTCGTATCCAAGCTATCAATGTCTCGCCTAGTGCCTAGCACCAATACATTATCACCAGAATAGCTATGCACATCATACATAAGCATGAATAATGTTTTTTGTATCTTTAAAGATATATGAGACTTTAATTATTGGTACCCAATTGAGTACGAGTCAATGAGTCAATTGCTGAGATGAATCCTTAGGAAAAATGAATCTAAACATAGCAACATTCAAAAATGACTCTCTTTTTAGTCTGATGACGTATGACTGGTGATGGGAAGGGGGTTGTGTAATAGAGGGCGCTGGGGTGCCACCCCTCAGGGACATTTACATTACAATTACGGCATTTGGCGGACGCCCTTATCCAGAGCGACTTACATTCTATACATTTACTCAATACTCATATTTATATGTTTTTATAAAGACATTCATCAATGCAAAACAAATACATGTTACAGACAAGAGTTAATAAATGATAATGTTAGCGAAATTAGCTTTACACAGACCTCCTGGGGTTTAATTAGCGAGAGATGAAACTTGTAATGTTGTAAACCAGACTGAAGAAATACATATGCAGAGAACATAGCCTGAGGGGTAGAATTGTTAATATTTAACATAATTCTTTGCATTCATCTCCGAGAAAGAAACACAGCTAGAATGACCCCGAGATTGTCTTACTAGATGACAAAGTCACAAAGTAACATGTTGCAGTATTTGCAAGACATAACGAAGATATAACAGCAAATTCCTTTGACCTTTGGTCAGATAGTCTTCCAATCATATCTTATTATTTTTTTATTTTTCGTATGAGTGCCGGTTTTCCTTTAAAATACTATGTGATACTAAAAAAATATATATAAAATAATATGTAACTACATGCCACCAACATGGTTTACTTACACCATGATACACTATATGACCAACCCTTCTATGCCCCAAAGGTCATATGACTGCTAGGTTAAGCAACCATTAGAATTAGTTTGCTTTGTGTTGCGAAGCCTTTCGGTTGTTTCCCGGTGGAATACCAACGCCGCACAAATGTCTGTAATTAAACAGAGGACGACTTTAATACTCCTGAAGTTTCCAGCTAAGCGTGCCTTATGCACCAGATGTTCATCCAGTGGTGCATTGATGTGACATCTGAGGCTGAGAGAGGTCTTTTCTTTCACAGAATAAACCATTTATTCTTCCCAAATTAGGGTACATTTTGTCAATTCATAATTATTATCCACCCGTCCTCTAGAAAATACCCTTACTTTGCGGCACATTGCAACCCACAACATTATTGCATTTTGAAAATTTGTGCACTGTGGGACTCTCGTTAACCTCTGACAACTTTTCTGAAACGGACAGGGCGTCTCTTTCCACCCTGTTTCTCTAATTGGATTTCCACCTTGTTTCGATGACAGTGGGTGTCTTTAAAAAGCTGGTATTTTAATAGTAATCGCGTTAGCATGAAGAGTGGGAGGACTGCATGCTTGGCGATGAGAAATTTTTTGCATGAATTGGTGGACAGATGACTAAGAGTCTTCCATGCTGTGCCCGGTAGACCAGATTATTTAGCCTGGGCGGCAGCCATCTGATCCTGATTCAATGGGTGGCGAAAAATAATCATCTTTAGGGGCTCCAGACAGCTTAATGCCCAGAACGTACTGCGGTTTCCAACACCACTTTTCCCCTTGGCTATTTTTTAAAGGCAGTCCCTAGGGGTTCGTTCTACTGCTACCTGGGTAAACTTTAAAGAACTTAAAGAGCCTTATCAGTATTTTAATTTAGTTAACCCAGGATAACTTAACCAAAGGTTGTCTTGATTACAAGAAGCTATTATAACAGTTGACTAACAACATAGATTTACACAAATCCAGCTAGAAAATTTGAACTAGATTCCCTACTGAGCAAGACCGGGGTGACGGCAGCAGAAGAAGAAACCTTAAGCGGAAGTTTAAGAGGTGAGAATTTTAGCGGCCGAAGTCTCAAGAACTCAAGAAATGTATCTTATTGTAGCTATAATTCATTAGCATTATCATAGTACATAATGCACAAAATATTCAACACTTCATCTACTTAGTCATTATAACCTATTACCACCGGAACGTAGTTTTTTCCCATAATAATAAAATATGTGGTAATAAAAATAAATAAATAATAAAAAATGCACTAAAAAGATAGCTAAAAATAAAAGTGTGGATGATTTATTTATTTATTTTATTGAGGATACAATTCATTTTTTTTATATTTTAATATATTAAATTGTAGTATGTTTGTTCCATTAAAAATTAATAAATAGATTAATAATGTTCTACAAAAGTTCCAGTTCACTTGCAGACGGCTTCATTGTTTAGTTATTCCGTATGGTAACGAATCAATCGCAGAGCCGGCGAATACGCAAATTACGTTAATGAGACGGAATAAGAACTGTGACAAATTTCTAGTCTGGAGAGTCTAGAAAGCGAGTGAAAAATCGACTACATAATTTTGATCTGACAAGTGAGATTTAATAATAGTGTGTAATAATTAACAAGAAAATAAGGGTTGCAATCTAAATAGCTTTGTATATTAATTAGAATAAGAAAATCTCAGTTAGACTTGGGCTTTGATGTTGTGGGCTTTTGTACACCAGCCTCTAATATTAAAAAAAAAAATCAGTTCAGGAAGATGTCTATAGAGAAAATTATATTGTGATGGTATTTGGTTCATGTTCTTTTAATTTTAGCCATAAATCTGCATTAAAAATAGAAAACTAACCCTAATGATGTTTTCCCCCCTGCGCAAAAACGATCTCCCTAAAAATATTTGCGAGTTAAATAACCTTTCGACATTGACGCTAATGCTTGTTACCTCAAACGCCCACCGTTTTTATGGCAATCGGTTTGTGTTTTAGTCATGCCTACTAGGTCATTAGCCTAGAACAGCGGCGTACTGAAGAGTCCTTTGTCTTTCCTGTATCACGATGGCAAAGGAAATAAAAAACACCACTTTTGGATCACGATGGCACCAAAATGCTTTGTTGGCCTTCACACCTCGTTCCGCTGCCATAAAAGATGAGGAAATGAGCGGTCGCTTTCAACCTGGTGAGAAACACCAGCGATGAGGTTCACAATGGACTGTGTTTCGAAAAGTACAACGGAACTCCCTGAAGCAGATGGGCGATTTGCATACGTAAGCGCTAGCGGTGATTGCACTGGGTATTAGATGTATTAAAAATAGCTTAGCCAAAGAGATACTTTGTGTCCTGATTTGATTATGGCTCTTAAAATTGGTCATGAATGAGATTTAGATATATTGTATCCGTTCTGTCTGTTTTTGCCTGGATAAAATGCTTAAAACCAGCTTTTGTCCTTATTTTCCCTCATATCGCTAAGCTATAAAATTGCTAATGCTTTTGACTTCTCTTAATTATAAAAAAACAGAGCTGGTAGCTCAGCGGTTAGGATGTAGGGCTGCTGATTAAAAGACCATTGGTTTAATTCCCAGCCCCACTAAGTGAGGCCCTTAACCCTTAATTGCCATTAACGCTACAGATATAAACTGCTAATATATCCTTTAACTTGATCAGGGCTACAAATAAACACTATGTATGGTAGACTTTTTTTTATAGAGCTAGACTATTAAATATATAAAACCAGCAAATAATAATAAATCCATTTGGGAAATAAATGATCCATGGCTGATTCGCTAATTCGATAAGCTAATTTTAACCCCTGTGACTAACAACTGTGTCTTCATTTTGACAACTTTCGAATTATTGCTACTTACACTACCTACAAGGTCTTCTAACGTGCAATGATCCGTCACACTCCTTAGTTATAAGGAACTGATTCGGATTTGTTGTGTTGATTGGAAAGTAAGTCGAACCTTTCAGGAAAAAAATAAATAAATTAACCGAACAAGATGGAGAGAGCAAAAAAAACAGAGCAGGCCCACTGGCCCAGTCCTCATAATGTATATTGACTCTTCTAGAACTTTCATTTCCACAATAATAAGAGCTTTACATAAGCCAGTTATCCATCACTGCCAAGCCATCGAACCACTCTTTTTCTTTCTCTCTCTCTTGTTCTCCTTCCTACTGCAAGGTACTGATTAACATGTTGGGCCAAGATTACAGCTTAGCCTAATTTATATCTGCTTTGTGTATTGTCTGATGCTATGCTACAATTGATTTCCAATAATTAGCCGTGATCGCAGGAACACAGAGGCATAATTAGGTGGCTGGAACTTTTCTGTATCTTTTACACACCCCCACATTGTTGCGAGCGCTTGCTAATCTCATTAACTACCATTTATAACGCCTAAAGAAAATTCAAACTGAACAGCATGTTTATCGGTCTATCAGTTTTCCAGACTCTCAGGCATTTTCCCCCATTGAGGAAGGGCGTGAATACAGGAACAGGAAAGGAAACCCAGTGCTAAAACGAAATGCTGATGGAGGTTTTGAGCGCATGAATAAAACATCCTCCGCTCGCAGGAAATGCGGTCGGAGCTTAATCGCGTCGCATTCGTCCTAATTAAAGCAAACACTTGTATGAACACCGGAGAGCTCAAATCAGACTTCCCCTTCAGCGAGTGCTGGAACGCAAAAATCCTTCAGAAATGATTAAGTAGATTCTCCAGCACAAAGGCTGACAAAAATATGGAACATTTGCACCCGAGTCAAACATTATGCTAATAATGTCAACTGCATCCATAATTCATGGATTGTGTCCATAAATGTTCTGAACGAATTTGAACCGAGACCTGGTAATGATCGTCGGAGCGATGGCCTAGTACATGTAGTATTGCTTTCAACGCTCTTTTTTTTTTTTTCCAATTCATTTCGGATTATGTAACAAATTTGTCCCAACATCCCAACTCAACACTAAGAAATACAGGTGTGTCTTAAACAATGACTTAAAATTTCCAACAGTCTAAACACTTCTTATGTGTATACGTAAATGATTCCACAAAATAGGCGCAAGTAAATGAATACGCAGGTGCCAACATGTTTAACAATAAAATCTCGATGTTAATCCAGAAGCTGACAGGAAGCCAGGGTAGTTCCAAATTACTTAAAAACGCCAGGACGACTAAACACGATCAAATAATCTCACTCGGATTTTCAGACAAAGAACGGCGGTAGTGAGGAAAATCTTAACATTTAATTTACATTTCTGGCATTTAGCAGATGCTCTTATCCAATTGAGCAATTGAGTGTTAAGGGCCGTGTTTAGGGGCCAAACTGTGTTAACTTGGTGGCACTGGGAAACAAATCCATAAGCAGCCCGACCCCTAACCGCTTAGCTACCACTTCCCGATTATGAGGAAGAAACCTTGAGAGGAACCAATAGGCTATTAGCACACGCAAGTCGAGTATGTAAGATAGCAGAAGCGGCTAAAATTTCAGCGGAAGTACGTGATTGACCTCCGTGTGCTTATAGTCTACTGAGGTGTTTTTTAATACATTAAATAAAATACTTACCATTTACATAATACATATTTCTAATGAATGCTGATGTTGGAATACGGCGGTTAGAAGTGAAGGTTTACAGTATAGCTATTTTTGATTGCTACAGCTAATCAGGGCTTCCAAAAACTTTGTATAGTGTATTATCGTTGTTACAAATAATGGCTTATTCAAACAGTTAAAAATACGAATAAACGCTACGTTTTTGAATGTGTGGGCATAAAGACTATAGTGTGTTTTCACACAAGTGAAGTCACAGGTTGGCCATATTGGCAGCATTATATAGTATAGTATAGTATATTCAATTCATTGTCATTGTGCAAGGTACATGTACAGAGCCAATGAAATGCATTGTTCACATATCCCATCTTAGTAAGTTGGGGTCAGAGCGCAGGGTCAGCTATGATACAGCGCCCCTGGAGCAGGAGGGGTTAAGGGTCTTGCTCAAGGACCCAACAGTGGTTGACTTGCCGGAGGTGGGGCTTGAACCCAGGTGTTTCTGGTCTTCAGATTAACAACTCAGCACCTTAACCATTTGAGCCACCCTGCCCCCTACGATGCCATGGAGCAGAACGGAATCTGGTGTTAGGCTGATAATTTACACTGAAAAATAGTCAATTGTTGTATTTTAAGATGTCGGACCTGAAAAAAAAATTGGCGAACCACATTGGACCGCCGAATGTTAACAAATCAAAGAAAGAAAAAATTGTGTGAGATTCCTTTTTATTAAAATCTATTTTTTCTTACCCAAAATATGCTCCACACCATAATGTACATATTTTTTTCCTAAACATTTTTTTAAATTTACATTTACGGAATTTGGCAGACGTCTTTATTCAGAGAGACTTATATTTACCTGTTTTATACATCTGAGCAATTGGGGGTAAAGGGCTTTGCTTAGGTGCCCAGCAGTGGCAACTTGGTGGTGCCGGGAATCAAACCCTGATTTCAATTATCAGTCCAACACTATTTAAAGCGTATATATAAAAAAAATAGTACATTTTGAATCGCGGGGTTATTAATAGCACGGGTGGGAAAGGCGATATTATCGTGCTGGAAATAGTGTGCACATGGTTCGCTGATGCAAAACACTCGGTGAAAGTAGAAAGCACTTGTCACACACAATGACACTTCCCCAATAACACGGGCTTTACACAAGCCAACTGTCCGTCAATGTCGAGTCTCTTTCTTCTCTGTCTTTCTCTACAACTTTTTTTCCCCCTCTTTCTCACTTTCCACAGAGGAACAGGTTAGGCTAAATACGGGCTTGTTACGGTTCCAGAAAAAAACATCATCATGTTATTAATTTTATTCATATAAGTTTCTATTTTTAGTCTGTGGACCATGCATACATTAAAAAATACTAATCCGAAGATTGTGGGTTTGATTCCCAGCTCCACCAAGCTACCACTGTTGGGCCCCTGAGCAAGGCCCTTAACCCCTAATTGCTCAGTTTTATAAGTGAGATAAATGTAAGTCGCTCTGGATAAGGGCATCTGCCAAATTCTGTAAATGTAAGTAAAGCTGCAACGAATATTAAGTATCTCGATAGCGATATTCTTTCAGTTAGCGAATATTAGAACTAAATTATTAGCCTTATTTATACAATTATTAGCAATAATTGTTAATTATAACTTAGATTATTAAAGATTCTACAATTCTTTAAAATATTAGGTGATACATGCTCTTTATTTCAACGATTACGATATTACTACCATTTATATTTTTACGTTATTATTTATATAAATATATTTCATAATTATTTTACATTTATTAATATTTTATTTATATATTATTAATGTTTTGTTTTTTTTTATCCCGTTTACTAATAGGATTCAACATTACAAAGTTAGGTGTCTTCGCCAATTGAACTCTAAAATACAATCTTGCGCTACAGCGCCACCCTGGTTAAACCACGCTATTGCAGGCTCTTACATTACAATCTGACAACATTTTTTTTTATCCGTTCTCATTAATTTCAACTAGAAAAACATATGACAACACATTAAAACAGACACACCCGGTTATAACACCCGTTTCCCAGATACAGGTCTCTTATTCTGGCATCAGGTGCTGGAAAAAGGATGTGAAGCTTTGATTTCATAAATAAAACATGAGCCGCTTACAGGAAATGTAGTTTGAGCTTAATTGCACTGCATTTGTCCTAATTAAATCGCTCGTCTGAGCAAAAGCGTTATTGACTTTGTTGGACGCAAACAGAACGCTTTTAAAACGGCATCGTGCAGCTTGAACGAAAGATCCTTGACTGTGTCTCCATTTCACCCGATTTATGTTTTTTTAATGTAAAACGCACAGCGATTTTAAATAGCGTTTCCATTTTTTTCTTTGCTAGTTGTGTCAAACCTGGAAGAACGTAGATAAAAACAGACAATAAATAATGGCTGCATTTACACTGCAGGTCTTGATGACAAATTCTGATTTCGTGACTATATCCACATATTTTTTTATCTTTTAAAACTGACATCTGCACACTAAACAACTCAAAGTAGATGTACTGACCAGAAAAAATGGTGTGATAATCAATGGATGCACTGGACGAAGAGAAAAATGATTAGTCAGTATTTAAAGGTCAGCATAACAATGATGTCTTAAGGTGGAGAAAAAAAAAGGACAGTTCTTGTTGATGAATGTAGCATAGATCACTACTGTATCTACAGGGTGTCCCGTGAGTTTCCATACATAGGAAAATAACCTCCACTGCTGAAGAACATGTATAAGCACAGCTGGAGTTATGCTTGTAATGGTGTTGGTGATATGTTTCTTGAGATGATTTATGTTTTGTATCTTTTCCTGATACACCCTGGCCTTTAAATGCCCCCAAAGGAAAAAAATCAAGTGGGGTGAAATCTGGGGATGTGGGAAAATGGTTTTCATGAAAAAAAAAAAAAATCCTATGTATGGGACCTCCTGTGGATAGATAGATAGACAGACAGACAGACAGACAGACAGACAGATAGATAGATAGATAGATAGATAGATAGATAGATATAATAGATAAATATAAAAATAAATATACAATTCATTGTCATTGTGCAAGGTACGTGTACAGAGCCAATGAAATGCAGTGTTTTTTCGCATATCCTATCTTAGTAAGTTGGGGTCAGAGCGCAGGGTCAGCTATGATACAGCACCCCTGGAGCAGGAAGGGTTAAGGGTCTTGCTCAGGGACCCAACAGTGGTTGGCTTGCCCGTGGTGGGGCTTGAGCCCAGGTGTTTCTGGTCTTCAGATCAGCAACTTAACACTTTAACCATTTAAGCCACCACTGCCCCTCAGATGGATGGATGGATGGATGTTCATGCATAACAAGTAGTACACTCATTTTATTCCAGAAAAGTGAAACAAAGAGGTCGATTAAACAAACTTAAAATCTTTGGAACTCTCAACGAACTTGGAATCAAAGGATCTGGGAACATACCAGGGAACCATGGAGCTGGTAATCTTGACCAAGGCTGGGAGCCTGAAGAACTTGGAACTTGGAACTAGAAAATCACAGGGGAAGATGATAGAGTTCTTCTTTCATGAGTAAGATCAGACGAGTGAGTGAAGGTGAGTGCTCTTTATCGGGTGTGAGTGTGATTAGAGGAATGTGCAGTGGGTGTGTGTACTCAGTAAACTGAGGGAAAACCTGGCGTGTCTGTAACATTATGTCCACATATTCAATGACGTTTAACTCACACTGACAGGTGAAAATCTGATCTGTCTGCTTACACGGCAGACGTTAACGCACGTATCTGATTCATATCCCATTTATTTCCACATATAAATGAGGCCTGAATCTGATCTAAAAATGATCAGAATCCATCCATGTGCTTTTTTTCCTGCTTATGCAATTGTGGGTCAAATCCCACCCTAAATGGGGTGACATGATGTGTACATGCGGTGTACAGTAAATGCTGCCAAAGTGCTCTTCTATACAAAAACTTGCATTCTTTTCACTTCAATTCACTTTTGCACTTCTAATGACTTATAATATTTAGAATTGTTTTTGAAATCATTTTACGAGCCTTTTAAATGTCTTTACTAAATAAAATCTCACCGTAACCACCTGATTCAATGGAAAGAAAACTAATGTAAAAAGATTTTATTTATTTAAAAATAATTCTCTCAAAACTTTAGTCAAAGCAAATTAAAGCAAACAATTACTAACAACCCAGAAGAATCATTTTAAATAAATTACTGTCTTAATTGTTTTTAATGCTTTAGTACTCAATAGGATAAAATTTATTCTTTCAGCAAAACATTGCCATTTTAAATTGTAGTGCTTAATTCTATTAATCAATTCATAATTCTGAGGCACAATCGCTGACGATGTGGTCGATCGGATCCTCAATAAGATTCGACAGTAATTTGTTTTAAATTGTTCATCTGGAATGACGGTATTTCACTTAAAATTCATTTCTGCACTATTCGGTTTATTTGTTGGTCCAGACGAACTTGCATACAGTTTACAAAAATACAAATAAAAAAAAGTATCGTTTATAATGAACTGATTTTTAATATGGTTTCTTAATGACTAAATGATGTAAAACGATTGGGATAAATTAATGTAGTTTTAACCCAGTTACAGTTAAATTAAGGTTAAAATCGCTTATATTTTGAGGAAAACATTAAAATTATGAGAATAATCCGAAAATAAAGTCGTCGTTTTGACATTCTCGAAGTGTAGCAACTTTATTCTTGTAATTTCTACTATTCTCAAATTATAGTGACTTCATTCTCATAATTTCAACTTTATTCTCAAACTATAGCAACTTGTAATTTTGACTTTATTCTTAAAGTATAGCGACTTTATTTTCGTAATCTCTACTATCCTTATGTAATAATTGTGATTTTATTTATGATTTTGATTTTATTCTGATAGTATAGAATTTTTAATGTTATTTTTCATTATTGTTAAGACTTATTTGATCCTAATATTCCTTACATAAATATGACACTATTAATAAACTATCATAATTAACTATTACCCCATGTATTACCCCCTTGAAGTTGAAGAATTTAATCATTTAGTAAAAAAATGTAAAGGATGAACGGTTTGTTAATTTAAAAATTTGTGGAAATACAGATGAAGGGGAACCAATTGAAAGAAAGAAAGAAAAATAGAAAAAGAGAAAGAAAAAAAGAAAAAATGTATAAAAGAAATCAATCAATCCTCTGCTTAAATCCATTGCTATGATCTCCAAATGATACTGTTTACAATGGTACTTTTTATACTGTCCACATGGGGGCAATCTATTTATGACGTACGTGTACTCAAGATAAGCTAATACAGCACAAAAAATGGCTCTCCAAAATGTAAACGTCAAATAATAGCTTATAATAAAATAAGCAGCTGTCCACTTCACCATCAACAACATAGGTGCTACAACTGCCACCAGTCTGGAGGATGGGCATATCCAGCTCACCAAACTCTAGCATTTTCAAACCTTGGAAGACATCACACCTATTCCTGTCTGATATCAGCATTAGCACATGAGTGGTTTTTATCCTTAACAGAAAGCCATGTCAGCACTCATTCAGTCGTTCACAATAAAACTCCGGTGTTCGCACTATCTACGATTGCTGTCTTTTATTGTCGGACAGGATGCGTTATCAGGATGTAGTACAACTGCTCATGACAACTGTAATATACTGTATGGCCTCCGTAAAAAGAAAAAAGGGATCGCCTGCTGGCCTAAAAGGTAAAAAAAGCATGGAACTAAAGGTGAACTGTAGAGTAAAGATGAGCAAATCCAGATTCTATCTGTATACGACTCTAGATTCACGAAATTTTCTCTTTATTTACTTTTCTTGTTGCTAACGACAACATAAATAAAGACAAATTAAAAATTGACAACATTGAGTTATTTTCAGTAGTTGTTAGCTACTGAATGTAGGAACAAGTAGCTGCCCGAGTTAGCTCGAATCATCTGAATCGTGGAATTCAGCGGCTCCATCAGACACCTAGCGCGTAGCGAAACAGCCGGATATGAGGGAGTCAGTGTATGTGATTCACGAATCAAAGAAATCGGTGGATTTTTCGATTGAGTGGCCTTTTAGTGGAAGGACCATATCAAAAGCAGTCAGAATCCCTACCGATTCAAGTGACTCATAGGATTCGTGAGACTCCAATCCGGTCATCAAAACTCGAATACGTGAATTAAATTCGTATTTTTTTGTCTTTTATGCAGATCCAGAATTGTAAAGTGTGTATCAGGGGTCGGGGTGCGACAAAGCGGAAATGTGTGGTTGTAGTAACAAACCGATGACTTTGCATAAAAAACATTTGCATATGGACTAAAACGATAGGACATTTGGTCATTTTTGAATGTATTTGCTGAAATCAAGTGCTATTTTATAATCTGGTCAATAAAAAGGCAGGAAGCCAAACGTAAATTAGCCCAAATCATTCAAAGTAACAACTTCAGTTGAGTTGGGGTTTTTTTTTTGTAGTATTTAGAACTAAAAGAAAAAACACATTGGAGGAACCACATTGGGTGTCTGGGTGACGGTGGATTGTGTAATTATTATTAATGTCCTGTCTACCTACCGTATGTTTAGTGTTTATTATTAGAGCTTCATCATTTGTACAGGAAAAAAAAAATAAGTATAAAGACTTTTAATGGTTTAGAATTAATTTATTTATAATTCATTCATAACTTTTTTCTAAAGGCAGATCGGATTGGTTGCTCAAAGAATCTATTCTACAATCTGATGTAAATATGAACCAGATACAAAAACAAGCATTGAAATAAATAGTAAAGTAACACACACACACACACACACACACACACACGCAAACAAGCCGCTACTCTTTCATCTGTATTTCATCTTTAATATAACAGATTTCAGGTCTCTGACGGAAGGTACAATTCCAACAAAGCAAGCACACACCAGGCCGTCTTGATATTTACAACCAGCTCTGTGTAACACTGTTAAACTATTCTATAATGAACATTATCGCTACAGACGTTCTTTTATTCTGCTGGCGGGACTAATATCAGCTGGGGTTTATAATACTAGAAATAGCTTCCTGGTGCCAAGGCTACGATGAAGATTTATTGGCATGTTGAAAAAAAATATGAGATAAAAGTTGTTTTTTTTTGAGAAAAAATATCACGGAATTGTGAGAAAGGTTTTATTGCTAGGTAGAAAAAGGATGCCGAGGATTTGGTTAAATTAGTAATTATACTTTCTCAAAGTATTTGGACTTTATTCTGAAAGTATGTTGACTTTATTTTAAAAGTATTTTAACTTTTTTTTTTAATAAGGTCAATATTATTTTCGTAATTTCAACTTTATTCCCGTAATTTTAACTTTATTCTTGTAATTTCGACTATATTCTCCAAGTATTTCAACTATATTCTTAAAGTATTTCTCAGCACCACCAAGCCACCACCGCTGGGCCCATGAGCAAGGCCCTTAACCCCCAATTGCTCAGTTGTATAAAAGAGATAAATGTAAGTCGCTCTGGATAAGGACGTCTGCCAAATGCTGGAAATGTAAATATTTCGACTTTATTCTCAAAGTATTTCGGCTTCATTCTCCTAATTTTGTACTTTGTTCTTGTAATTAGTTTTTAAATCATTTTTTTTAATCTGGCACTAAAACTTGCAAAAAGTAAAAGTAAAAAAAAAAAATAAAAAAAAAAAAAAATCAGTGTAGGTTTTTTTTTTTTATCATAATAATTAAAAAAAAATTTAACAGAAAAATTAGTTTGTAAGGAAAAGAAAATTCTTTATTAGACAAATAAAAATTCCTAAATTATTTGGACACAATATAAGATGCATTTTTGTAGAAAATTAAAAGCAGATGCATCTGATTTGTTATGACTCAACTGTACACACTAACACACACATACACACGCAAGAAAAAACAGGAAACTGGGGAAAAGGAACAATTTGCTGGAAGCATGTTGTGTGTCGACACACGCCGGTGTGTTCCTGTGTATCGATCTGTTCTGAAGAATATGAGGTTTGTTTAAGGCTACACAAGGGAGCTGCTGCAAAAATATAAAAATCTCAACAGCGGCATTTTACAGTGTAACGCTGATCCAACCCGGTACACACTATTCCACTCTCTTTATTCTCTTTCTTCTTTTTCATCTCCTATATTGCTCCTTGACTTTTTTTTTGTTTTTAAACCATCACCTGAGCACTATCAAGGGTGCAATAACAATTCGGTGACTTTAACAATAAGAATTTTTTTTTTGTTGTTGTTGAATTGTTGTTTGATCTGATACAATCTAACGTAAGGGCCTGCAGTATCACAGGTTAACCACTGTGGCGCTGTAGAGCAACACTGTTATTCAGTACTTGTACAAAAAATACAACAATCTGTTGACATGTAAACAAATCTGAAGCAGCAGACTGCGTGAAAGTTTTACAGAACGACAAAAAGTATTTTTAGTAAAGAGCTAGCTGATGATAACGCTTTTTATTAGAGAATACATTAAATAAACAAATATATAAGTACAAATAATGACCGAAATAACTAACATTTTCATAGGTCGAAGTGATTCCCTAATTTTATTTATTAGTCAGATTATGTACAGTATAACTAAAGTCGAAATTACAAGGATAAAGATAAAATCATCAGGACAAAGTCGAAATTACAGGAATAAAGTCGAAACTACAAGAATAAACCCGAAATACTTTAAGAATAAAGTTGAATTACAAAAATAAAGATAAAATACTTTGAGAAGAAAGTCTAAAAAAACGTGAATAATGCGAAAAAAGTCTAAATATCGAGAATAAAGTCACAATTACAAAAATAAAGATGAAATACTTTGAGAATAAAGTAGAAATTACGAGAACAAAGTAGAAATTACGAGAATAAAGTGGAATTACTTTGAAAATTAAGATCGCAATTATAAGGATAAAGTCAAATTTACTAGAATTAAGTTGAAGTACTTTGACAATAATTCTTTAGGATTACACTATTTCATTCCCCCGCCAGTTGCTTGATTGCCCCCACACTCCGGAATGGCAGATAGATCGGGTTTTATGTGTCTGCGTCTATTAAAGCGAGAGATTAAAAGCTGAAACTGCCCCCGAGTTTGACCTGATTGCAGAGAGGGAAAAAAAAAGGTTCGAGTTAAGAAAAAACAAAAAAAATCTTCCCACCATCTGGGTATTTATAATACAGCTCTAGTCACGGCATGCAACAGATGTGATTGTAAAATGAGCATATTCTAGTATTAAAAACAGAGAAGACGCTTCCATCCAAGCTGAGCGTGTCTCGCGTTGTCGTATCACGACTCTGTATTTAAGTGAACAGTGATGGAATTCGTCACTCGGGTACGTCGGATTCAAAAAAGGAAACGAGGTTAAGCACAAAGAATTCTCACTTTAGCTCGAAAAGTATTTACATGGTGAATGAAAATGTCATCTTTAAAATGACAACCTGGTTCTAATTCCTTGTTTATTCTTATTTTTTTCAAGCGCACGGCATTGCCAGGATGGAAATTCAAAGATTTTTTTGTTGCTGCTTGTATTTTTAGCTTAAGGTTTGTAGGTTCAGGTTTGGTTACACAATTTTTATTTCCTAAAGCTGTTCAGCTTTTAAGCAGTTCATTGTAATTGATTAATTTAGCATCATAATCAAAATAAAGTACGCCAAAAGTTCTCAATGTTAATGTGTGCATACAATGGACACTTTAGTCTCACATTATCCCAAAGGAGAGACGACTCGTCATATTCCGGAATAGCTAAAGCGGCTACGCAGCATTTAAAGTAGCTTTAAATACTTGCAATCGTTCAATTTTTATTCTCGCTGCTCTCACAGCAAAATGGCGTATGTAGTACGTCTAAATTTCATTTATACTAATTAATATTATACTATACAGATCAGTGGTTTTCAATCTCGGATTATCATCTTTATAACTGATCTCCATATCTATTAACATACGTTTGCGAACGCACTATTTTGCGCTTCATCATTTGACTTTTCTAAGACTACAACTTACAGTCGCAACTTTATTGTGCCGTTAGTGTTTTCGTTTCTATTTCTGGTTATGTAGAGTATGACTAGAATGGAAATGAAAGTCGAAATGACAAGGATAAAGTGAAGATTACAAGAAGAAAGTCAAAATGACAAATCATTTCGAAATACTGTAGTTCGGGAATAAAATCGAAATGGCGAATAAAGTTGAAATACGTTGATATATTCAAAAAGACGAGAATCAAGTTGAAATTACAAGGATCAGGTTGAAACTACGAGAATTAAGTCGAAATAATTTAAGAATAATGTCGAAATATTTGGTGAATAAAGTCTAAATTAAAGTAAAGTCTAAGTCGAGGAACTTTAAGAATAAAGTCGAACTTATGTATACTTAATTATATATAATGTTGCCTGCCAATACAATAACATTAATCTGGTTGGATTGTACTGGTGGCATAAAACGTAAAATGATACGCTTCCTTGTGAGGCTGTCACTTAAAGAATAGCGCAGCCCACTGGGAAAACCACTTTTAAGGTACATACTAACTTAAACATAGTATTCGAGCAGCATGTAATTTTAAATGCAGCCCATAAAATTGATCATTTCAGGCCATCATTCTTTTATCACGTTTGACAGATGTCCTTATTCACATCGATTCACAATTATCTTATTTTTTTTAATTTCCCTTTAGCAGTTAAAGGTTAAGGGTCTGGCTCAGGGGCCCAGCGGTGGCAGTTTGGTGGTGGTGGAAATTAAACCCATAATCAGAAGTCTTACTCTCTGTTTTCTTCCTCTTTGAAAGCCCAACCAAACCATTATCATTCATCTACTTCAGCCTGCCATTCTTAGTCATTACCCAGGATCCCGATTTGCATGTGCAAATGAAACAAATCGGTGTATTATGGGTGATTATAAAAAAAAAAAATCCCTGAAGAGAAAAACTTGGCATTATTATGCATGGGATGTAATAGTTAAAAAACCTCTCCAAAAGTAAAAAAACAAACATAAAAGAAATAAGAGTCGATGTGTTCTGTTGATCATCATTTGAGAGCGGGATTTAAAAAGCACTTAGAGACACTTCGGCTTAAATAAAAGCTGAGCTGTGAATTAGCAAAGCCGTTTCACTTGCGGGAATGTTTTTAAGAGGCGGAAGAAATACCAGATCGAGGAAAAGCCGTGCGGTGAGACGTTTCCAGGTGGTTGAAGATAAGAGTGAATGTTTAACTGCTGCCATAAGGAAACTTAAGCTTTGTTTCAAGATAACGGATTACTTTAAGGACATAATATAAACAGAGTTAATATTATGTTTAAAAAGAAGAAGAAAAAAAATACATTTGCTGGAAAGAAAATGCGCTATGAAGCACCGTTGTTGGCCAATCAGAAGTTTCAAAGAAATGGTTCCTAGGAATGTTGTCATCAGCAGTGACTTACGTAGTTCTGTAATAAAATAGGATTAGCAGCACTATTTTAGCTATGTTCACCTTTGCACGGACGTGTGCCACGTAAACAAATAAGACCGCGGCACATCAAACAAAGGAAATGACAGCACAAACGAGGCAAAGTCTCTGATGCGGCATTTGCGTGTAGATGAACGGCCAAACCGTATCGAAAACCCCGGTTTTGAGAGTACCCGTGTCACACGCCGGTGGTAGTTTCAAAACCACTGCTTTTCCTATACAGTTTGACTGATGATTGACGTGGTAACCATCAAAGCATTCAGTGATCTGATGGATGCAGCTTGTAAGTTCATACAAAGCGAGCTTGTTTATTTATTTAGTCATTTATTTTATCGAAAAGCTTGTCACTTTCTAAAGCGATGCCAAAGGTCCGGAGTTAATGGTGCTGAAGCTTGCGAGCCAAAAGGTGATCCATCAGGTATCTGGTAACTGTTGAGGAACCAGTGACCAGGTTTCTGCCCCTTTCCTAGACTGGGACTTACTCTGGTCCACTGACCCTAGACTACAGTTTACTGTACATTCAATCATTAGAATTTGTTGTAATTAACAATAATATGCAGTGTCACCCAGATGAGAATGGATTCCCTATAGTCTGGTTCCTCTTAAGGTTTCTTCCTACTTCATCTCCTACAGTCGCCTCCGGGTTCCTCATTAGGGACAACTTTTCACCGTTACTGCATTCTGTGTAAAGCTGCTTTGAGATGACGTCTATTGTTAAATGCACCAAACAAATAAAAATGAATCTGTTAACTGTAAAGTCATGTTGGCCAATCAGAAGGTTTTTTTACTTCTGAAAATAGTTACAGTTCCTGATTGAAAGAAAGTGTTTAATGATTCTTAATTTTTTTTATGTTTAATTTTCCTCCTTTAGCTACAATTTTATGTTTTGCGGGGCTAATCTGGGCTTCTAGGTCGCTAGCACCTTTATTCACTACCGGCGCGGCTTTAAAGGTGCTGCACACAATTTATCGTGACTAAAGAAAGGAAAAGTCAAATCCCAGATGTTTTTGGGCTATATAGAAATCCTATCCGGATGATTTTTTAGGTGCAAAATGAGGCAACTTAAAACCCGGAACCCTGAAGCATCAATGTTTTCTGCTTGGCAAAAACCTGCTGTGGTCAACAGTGGCTTTTAAAATGTAAAACCTGCCCTTTAGTTTAAATATTTATTTGCACATTTAATGCTGGAAATCTTATTCAGACGCCGATTTTTTGGCTCATGGGCGCTGGACTGCTGATAGGAAGGCCGAGATTCAATTCCCAAAACCACCAAGTTGCCACCGTACGACCCCTGAGCAAGGCCTTTTACCCTTAACTTCTTAGTTGAATATAAGATAAATGTAAGACTTTCTGGATAAATGTGTCTGCCAAATGCTGTAAGCGTCCTGTTCCTGAGAGTGTATTTTTCTCCGTCAGTTGGTCACATGACCATGCCTCAATTCATCTGATTTGTTATAGCTCCGTGTTTAGTATTCGACTGCTTAGCGGAAGAGCGAGAGGTCGAATTCCAGGATCACCAAGCTGCCACCGCTGCGGCCCTGTAAACAGCCCTTTGCTTTGGATAAGGGCATCTATCAAATGCTCTGAATGTAAATGAAATCTCTTAATATGACACCTAGTAATGTTTCATTGTGTATTTCTGGAGTTTTCTTACGTGGCTTTACTCTGCGGTTTCCTCTGGCTAAATTTCGGTTTCCACTCGTTTGAACAGGGTTATTATGATGGGGCGGTGATTTGGAAAAGTCACGATATTTTGTCCCTAGTACTGAAAAAAGATTATTTTAAAGCAGTGATGGCTGGAGCGAAAATCTAACTGAATACCTGATCTGTTTGTAACGCAACACTGTGAATATACGATGGTGATGATGTATAAAACGTGTGGACGACG
Source organism: Bagarius yarrelli (assembly GCA_005784505.1). Taxonomy (NCBI): domain Eukaryota; kingdom Metazoa; phylum Chordata; class Actinopteri; order Siluriformes; family Sisoridae; genus Bagarius; species Bagarius yarrelli. Next base: position 2,510,867 of record VCAZ01000047.1, read on the forward strand.
ATCCAATCACATTAGGCAAATATATATAAAATATATTATATATAATATAATATATTAACCTTTCACCACTTATTAGTTTTCATTTATCTATTAGTTTAAGCAAAATACATTAAATCAGGGGTGGGACAGCAAAGTGCCCGAAAATTCTGGTTTTTTATATATATATACACACTGCTCAAAAAAATAAAGGGAACACTTAAACACCACAATGTAACTCCAAGTCAATCACACTTCTGTGAAATCAAACTGCCCACTTAGGAAGCAACACTGATTGACAATCAATCTCACATGCTGTTGTGCAAATGGGATAGACAACAGGTGGAAATTATAGCCAATTAGCAAGACACCCCCAATAAAGGAGTGGTTCTGCAGGTGGTGACCACAGACCACTTCTTAGTTCCTCTGCTTTCTGGCTGATGTTTTGGTCACTTTTGAATGCTGGCGGTGCTTTCACTCTAGTGGTAGCATGAGACGGAGTCTACAACCCACACGAGTGGCTCAGGTAGTGCAGCTCATCCAGGATGGCACATCAATGCGAGCTGTGGCAAGAAGGTTTGCTGTGTCTGTCAGCGTAGTGTCCAGAGCATGGAGGCGCTACCAGGAGACAGGCCAGTACATCAGGAGACGTGTAGGAGGCTGTAGGAGGGCAACAACCCAGCAGCAAGACCGCTACCTCCGCCTTTGTGCAAGGAGGAACAGGAGGAGCACTGCCAGAGCCCTGCAAAATGACCTCCAGCAGGCCACAAATGTGCATGTGCACAGCCCTCCATGTGCTCGCCAGAGGTAGCCTGACTGCCATTAGGTACCGAGATGAGATCCTCAGACCCCTTGTGAGACCATATGCCCTGGGTTCCTCCTAATGCAAGACAATTCTAGACCTCATGTGGCTGGAGTGTGTCAGCAGTTCCTGCAAGACGAAGGCATTGATGCTATGGACTGGCCCGCCCGTTCCCCAGACCTGAATCCAATTGAGCACATCTGGGACACCCTGTCTCCCTCCATCCACCAACGCCACGTTGCACCACAGACTGTCCAGGAGTTGGCCGATGCTTTAGTCCAGGTCTGGGAGGAGATCCCTCAGGAGACCATCCGCCACCTCACCAGGAGCATGCCCAGGCGTTGTAGGGAGGTCATACAGGCACATGGAGGCCACACACACTACTGTGTGACTCTACTGTGTGATTTTGTGACTCCAAATCCAGACCTCCATGGGTTAATAAATTTGATTTTCATTGATAATTTTTGTGTGATTTTGTTGTCAGCACATTCAACTATGTAAAGAACAAAGTATTTCATAAGAATATTTCATTCATTCAGATCGAGGATGTGTTATTTTAGTGTTCCCTTTATTTTTTGAGCAATATATATATATATATATATATATATATATATATATATATATATATATATATATATATATCAATAATATTTCCAGTCGGAAATTAAAAGAATAAAAAAAAAAGCTTCGCGAATCGGCCCACTATGAGAAGAAATTGCGCATTAATACACCCAAAACACCCTCCCCCAACACACACACACACACACACACACACACACACAAAACTACACGCCGCTGTTGGTTGTCAGGCAATTTGGAAACAGATCCAGTTGGTTTTAAATTCAGTGCTTCGGGTTGTACATGTTTACCGACTGTATAATGTTGCTTTAAAAATAAATGCACACCTACAGGAAGTAATGAGGAGAACGTTAGCGCCAACTGCTATAACAAAATGCTATAAATCTGACTAGCTTTAAAAGTCATGCTGGTTTATTTAAATGATTTTTGCACAGCTCAATATAAAAATATCACTCACTCATTCACTGCCTGTCTGTCTGTCTATCCATCTTTCTATCTACGTATAAATGGATAAATGGATAGAAGGATGAATAGAAAGATAGATAGAAACTCTATTTATCATTTTATCCATTGATTTATCTATCTGTCTGCTCAATCATCTGTCCATCTATCTCCGTTTGCCCGCCTATCCATCCACCCAGCTATTTATCCATATATCTTTTTATCCATCAATCTGTCTGTCTATCTATATGTCTATTTGCCTGCCTATCTAATCTATGCAAATGTAGAAAGAATGAGTATAATCTAACTCCTTATTACTGTTTATTAGGAGGTCTATTAAATAGTTAATTCTGCAAAAAGGTGACTTTTATTAAGCTATAATAAACTTTAAACTTTTTCTGATAAACTTTTTTTAAGCATGTTATGTAAAACAAAGAATCCCTCCCTGCTGACCTCAGATTTTCCACACCAGTTCCGACATTTGGTAGTAGGCTTCAATGCTAAGTCTGAGGTCCATCATCAATCACTTGTTACGTTACTGAAGCTATTTTTTTTCCCCACCGTGTGAGAAATATTTACAATACGTGACAGTAAAATCTATCGGTGTGTCCAGGCGACTGGACCTCGTTTTAAAGGTTGTTTTGCCATCATGTTTATACATAGATATAAATTACAGTTTGTGCAGACACCATATGGACAAAAGTATTGGAACACCTAACTCTCAAAGCCAGGTATATCTATCTATCTATCTATCTATCTATCTATCTATCTGTCTATCTATCTATGTCTATCTATCTATGTTTATCTGTCCATCTATCTATCTATGTGTCTGTCTGTCTGTCCATCCATCCATCTATCTATCTATCCATCCGTTCATTTATCTGTCTATCCCTCCATCCGTCTGCTCAACCCGCTGTCCGTCCATCCATCCATTCATTCATCTATCCATCCCTCCATCCCTCTCTTCTCACTACATATTTGCTGCAGCCTGAGTAACCTACTGGTTAATCTGACCCCCTGACTGAATCTCTTTTTTTCTCCATTCTGTAACAGATGGAGTTTTTGTTCCTTGCCGCTGGTGCCTCTGGCTTGAGGGCTCAATTTTTAGATATTATTTAAATTAGGTGTTTTAGTAATTGTTTATTATATTGTCTTTTCTGATGTGATTCTCTAAAGCTGCCTTTAAACAACCCCGATTGGTGATAAGACTTGACTGGACATATACATTGAGACCATAATGTTAAGGTGAGAAGGTCTGGGGTTCCAGTTCATCCCAGTCGGGTTCAGTCAGAGACTTTGTGCAGGACATAAGAGTTCTTCCACTCCAATCAGAACACGGTCAGGAGGTTTGTGCACAAGGGGAATTGAGTCGTTTAGAAATAACATCATGCTAAAATGTACAAATGACCTGTTCCACCCACTCTATTAGTATTACATCCCCCTTTCATTTATGCTGCAGGTATAGATCAACTGCATGCAGGAGGACAAGATATGGACGCTATAGTATGACCTTTAGATACGTACACAAACAGCCAATGACACATCCTCAGATACTCTTGCAGGTGCTGTATAATTCGGTTTCTTGTGTTGTGTGTGTTCTGTTATTTATTCACCCTTTATGAAAACAAATTTCCTCTCCGAGTACAAATAAATGATCTACCCGTCTAAATGATTTATCTATTGTCCAGCATGACAATAGAAAATGTGTTTCCGTTTTTTCAGTAAAAGGAATTCCTGTTTCTTTTTTTCCCATTATGGTTAAATCACTATTAATACCGCCGGCCAAATAAAACGATCCAAAATAGCAAATAAATCAAGGGAACCGAAATTGGTGTGCAACTTATTACGTATTTGAGCGGAGTTCCTAATGGAATGCTTTAATGGGCGCTTTATTAAAAGCAGACGCACTTGGAGAGTAAACCTGTTAAGCCTATAGATAATTAGAGTAATAAAGTGCCTAATTACAGCAATAACAGTACAGCTAATAAAGATTTTGCCTTTTTCTTGCAAGATTAGATCTAGAAGGCAAGCTGAATTTACCAAATACCTCAAAATCTCTTACATGCATGGAAATGGTTAAAAATAGTCAAAACTATGGGCATGTCCTTCTAATAAAGGTTTCTGATTTGTGATCCTCCAACCGTACAGGTGAGGTTACTGTAGGACGTGCTAAAGAAACTGGGGAAAATGTTAGCGGTGATATTATTTTGGGTTTAATTCCCAGGATCACCAGGATGCCAATTGCTGGGCCCTTAAGCAGAGCTCTCCAAGTCTCAGCTACTCAGATCTACAGTGCCTTGAAAAAAAAGTATTTCATACCCTTTCATTTTTACGTTTTGTCACCTTCGATGCACAAATTTAAATGCATTTTATTAAAAATTTATTTGATATACCAACACAAAGTAGCACATAAGTGTGGTGTGCATTTGTATTCTGCCCCCTGTACAAAATCCAGCGCAATCGGTTGCCTTCAAAATTCAACAAATTTGTTAATAGAGTCCACCTGTGTGTAATTTAGTCTCAGTATAAATATACCTGTTCAAACCACCTCAGCGTCTCAATTATTATGCTCAGCACCACACCTAAAAACTGTAAATCTTGAACCGTGTCAAAAATTCCCAAAAACTAATTTAAATTCTAAGATGAATTAGAGAGAAAATTCCTGTGTTTTTGTCTCGGTGTGAAGCAAAACAGTGGACATGGACAGTGAATCCTGTACAGTGTCAAAAATCCCAACTCGATATGTAAATTCTCTAATAATTTACAGACAGAATTTCCATGTTTACGTCTTGGTCAGGATCCTGATCTGTAAAGATGCATGTACGTGTAAGGTGCTAGCGGCCAAAAGCCCACATGAGTCCCGCAAAACCCAAACTGCAGCAGAATAGTATCTGCTTTTTAACTATTGTTTTATTTATTTGGTATTTTTTTTATTGTTGAGGGTCAACAATAAAAGTTAAATAAAGAGTCTGCTGTATTTTACCTTTTGTAACCCTGGTCTGGGTTATTGTAGATGTGGATCTGGTTCCGGAACTATTCAGTACTCGGGGTTTTTTTTTTTCCCCCCTAGTGGTCTACACTATGGTCCAAATGACAACCTCTCAGCCTGCATATCATTTGCGTATTACGCCACCTGTACAACCCAACCAAATTAATATTGATGAATACGCTAAATAAATAATGCTACTTACTCTCAACAGCACTTAGTAGCACCTGTTGGGAACTTGTTGAAAATTGACTAGAAAAGAGTAACGCCACAAATATGTTGTGACCGTAAATTGTAAACCGTAAACATGAACTGATGCGCAATATTGCAGAAATTGTGTTCGCAAATGTATGTTGAGCCAAATATGGAAGGCACTTCTGAAGGTAATAATCCGAGGTTCTTTCCAGGGATATTTTAATTGCTCAAGGGCAGGAACTGAAACGGCTTTTGACATTTTAGGTTTTACATACTCCCAGTACAAAAACGCTGTCGGTCTTACTCATTAAAAGCAAGCTAATTCTTTTATTATTTCAGCACTTTCCTTTGAAAAATGTTGCTTAATTTTCAGCCGTAATGGCTTCTGATGATTATCGTGATAGAATTTTGACAAAACGCAGAAAAAACATGCTCTTGTACGGGTTTGTTATTACGCGAATACATCGTAGGTCTGCGCATGTCTGACAATTATTTAGCTATAAAAAAATGTATATGACAAAAACATTATAGTGCAAACATTAATACATGTTTTAATTAATTAAAACAAAAAGGAAACTGTAAAACAATGGAAGGTACCCTTTAATGGTGTTCGGCATGGGGGAAGGGGAGCGTTTGGATTTGTGACTGAGTTTTAATTCCCGAGATTAAGAGTTGCTTCCATAAAAAAAAAGAGTTGCGGTCATAAAGCACTCGCCTTATAAAGATTCTAATAAAGGAGGGAGACCATAAAAACCTTGTTTGCTTGGTGGGTTTTGTGGTTATTTCTTATCTCTTATTAAGCTTCATTACTATAAAATAGATCATGACACAAATAAAAAGAATTGAAAAAGTCTCCTATAGATCTTGGCTAGATCCAGTCCTCTGAGGACGTCGAGGGTTGGAAACATTAAAGAACTCCTCCTTTCTTTTCTTCTTGTTATTTCTTACTTGTTTTTCTGCTCTGTTTTTCCACATATGAAAAGTCATGCTAGTCAGCTAGCTTAACGGTTTAGCTAGTTAACTCAGTGATCATTTGAAATCTTCATTTGTAATCTTTAGATGACAAAGATATAGTTAACAATCTTCTCTCACTGTCTTTCTACGTGGTGTCTGTCTGTCTGTCTCACTGTCTCTCTGTGTTGTTTTTGTCCCTCCCTCTCTCTCTCTCTGTTGTGTGTCTGACTCTCTCCCTGTCTCTCTATGTTTTCTCTGTCTTTTTCTCTCTGACTTCATCTCTTACTCTGTTCGGTTTCTGTCTCTCTATCTTTCTCTCTCTCCCACTCCGAGTCTGTCTCTCTTTCTCTCTCGGTGTTTTAACTGCTATTGGTTTTATCCTTTTTATTAATGAAGGAATAGCCAAAGATTAAAGGTCCCTGTCTCTCTCTGTCTCCGCCTGTGTCTCTTTCTCGCTCACTTTCTCAAGCTACACACGCTTCTCCTGAGACCTCAGTGATCTTGACCTACTTCTTGTTGATGTCTCATGAATTAGAAGCTCTTGTGTCTGCTGAGGATAGGCCACATGGACAGAGACTTAATGATGATTTGGAATGTTCATTGTGCATTCATTACGTGCCATGAATCCATACCAAATCATCTGCATGTCAACAATTAGACACTGTTTCAAAGGGGAAATTTAACAACTTGAAATAATTCATTGATGATGAAAAAAAGTATTCGCTCTCAGAAAAAAACCTTTTTGGTCTTATAGCCTTGGCTATTTTGTATAGATATATACTGTGGACATCATTGTGAGTTGTATATGTGGACGCTCAAATCGCGAAATAATCCAAATGATATTTTTTGGTTTGTGAACGTGCTGTGACTGCCATAACGCAAACTAAATTGCAAACCTCTTTTGCGACTGCATTTCCTAAGCCTTAAATGGAAACCTGTCAATCAATGCCCAGGGCGGGACTATACTATAGGACGTGTTTGTATTTGGAAGTGACTGCACTCACAGTCGACGGCCAAAAGGGGACATTAATAATTGCTGACATTATATTAAAACTGTTATGTATGTTGTTCTAAAATAAAGCATTTTAAAGAAATTATAAAACCTTTAAATTGTTAACAATAGAGGTAATTTGTGGACGAGATCATGATGCTCACGCAACAAGTTGAGGATGGTTTAGACTCCTCTTACATTTCCTCTTAGAACATAAGTACAGTTATCTTGACCAACGTCACTGAAGTATCAAACAGGCTTTTCTGTGGCAGACAGAGCAACTTAAAGACCAGGACATCCTTTAACGGACATCCCAGTAGAGACGATTGCATTTCATCATGTGTCTAACTTGCGTAGCTGCTAGGAGTATCTGAAAAACTACCCATAGAAGACAGTGTTTAAGTCAGCTGTGCTTCATGAAAGCTTGTCAAATCAGCCGCAATTTTCCACCCGGTGGTGCAGATTCTAGATAAGTATAGCGCTTATAGTACTGAAAGCGGGGAAAAAGCATAGTCCCGCCCCTGATACTGATTGACAGGTTTCAGCGGCCTGCGATTCCGTTCGAGTTTTGCTCGTCACAGCACATTTACAAAAAGGGAACGCAAACGGTTAGCAATTGTGTTTGGATGATGTCACAATTTATGCATCAAAATATAGAAAAGCAATTATGAAACATAAATTTTTTTCATCATTTCGTATTCAGCGTCAACAGGTGTATAAATCGGACTTGTGTTTATTGATGAGTCCCGACAGCTTTAGCCCCGTTATCAGGCGTGAAATGGCCTTCTGTCTCTCTACCTGCTGAAGTCTGCCGGTTTAATTCCACTGTGGGTTCGAATAGGCTCGATTCATTACTGAAATCCGGTGTAAAGAAAGAAGAAGAAAGAATCTATGAAAAAGATATAGAGAAAGTAAGAGAGCAGTTTAAGACATCAATAATTCTTCATTTTAAGCATTTGTTTGGTGAATTAGTTGATCAAATTTGTGCGATATACAGTGATGTGAAAAAATTAGGACACCCTATGAAAGCCTGTGTGTTTAACATATTTGGAAGTATAGATATTAAATATCAATTTAAAGAAATACTGAGAGATTTGAGTAATATAACTAATTATAACTAATATATATATATATATATATATATATATATATATATATATATATATATAATTGAAGAAAAGACTTCAACAAACTTTTTGTAAAATCTACCTTAAAAAAAAAAGAACAGGGAAAATGGATTTAAAAAGATCTTAAAATCAGCCAAATAGTCTACAAGTGGAGGGAATTCAAAACAACTGACAACATGCTCAGGTTTGGCCGTCCAAGCAAGTTCATCCTGAGAGCAAACCGCAAGATGCTAAAAAAAGTCACCAAAAACCCTAAAGTGCCATTACAGGACCTTTAGCATGCTCTTGCTACTGTTCAAGAAACAATCAGAAAGAAACTACAGTTTAGCTTTCATGGGAGGTGTGCAAGAGGAAACCTTTGCTTCCTAAGACAAACACGAAGGCCAGACTGAAGTTTGCCAAAGAGAGCGTAGACAAAGACCAGAGCTTTTGGAATAATGTTCTTTGGACAGATAGGTCTAAAATGTAATTATTTGGACACTGCAACAGAGGACATGTTTGGCATAAACCAAATACAGCATTTCAGGACAAGAACCTCATACCAACTTGTCCTGGTTTGGGGATGTTTTGCTGGAGCAGGACCTGGCGAGCTCACCATCATAGAATCCACTATAAATTCTATGGTCTATCAGAGGGTGTTTGAGGAACATTTGAGACAATCTGTAAAAAAAAAAAGTTAAAGCTGAGACGAAACTGAAACCTGCAGCATGATAATGATGATAATCCTAGAATGGCCGAGTCAAAGTCCAGATCTGAATTTCATTGAGATGCTGTGAGGCGACTTGAAACTGGCTGTACATGCAAGGAACCACTCAAACATCTGAAAGAATTCTGCATTAAGGACTGGGGCAAACTTTCCTCAGACCGATGTCAGAGACTGGTAAATGGCTACAAGAAGCATCTCATTGAAGTTATTTTAGCCAAAGGGGATAACACTATCTACCAAGAGGTAGGGTGTCCTAACTTTTTCCCCCAGTTAGAATACACATTTTTGTTAAAATCCTTTGTTTAATGAGTAAAACAACATTAATTTTTGTCGTCTTCCAGAAAAAAATGAACACAAGATAAGCCATAGACATGTTTACATTGCTTAATAAAGAACTAAATATTTAATGGGGTCTCCTAATTATTTCACGTGACAGTATATATAGTTCTCACTCTGCCCTTTTTTGTTGCTGCATCTAAAAGCTGTTAATAAGATCCGTGTCCCTTTTCCCTCACCTCATTAAACAAACTCCTATTTTAATGTTCTCTAGACATAACAATCGACAACGTTGTGTCTAAAAGTAAACATGGCAACAACATTTTTTGTGGGGTTTTTTTTTTTTAACATTGCTTAAAATGTTGACTACTCTATATTTCAGGGTCAAAAAAAAACCATTTACAACCTTACTGACAAAATCCCTTTTATTTTTTATTTGCGTCACCACTCGTCTCCTCCCACATGGAAGCACACAACTTTAGCATCCTAACGGAGGCGAGCGTGCCTCTTCATATAGATATTCAGTCTTTTTCCACAGAAGAAGCCAGTATTACATTTTCCCATCAGTGTCGACTCCGAGCTCTAATCCGCGTAGCTTGAAGTTTGATACTGCCGACAGTGAAATCGCTGCACATACTCTAATAATCGCTGCCTTTTGGTGTGTACGATTTGTACGATTACAAACCCAAACTTAGCGAAATTACACTGGGTGCCATTTTAGATCGGCAGGAATATTGTTGCGCTGGAATACAGGATCAGATTCATATCCGTTTCGCCGAGACGCAATTATGTGGCCGATTGTAAAGGGAAACCATTTTTAAAAATCAGAAAACGGGAAAAGTGACCAGGTGTATACAGGCCCTAACAGAGGCTCGATGTTTGAGAACAAACTGCATTGGTTTTTATGCAATTTTAAATATCATGTGTAATAAAAAAAGATATCAACTCCATCGTTCCTCCTACATCCAGCAAGCATTAATTAATGTATTTTTTTCCCAGTGGGAAAATTCCCTCCTATACAGTCGGCCAGTCCGCCTCTGGTCGTCATATGCTATACGGCACTATTGCCCTCTTCTCCCCTCTTTCTTTTCTTTCTCGCTCACTCTCTCCCTTTGTTTCTTTCTCCCTCCCCTTCTCTCTCTCCTTACAAAAGGATAACCAAAAATATATTTATTGTAGAAAATATACATATGTAGAATATGTATGTTTTAGCAAATATATATTTTTTAATGATATAATGATATGCGCTCACTCCGGCTTCATGTCTAGGTAAGTCCAAGCCTCGTTTGGTGACTCAACCCAAGTCTTGGTCTCATTTCTTGCTTTTGTCTTTACATTCATATCAGCACGTTAATATTCGACGCACATTGTAATTTTTCTCTCAGCACTCAGGAGAAGTATCTCACCATGAGCAGGAAGGGGAGTCACTGTAACATCAGAAACGGGATCGGCTTTCAGAGCTAAGTTTCAGGCCGTGGCTGGAGTGTGTCCAGTGAAATCAGTTAAAGAGTACTTCACATACAAGAGGTGGGAAAATTAATCGCGCTACAGGCGGCTAAAGAGGTCCTTCAAGTGCACAGATTCTCCAAGTAACCCTAATCAAGAACCACCATCTGTATATTATATAACACTGAATTGAAATGATGCCAAGATGTTTCAGTGCTGGAGCACCATTTAAGCTTCGACGCTCTTCAGATATATTTACCTTTTGTGTTTATTGTGTTCGCAACAAAAGGAAAAGTTGATCTATTTTAAGACTGGATTTCCCCAGTCTAGACTGTCTTTTTATATTTTGTGTACCTGGCAACCATGTTACTTACGTTATACAAGTATAATATTGCCTTAAAGGTGCATACGCTACGATTATAGATATTTTTATATGATTTTAACATATGATTGATTTCAGCCCACTTATAAATAAAAAAAAATTGATAAATATGATCATAAGATTAAAATTCAAATACTTATGAAAATAAGGTGGAAATATTTGGAGAATAAAGGCAAAACAATAAGAGATTAAAGTCATAATATTTTAACAATGAAGCATTACAAGATTAAAGTGGTCATAATTTTCAAATACAGTCAATTATAAGAAATAAAGTCGCAATTACAAGATTAAAGACATAATATTTTGAGAATAAAGTCGAAATTACAAGATTAAATATTAACAAACTACAAGATAAAAGTCAAAGCAATAAGTGGCTAAGGTCTTAATAATAGAACAATTTATTTACCAATATAAATGTATTTGGTTAATAATTTATATATACATATAGGTATTTAAAATAACAATAGAAATGCTAAGATATGAAAAAAAATACAATTTGATGTCTTTCCGATGGAGTGTATGATCTTAAATTGAAATAAATGAGAAGCAGCAGAATGGAATCGTGTTCAAAAACAACACTGGGATTTCAATTCCATCATTTGGATTAAAAAAATACTCCAAACAAACAGTACATTTCTCGGTAACCATCTTCGCCTCGCTATATTAGCATATTTCTTTTTAAGAATATTTCAGAGGAAAATAAACCTTCTCTCGCTAACTGGAGCGTATGCTATGCATTACTCTTGATTTCCACCAAAATCAGAGCCGAGAAGACAGACGCTAAGTAGAAACGCCTAGCAATATCACTGCTAACACGGTTCTGATTGGTGACTGATGGAACTCATTGGTTCTGCAGAAAATGCAGGATTTATATGTCGTTATATATTTTTTTAAACTGCAGTGTACACAGTAAATATATTCGTGCTTAGAAGCTTACAGCCTGTATTATGGGCCATCTGCCAAATTCGAGGCGATCTCTAACCCGGTAAGCCTGAAAGTGGAGAAAATGGCATGCTGAACTGTTTCCATAGTAACCCCCTGGATAGAAACACAAACAGATCGTATTAAGATGCAGACCAGATTCCAGGAGCAGGTCTAGTGACTTTTAGATTAATGCTTCGAATGCGTCAAATGATCTATTACGGGAGATATGATGATAGAAAGATGTTCGTGACTTTTAGCGTCATTACGTAGCAGACGTTTTCTTGACAGTTTGACTTCCTGACACTGTCTTATTGTCTAAATGAGGTACATTCAGATACATTAATCAGAACAGAAATATTATTTGATTATTTGAGGCACTATGTGACTAATCCATATCTTTCCCTTTACCTTTTTCTTGCCCCCAAGGTACCAGTGACCAGTATTCTAGCCCTACCCTCGATTTTGAAGAGCTTTGAGGGTGGATTGGGTCGCACTCTGCTCCACTGACACAAGGCTACAATTTACATTACATTTGATCATTACAATATGCTGTAATTAACAGTAATATGCGGTGTCACCCAGATGAGAATGGGTTCCCTGTTGAGTCTGGTTCCTCTTAAGGTTTCTTCCTACTTCATCTCAGGGAGTTTTCCTTTGCCACAGTCGCCCTCGGCTTGCTCATTGGGACAAACTTACACTTTTCACTTTTTACTGTATTCTGCGAAAAGTTGCTAAAAGCACACGTTTAAGGCAGAAGTAAAAAAAACATTCAGTATATTTAGATTTGCTTAAAGGTCTTAATTGTGCCGATTTTGTCGCAATTAAGTTCTTGAGCAGGACCCATCTGCAAATAAATATTTAAACAGAATCATCAAAATGCTCAAAAAACATTCATTTTACATTACTTCCCAATGCAAAATCAACTATTCAATCCTAGTATACAAATGTAATCTGTTCTGGTGGCCAGTTTTTGCAGATAGTCCTGTCCAGCCGAGCAAAACTGAAACATTTAGAAAAGACGTAGAAATTAAGTAAAATATAAAATAATTAGACCCACATCACCAATCGGTTAACAATAAAACACGCGAAAAATCATGCAGCTTTAAAAACCTGTGCTGAAGAAGTCGGTATTTCCCGGTCGACTCTTTTAAAAACGGCTGTGCTGTAATGTTGCTTTGCTTCGCTTTCTACTGACGCAAACAAGTTTTAAGTGACTCACAGGCGTACGCACAATTTAGCCGCCGTTCGGTTTGGTACATTTTATTTGTATGTCGATGCAAAAAATGTCTTGCAAAAATTTTAATGCTCAAAGTAAAAAAAAAAAAAAAAAAAAAAAAAAAAAAAAAAGTGTGTGTCAAGTTTTGGTCGTCGTGTCCTTTTTTTAGTCTGATCCGCTGTATTTAATCAGTTTGTAAGTTATCCATCCTGACCAGATGCAACTTAATGACACAAGTTGTTCATTTATTAATATTTATTATTGTTCACCAAATAAAGACATCCAGATATCCGGTATGTCTCAGAGAGTAATTCCGCACTGAAGACTAAATTGGTCTCAATTTGAGATTTTCTTCATTTTGAACAGTATGTAAGATTGTCAATTACCAGTATTAAACAATTCCGAATGACAATAACGATAGCTTAATCTGCTATTGGCTTTCTCCAGATGAGCCTGATTATTTATACCCCGTTTGTCTTCACTTCGTCAATCGAAGCTGAAATTAGACTTTTTTTTTTTTTTTCCCTCCCTAATCCGAGCGACAGAGTCGGCGTGACAAAAAGATCGAGGCGGAAACAAGTGCACGGGTTTTACATTTTTTTGACGTTGGTAATCATAGGCACCTGTCACATCGTGAAAAGAGTCTGCTGACTCCGTTAACCCCTAGCGTGAGCATACTTCCTGTTCGGAGTGTCTCTCTGGAGCATACGACAGTGCTGACACTCCCGGCGTGACAAGTCCTCATAAATCACACTCGGCTCCTACTGCTGACACCTGCGGCTTCGTCCTTCACACACTGCTTGCAATTTGTGTGTGTGTAGCTTTGTGTGTGAATAGTTATTTGAGACAATTTGCATACTCAGTCACATTTATGGAATATGACTTGTAAAAACTTTGGATTGTGAGCTTTCTGGTAAAAGTTGCATCTTTAGTGACATACTAACTAAATTATTAACGAAAGAAATTTCGATTAGTAAAAAAAGTACTTTAGGAGTATTGCTTTAATTTTATTCTTCAAGTGCTATATTACGACTTTTTTTCCTAATTATGATTTTATTCTCTAAATTATTCTTACCATTTATTTTACCATTGTTTGTTCCGGAGGCTAATCAGGAATATAATCAGGAAATGTTCTTAAATATTATAACTTTAATTGTGTAATTACGACTTTATTTGCATTAAATTATGACTTTTATCTTGTATCGCTTTCAATTTCCTCATGAAGGATTAAATGTGGTTATTCTCATAATTGCATTCTTATTCTAAAATACTAAAACTCAATCAGGATTTATTCAAAAATTCGCTGACTTTAATCCCATAATTACGATGTTAATGAAATATTACAACTTTTACTCTTATGACTTTATTTACAAAATATTAATACTTCAATCTCTCATCTCACTTATGACTTTATTCTTGAAGAATCGTGACTTTAATCTTGTAATTATGACTTTATTCTGAAAACATGACAATTTATTTCATAATTAGGACATTATTCTCAAAATATGACTTTAATCTCATGTTGCTTTGACTTTATTATCAAAATATGTCACGACTTTAATCTCGTAATTATGACTATAATCAAAATGTCACGACTTTAATCTCGTAATTATGACTATAATCAAAATATATAACGACTAATATCGTAATTGCGACTATAATCAAAATATGTAACGACTAATTTTGTAATTACAACTTTATTTTCAAAGTGTCTAATATATCGCTTTGGCTTTATTCTTGAAATACTTAGACTTCAATCTAGTAATTACGACTTTATACTTTATATATTACGACTTTAATCTGGTATCGTTTTAACTTTATTCTCATAATCCGTTTAGATTTGTTTTTTATTAATGGCACTGAATCCTCAATGTTATAAAAAGAATTAACCTTTGTTGTTAGTTTCAACAGGACATACTGTTGCCTATGTGAAGTCACAAACACAGCCATCCTTAATATGGAGTTTATATTTTGTGGAAGAGAGAAAAAAACCTTCATTTTACAAGACATGCCATTTCATTTCCGTCGTTCTGTGTGTTGCTTCCGAATGCTGACTTGTCCGGAATACTAATTTCAATCTAAACCTAACCGAAGGCTTTTATTCTGCTTAGTATACAGTGCACGCTTTTAATAACTTAACTATAACTTTGCTTAAATAATAAAATTGAGCAAATTACATGCAGACATCCTGCGGAACACATGGCCTCGAGCTGTCAGTCTGTTTGCGGTCAGTCCATCATGCATGTATCTGCGGTTGTTCTAGCATACGATTCCTCCTGTGCGTATCATCATATAAAAAGCATAACTCATCAGGGTCAAGGCAACGTTCTTCCATTGCACAGGATTGACAGCTTTATTGAAGAAAAAGGCGGCGAATACGTCCGGCGTTATCTGTAAAGCGGTGGAGTAATGTGAGGGATAATAACGGAGAATTTCCTTTCAGCAGCTACAGCTAAGCAGAAAGCTGTCAAAGTCTTTTGTGCCATAATGAAAGGTGTAAAATGGAAGCCCCACTAATCCCCCCCTCCCCCCAACACACACACACCCAGGCAGACATGGAAACGTGTCCATTGTGCCGCTACGGCAGGATTGTATTCAAACCTTTTCATTTCATGTCGATCGAGCCACATTTTTCCGTTTGTTTGTTTGGGTGCAGTGACATTTATGGACTTTCCATCAGGCAACATAAAGCAAACAAAGATGCGAGTATCACTGCGTCTCGATTGGTTATTAGCGTTGTTACTAGCACTGTGGTGAAATAAAGTAAATGAAAAATGACAGGATTTGATTTTTGGAATCGATTAATTTGTGAAGCATTCTGGGAAACGCTAATCATCCGATTTATTGTTAAGGATATTAGCTGGCTACTTTTATATAATACAGCAGTGTCAGAATTTTAGTTTTATTTATTCATTTCTAAAGCTTTTCTGTGTTTTTTAGTTTTAACTAATTAGCTAGTCAGATGTGGAAAATGAACTGCCCCTCTTAGTGATGCTCATTCGACTGCCTACAAATGTTTTGTCATTATATAGAATACCGAACCCCACACAAGCTTAATGTTTTTGGAGACTGACGGAGCGGATTATGCATTTGAAGCAGAATTCTGAGTAGAATTCATTTGGCAAAGGAAGGCTTTAGTAAAGCCTTTACAATAATCCACAGTCCGGTACACAAAAGTCAAACAGAAACCAGGCAAACCAATCCAGAGCTGAAGGCAGAAAACGTAACCCAAAGACAGAGCAAAGTTTAATAAACTAGAAAGACATGAACATGGACACGTTTGATATGTTGACTAGCAAACAATACTTCGCAATGTGATTAATGTTCTGCTAGCAACAGAAAGTACTCGCGGAAGTGGCTAGTACTCAGACGAGGGCACCCTCTGGTGGTGGGAGGCCGGAATCTTTACAATGTACTTGAGTTGAAAAAAAATAAATAAAAATAAATAAATAAAAGGAGGAAAAGTGTTAAAATAGGGGTGGGGCTACCAGGCTCTATTGTCGGATACAAAATAGCCAACATTTTTTTAACCCACGATGTGTAAATTGTTTTGATCATGTAACAATTTAACTGTTAACGGTATCCAAAGCTAGCAGTCGCACAAGAGGCGTTAGCGAACTAAGCAGCTGTTTAGGGTTCTGTGACCAACCAAGGGGCCCCTCAAGAGGTTTTTTTTCCAATGTGGGGGATAAATATATTGTCAAAGGTTTATTGGTTAAAAGAAAAATGGTTTGATGTATTAGTGATTCAGAAGTATATTTATGTACCCGTGATAATATATGTTATCTTAAACTAGCTGTTTATAAATAAGAGTCGTTACTGTCATCACTTTACCTTTACAATATTTTATTCAAAGCAGTAAAACTGTGTTATGTGGGGTTTTTTTACAGTCAGAAAAACACTTTCTTCCCATGTGTCAAAATTGTTTTAAAATATTCCTGGAAATTAAAACGTAGACTTTATTCTCGGATTTCGCTTCCGCTTCCGGATTCCACGTAGATCAGATAAAGACCTAATATGTTAAATAAAAAAAAATAAAAAAACTTTTTTGAACAGCAATAAAATCTCTTTTGATTAATAAACTCACTTTAAACACTAGCGTAGATGTAGCTCGAAAGTGGAGCGGCATGAACATTTAACTGAAGGACGGATCGAAATAAAAAGCATTGAGAGAACGAGAGATAGCAGAAGAGAATGTGCCCATGCATGTTATCTAGCCGTCCTTTTCCTTGCAGGGCTTTAATTTTGTCAAATATGATTAAACAAACCAAAACTATCACAAAAACAAGCGCAATATTTACAGATGCTCTGTCCATCATTAAATAAGTTTTATTAAGAGCAGAGCTTTTAATAACGCCATTTTCTAGCAACAGCTTCACTGGCGCTAACAGATTTTGGATAAAGTTCGAGGATCGCTCGGTTTTGCTTTACATTAATTTTGTAGATTTGTGTACGAGGTTTGCAAATAAAGCCTACTTAAGATTCTTCCAGTTTGGGAATTCGAGTAATAGTTTTTAGCGAATTTAGTTGAACTAGTACAAATTTAAATCCATGCCGTAAACGTAGACAAAGGATTACAGCCCTAAAAAAAAATGAAACAAAGGAAAAGGAAAAAAAACCTTATCAGCAGTACAAAATGTTGAAAACATACAACCGGAGTGAGCATGAATTCAATTTGCTGTGTTTTCAATTTTTAGCAGTAAATTCAGCTAATCAGCTAGCCTTCGATTACACTTAAGCCGCAAGCTAGCTATTTTTTATTACGTAACAGCTTGAGGCTAGTCACTGAGATGGCAGAACTGTTTCGCATTTCTCCGATAACACAGTTACAGTAATTTTACACCTTATCATTTTACAGCGTCTCACCAGCAAAGCCAGCGTTATGCGATTTTACTCAGTTTTTCTGAAAACTGACACTTCTTCCTGGATACCGGGAGTCAGAAACCGATCCGAGGGATTATTTTAGTGCTAAAAAAAACCCTCAAAGTTAATGTAAGCTGAAAAAAGCTTTAATTAAAGCCGTTTTAACTGTGGTAAATGTCTTAAAAGACATAAAGCAAACAAAATCTCAAAACAGAAATACACAAATTCGAAGTAAAAATCTTTTGCAAATTAAATGCATCTATTTATCCATAATGATCAAGTCTGATGCATTAGTAAAAGAGAAAAAAAACTCCCAGAGATGATATTAGGAAGAAACCTTGAGCCTAGATAGGGAACCGCTCTTCATCTGAGTGACAACGGAGTGTGCGTTTATAAATTAACATCCTGAATACAAACAGAACAGTCACCATGAACTTTTGAGAAACTAATAAAATCATTCCATGTCTGTAGACATATGATACATCTATAGATACTAAATCACATCCTGGGTCAGACTGAAATCGCATACTTCCCTCCTATATAGTAAATGAAATGTATTTATATAGCACAACTCACAAACAAATAGGAGTCACAAAGTGCTTTACAGTACAATTCAGTAACAGCCAAACCATAATTTGTGCTAAAAGATCTACGATTCTACAAAATTATAATTGTCCATAATTGTCCACATTGGAGGAAGCGAGTTCCAGAACCACAGCGCCACAAGACATGGTCATTTTTTTGTCTCAATATTTGTTTTAGGACTAGTTTAAGGGTTTACACCAGTAGAACTAAAAGGCCGATTTGGGACATGTGCATTAATAAATCCTGGATATAAGCAGGTGCCTAACCTTAAGGGGCAATAGGCAAAATTTGCCAATGAAGGGCCATAAATACAGGAGTAACATGAGACCTCTTAATGGTTCTAGTCAGAAGCCTTGCATCTGCATTCTGAACAACTTGTAGTCGAGCTATGGTAGATTTGTTCAAACAAGTGTACAGAACATTGCAATAGTCTAATATATATATATATATATATATATATATATATATATATATATATATATATATATATATATATATATATATATATCGAAGGTGGTAGCTGAGTGGTTAAGGTGTTTGACCCTCAATTTGCCCTCAACCCTCAATTGCTCAGTTGGATCAAAGAGATAAATGTAAGTTGCTCTGTATAAAGGCGTCCGCCAAATGCCGGAAATGTAAATGTACACTTTAGTGTTCCATTTAAAGAGGGACGACTCGTCATACGTGAAAGTGGCGGAAAGCAGCAACTCGACACTTTACAAGTGCTTCAAATTGCTTTAAATACTTTACAACAGGGGTGTCCAAACTCAGTCCTGGGGGGACGATGTCCTGCAGAATTTAGCTTCAACCCTAATCAAACACACCCGAACCAACTAATTAAGATCTTGCTGGGTATACTTGAAACTTACAGGTAGGTGTGTTGAGGCAAGTTGGAGTTAAACTCTGCAGGACACCGGCCCTCCGGGACCGAGTTTGGACACCTCTGCTTTACCTTATCCAATTTTAAATTCCTGCTGCTGTGATGACGAGTGTGCAAATTTTAATTTATACTTACAATAATACTATAAAGGTACAGATTGTAATGATCGAGGAAGAACTCTATGTACCAACTCAAATGCAGTACCACTTAAGATGTATGTAATTCCCGAAGGAGCTCTTGTTACACTACATACAGGCCTAATCTTACATCTACATCTTTTATATTTAGACTAATCTCAAATTGTGATTATTTTTTTTTTATATGCAGAAGCTATTTCTAACTGTGTCCAACTGTGTTTGTTCCTGCAGTAAAACGTGCCCATGGAGTCGGAATTCAGACCTCATTATGGTACTGCAACAGCGCTTGTCAAAGTAACTAATGGCTCACTTATATCTTCCATGGATCTCCCTCTCCTCTCTCTCTCTCTCTCTTGCTCTCTCTCCCTCCTTCTCCTGCCTATTGCCGAGTTGGACACTATAGAGCATAATATCCTGTTTAATACACTGGTGAATAATGTCAGTATTTGCATAGACACGCTATAGCGAGAGATGAGCGAATCCGGATTTATCTGGGTCGAATAGCCAGATCCTTTATATGACTCAGGATTCACGAATCGGTTTATTTGGTTCAATTGAATCCCAAGTTATCTTGTCACTAACAACAACATAGATAAAGATAAACTAAAAATGACATCATTCAGTTGTTTTAGGAAGTTGTTAGCTAGAAACTGTAGAAACAAGTAGCTGCGTTGTTTGGGAAGCCTCCTGCATGGTCAGAAATAAGAGACACAAAATTGTGGGTACTGATCATTTAAACCATGGGTAAGCGCATGCAGACATTTAATACTTTTTTAAAAAAATTAGGGGTTAAGGGACTTGCATAGGGGCCCAGCAGTGGCAATTTGGTGGTGTTGGAATTGAACCCCGATCTTCCAATGAGCAGTCCAACACCCTAACCACTGAGCCACTACTTCCTTCTCTAGTGGAGGAACCATGCATAAATCAGTCAGATTCCCTACCGACTCAAGTGATTCAAATGACTCGCAAGACAAGGATTCATTCAGTGAGTGAATTAGAAAAATTCTAATGGATAAATGCATTAGGATTTCTCATCTGTACACTACACACACACTCCGCCTGTCTTAAGATACGATTCTCTGATTATGTGTCAGGTAGACCTTGTTTTGTGGTGCATTGTGGGGTGATACAAGAAAGAAGTGGGAGACAGCTCTTAAAATAGTCAACAGCCTCATCAGCTCAAACTAGCAAGCTAATCAAGACGCACACTTAAAAAAAAATCTAATCACAATAAAGAAATTTCACGGAAATTAGTTGGTAACTCATAGTGGTTAAGGTGTTGGACTGCTAATCGGTGGTGACTCCCAGCACCACCAAGTAACCACCAATTGCTCAGTTGTGAAAAAATAAAATAAGTCGCTCTGGATAACAGTGTCTGCCTAAATGCTGTAAATGTAAATATGTCCATTTTTATGGTTTTAGAACACTTTTATGACGCTAAAAATTCCTTTCACACATTAATAGTTTCTTGATTGGTTTGTTCAAATTTGTAGATTTCCAGCTGGTCTTATTCATCTAATAAAGTCTCATTCACTTCCATGCAACGGATATAAAACTGAAGGGGTTCTTAACCGAGATAAACCCTAATGATTATAACGCACGTTTATGATTGTTCTCAACATCATTCCGATGTAAATTAGCAGTTCCGGAACCGTCAATCACTCAATAAATGTAAGCGGTGACTAAACCCTTAATGAGTACCGAATGCGTTATTATAGGAATCGTGTGAAGTATTACTTCCTTCAAGAACAAATTGAAAAGAAATTCGAAACCTTGTGACAAATGACTTTGGTAACTCTCCGTTTATTTGATCTCACTAGTGCAGATTTGATCTAAAAATAGATCCCGGTTTATTTGTTAGACAGAGAAATGAGGCATGTCGAGGCGGCTGCAGAGTCGGTATGAAGGAGCTAAAAATAGTGTTTAGGGATAGCGTCCTGTCTACAAAGGTATATTTCAAACAGAACCTTCAGCAGGCCAATTTACAGTTGTTTATCGTCTGCAACGATCTAAAGCTAAACTCGGTGCGGTTTTGCCCACGATTTGTTTGTCAGAGACAAATTTTGAAAGAGTTCTATTATTGTACGCTAAATTCCGTCGTCTTTGATGGCTAGTTCACTAACAACCGTTTACCATACGTTTCTATCAGTTTTCCCCTTTGATTTCACACACCTTGGTATGTTTAGATGTTGTCTTCCCCACTCTTATTGATCACGTGGTTGATGATGAAAGTGGCCAGTTGCTTAACATATCAGGAAGCCCTCACGTCTGTGTTTCCCTCTGGTTCTCCTTTCCGTTACGCTGTCCTACTTAGTCTTGCCGGAGTCCGTCCAGGCACTCTACATTAAGTGCACAATCACTCTATACACTGTGATTAGGATGTTAACTGTTTCCCTTTCTCTCTCTCGCTCACTGTCGAGCTACATATGCCACAACTGACCTGCCAGTGATCCAGACCCCATCTCCACTCCAGACCAGTCAAACCCTTCCATGTGACCCCCCCCCACTCCAGTTGATGATCACATCACCAGGGTGACCGAGGACGTTTCCACTCTGCCATAAAGATTTTCCAGCTGTTCTGCATAATTCCTGCTCCCTGTTTTTTACTCAGATGAGAATGAGTTCTTTTTTTTAAGGTTTTCTTCTTATTCCGTCTCAGGGAGTTTTTCCTTGCCCTCATCGCCCTCGGCTTGCTCATCAAACAGACAAACCGACTTCTGATTTATTTCTTATAATCTCTTTGGGTACAGCCGCTTTATGACAATAACCATTGTAAAAAGGGCTATACAAAAAAAATTGAATCACATACAGCGTAACGACTTCTATGATGACCGTCAAACCAAGACCCTATAGGAACGTAAAACCAACTCTGAAAAATAGAAATAAGAGGAATAAGAGAAACTTTACAGTCATAGAGCAAAAAAGTGATTTTATGATGCTGCTGTTTGTTTGCTGTTAGCTACCGTTTAGTGGAAGAACGCAGGTGTTACGGATTGATGACATAAAACTCCGGACGAGTCTTCTTGTTGAAAATTTAAAGAACATTTTATAAAATCTGGCTTTTGTTGAGAAAATGTTAGCAGAAAATGTGGTTACGTACATAAAAGAAGAAGATAAAAAAAAGAAAGGTTTTATTGTATTATTTAACTTGTATTATTTACCTTTACTTTATACTATTTATTTGTCCTTTACAGACATTTGGCTATAAATACTGATGTTTGGAGGATGGAGAGTTTAATGTATGTCTGTTACTTTGTTTTTTAAAACCTAAAAACTAATTTAAAAAAACCTTGTTTAAAAAAAATACATGTTTAGGCAGCGACTAAATGCGAAAACAGTATTTTACAAATCTAGGTTAGTAGTCGAAATAAATGTAAAACAAAAATAAAAACCTTTTTCCTTACTGGACCCATAACTGATGTTCAGTAACTGATAAAGTAGCCAGTTCATTAAAAAGTAACACGTATAAACAAATAATAAGAACAACCTACAAATCAAATTCTTTACAGGTTTAATGGTAATTTCCAGTTTCGAATGTCCAGTGTTGGAAACCCGATTGCGAGATTGACCCTGGAAACAGCAGCTCGGAGTCACCGTTCCACCAACCATCCATCCTCAACAGCAGGTAGCACCTCTAAGTGATGAATAGGGGCGGAGTTTGAGATTGAAAAGAAAACCTAATGATCAGCTAGCAGCTAGCTTCCGCGTCTTTTTTTTTTTGACAAATGTTTGTTCAGTCTAGTACTGTTCTCATTATCGGGTCAAAACAATCAATAAATATCGGTTATCGGTGCAAATAATCGGCATCGGTATCGATTCTAAAAATCGGTCGATCTCTAGTTTATATTTTTTTCAATAAAATTTGGCTCATGATTAGCCATCATTAGTATAATAAGTGAACACTTTGCTGTGGCTAAAGTTCCCATAGCAACAGCAATCTATAGTAATTGTTTACCCTCCAGATGGTGCACAGCTATCGACCAATCAGATTGGAGTGTCCCAACAACCTCATCTATAACTGTAGTAAAAGTTTTCCTTTCCATAAAAGCTGGCCGTTTCGTCCTGTTAAATAAGTAAACTCTAGGTCATGCCGTTACCCCGTCGCTTCAGAGAGATGTAAACATCTGCTGCTGCTGAAAACTGCCCTTCGGAAACACTCCAAAAGATGAATTTTTAATGCTACATGATCCGTATTTTCTGTTAGGATAAAACAATTTTGTCTCGTATTTGCTCGTCTCTCATGTCCAATTCGAGAGCTTGGATTATCCGACAGCTGCATCGTTTGCACTGCGGTTTGCTTAATAATTAAGAGAATAAAAATGCCATGAGCTCTCAAGCAGAACATCTCATTTGCTGTATAATTATACAATAGCACTGTATTGGCTCAGGTCGAGATGTATTTTTCATGACTAAAAATGTGCTTTATTCGTGCACGTCGTATGGAAATGCAGCTCAAACGAGCACAAGGCTTTATCACAGTAGAAATTGTCAAATTAGCACAACGTTACAATTATAACGTTAGTTTTGGACGCTGTTATTAAAAGAACCAAATTAAGCTGTTCGAGCTGTAGGTTTTGTTTTGACTGCCGTGTCTCTTGAACAGAAACGATCATTTCATCAACTTACATAGTGTTGATAGACGAGTGTTGATAGTGTATCACACAGTGGTATCTTAAAAAGCACACTTTTTACTTCCTCTTTGAAAGATTCGTCAGATGGACACACCTCCGGATCTGTTTTAGTGACCAATCACACAGTGGTATCTTAAAATGTCTGACATCTTTGTTATTTGTGATTTAAACCTTGAAAGGAAAGAGAAAATAAATGTAGATTTTTTTTTAAATGCTTAAAAAGTTTCTTTTAAAAAAATCTACATTTATTTTCTCTTTATTTTCAAGGTTTAAATCACAAATAACAAAGATGTCAGACATTTTAAGATACCACTATGTGATTGGTCACTAAAACAGATCCGGAGGTGTGTCCATCTGACGAATCTTTCAAAGAGGAAGTAAAAAGTGTGCTTTAACTTCCTGGATGAAGAATTTATTAAAACAAGTGTGGAACGTCGAACACTTTATGCACTTAACGCGCGCAGCTTTGCGTACGTAGCAGAAGAGCGGCGCTGCTACCGTTGCGATCACATGCAAAATTTCCTTAAATTTCTCTCATATTTTTAATTCATTTGAACAGTTAAGGGCCTTGCTCAGGGGCCCAGCAGTGGCAGTGTGGTGGCGCTGGGGATCGAACCCATAATCATCTGTTCATCTGATCGACCACTTTAATTTAAGGCTATTAATTATTATAGGCTATTATTATTACTAAGTATGACAACTTAGCCGCCGTTCGGGCGAAAACGTATCGCATAGAAATTCCTTGCAAAACAGGATCAACCCACCGGATTTTTATTAGAAAGCGATTCAGCTGAACCTTAAAATCCTGTCTGCTTTTATCAGAGTTGTTTAAAGGTCATTCTCTTAAAGGTAAAAAAGGAACCCAGTGAAATGCTTGTGGCAGAGTATTCAATAACCAAACATGGATAGACCGAGATGAGACGGAAAACAGCTGAGAGACGTTTTTCTTTGTTCTGAGGTTAAGCAAAAGCAATAAAAACTAGTCCAAAGAAACATGGAGCGATCACGTGACTGGTAGACGTGACCTTGTCGAGGTGTGGAGAAGATCGGGATCAAACACAAAGCTGTGACTATGAATACATAGTAGCACTAGAGAAAAAAAAAGTGTCATGTTGTCTGGATGTCTCCTGCCCAATCACAGCTTGCTGATCGAATTAAAAGATGTGTGTTTCACGTCCTGTAGGAAGCAAACATCAGTGTTCACGTCATCCTGTCGTTGTTTACTGGCGGCTGTGTTTACGAGAAGCATCAGATAGTGATGCAGGATGTATCCGGGATAATGATACATGTACGGAAGCGATGATGGAGATATGAAGCTTAAAAAAAAAAAAAAAAAAAAAACTCTCCATTCCGATGCTTTTGAGCTCCTTCATAATGATGTTGTTTCTCGCCCACTCATTCCCTGCGGTTCGCATAACATTTACAGTTGGGAGAAAAAAATGCAGTAAAGACACAAAAGCTGACGGAGAGACAGGAAAGTTGGGCCTTGTGGGGGTGCCTCTGTTTATTCCTCTGTGTGTGTGTGCGTTGGGGGGGGTTGGATCCAGAACCGGTTCTAAAGTGTCTCGCCGGTTTGCAACACCACCGGGTAAAGCGGCATGCTGTTCATTAGAGTCCTTCACTGCTCGTTTATGTGTCTGCAGGTGATATTTAATTTTAATGAATATGGATGCAGTTGAGTGTGTGGACCACCTGAGATACGACTCGGTGTGTGTGTGTGTGTGTGTGCATTATTTACAATCATTGGATGCCATGAATACCTTTGAAGATGTGTGAGAAAGGGTGTGTGTGTGTTCGTTAAAAGAGGAATTGATAGCTTTATTTACAGCCATGGGACACCATGATTTCCTGTCAATATGTGTGTGTGTGTGTTTGACTGCGGTGCATGCGCATGCAAAACTCCTCCATTAGCGAGGGATTAACCTTGCTCTGATCTCCAACACTTTTCTTCTGATCCCTAAAGGTAAACTAAGCTCTCTGAAGTAGCGGACAGGTCGAGGAAACGGCACCTCAGCACTTTAAACATGACTTCCTCTTCCAATCAAAGTTTTGCCGCAGCAACCTTCACACCGTGTCACACCTGCGACGATTTCTGATTATAATCTGAATGAGACACAAATAAGTTGTCCTGAAACCAGGTGTCCCCAAACTATTGCACTGTTTGGACCAGCCTTCAGAACAATAGCAGGACTGTTTGCTTTGTAACGTATCTGTATTTAATAATAAAAGTTGCCTTTCAAAGTAAAAATCCCCTTAGTAACATATATTAATTATTTGTTAGTTTTCCCACATAAAGTTGCATAGTGATGAGCAGGTTCTACCACACGCCCACCCGCGAGAAAATTCAAAGAGACTACAAAATGACTGACTACAAACGCTTGAGAAAGCGTAAATTCGGTTTTAAGCGTAGGAAAATTTCACCAAAAGTGGACGAGTGTTGATTTTTTTTGTTTAATGCAAAGAAAGCTGTTTGACTCATCCACCATCTTTAATCTTTTAATACTTATTTGTCTGGACAGTCTAAAAAAAAAAAAATACTAAATTAATTTAGCATTCGGAAGCAAAATAATAACATTTTAAACAAGACCTACACATTAATACTGGGAGTCACTCCGAAACATGGGGTTTTCTCCTACAGACCAGAACAGAATGATGCGGCCCTCATAGGAAAAGTTTTAGGATGCTGTCTTATGGGCCTTTCAATGCAAGTATGGACTGTTAATCACAATATCATGAGTTTAAATCCCAGGATCACCACCGCTGGGCTGCACCTAAAATGCAAATCATTCTACAGAGAAAATCGTACCACCACATGACAGCTTTTGTCATATTTAGCCGAAACTCCCCTTAAAGATCCCACGTATGTGGGGTTATAAAAGAGAGATTTTCAGGTGACTGTTAAAAGAAATTTAGGACCCTTCGGAAATCTCCATGATGACAGGGACACGAAGCTCACAGGGATTTGCGTGGTACAACATCATTGGCATTTTCATTATGTAGCAGTTATAAAACCGGCAGAACGGCATATGTGATGTTTTGAGCACAGTAAGACTGCACAGAATGGTGGACTAATGATCTGTTGCCCAACAGTGAACGAAGCATTAGTGCTACGTTAAGAAAAGCTCCTTTCGGAATTCATTAGCACCCGCACGCCTCAGCGTGAGCTCGGACTGACCTCAGAAGCCTCATGATTCGCTCGACCCATTATGCTTCACGTGCGCGACCTAGACATCAGTAGCAGAGCTTTCCTTCATAATTTTATCTTTTCTGTTACTAATGAGTGTGTCGTATGATACAGGCACTACGTATTATGCAACGTGCTATACGCTAGATGTCGGAAATAGAGACTCGGTGTGAGAAAATGAAACACGTGCAAGTTATCCGGAGATAAAAAAAAATGTTCCTGTTTAGCAGCAGAGTGAAAATAAGAGCTGGCATGTTGAACGCTTAAAAACTCTTGGCATGTGACACTACAAGTGCAATTTTTTTTGGCTTCTTCGACGTTCAAATCCTGGCATCTGATGGTTAAACTTTAGATAGAAATTGAAAAATTAGAGCAAAGTTGATCATTTTTACAAAATAGAAACTATTTAAAAAAAAAACACTATTTGTTACTATTACTATTTTTTTTATCATTAAATATCAACTGCTAGGTATTGAAAAAAGTGGAAGGTCTTCAACCGTCTCTTGGAGACAGATAGTGACTCGCCTGAGCTGACATTGATGGCAAGTGTGCCAGAACAGAGAGAAGTCTTGAGGCGTACCTACTTTGTATCCTGAGGGATGGTGGGATCTGACATGACGTGGTGCAGCTCATGGAGTAATAAGTGCTTGGAGCTGACTCCTTATCTGCGTGATCAGAATCTTGTCTTAGATCAGATCTTGTCTTGTGGTTATGTGGTACCTCCATGGAAGTATTTATGAATGAACATTAAATACATTGTGAGAATATTCTTTTTAAATGTTTCATGTGCCATAAATGGAAAAGGAAATAGAAATGAAAATAATCATTGGAAAAGGCGTTACATCCAAGGAGAAAAAAATGACCTTTATATTTATAACCGTCAATCTTTTTCTTCTGTACGGTTTGTCTGGCAGCATAAAGAAATCAACACAGTCTTTTATTTTAGTCTAGTTATTTTATATTACAGCTTAAACCCAGCCCTTATATTTCATTTTAGTAAACTCTGCAGTACATCATACCAGTCAGCTAAAATCACAAAAACCTTGTCAATATCCCAATACTTATAACCTGACTGTCTGTAATTTGGGATCGATTCCTGCAGTGGTACTTTTTAATTAAAAATACTTTACGCTAAAATTTGGTGGCTTTTGGGTAGCTGCCTTTCAGCACCATGGACATTTCCACACACCGTAGGAAGCATAGCTGGTAGAAAAGCATGTAGTTTCAGAACCATGGACAGAGACATCAGCGAAAACACTGGTCCAGTACATTTCCGACACATTGCAGACACCCTTATTGAGCCCATTTATCTATATTATATCCAACCAAGCATTTAGGGATTAAGGGCCCCGCTTATGGGGCCCAGCAGTTTCAGTTGTCATTTATAGAGCGATTGCATTTGCTTTTATTTTTAATTGCATTTAATTATAGGAAAGTGGTAGCTTAGTAGTTAAGGTGTTGGACTGGTAATTATTCCCAGCACTGCCACTGTTGGGCCCCTAAACAGGGCCCTTAACCCCCCTAAATGTACAGTAAGTCACTCTAGATAAGGACGACTGCCAAATGTTATAAATGTAATAATGCTTTCACGCTGTTTTTTACATTTTATAACTAATATATTTGGGTCGTATATAAAGATTTAAAATACAATACAATCAAACCATGTAATGAAATACAACTTTATCCTTTTATTTATTTCGATATTTATTTAACTGATTCCCAGCAGGAAAAACTGGCAGCAGCTTAAAAAAAAAATCATCCGTTTCGTAGACCACCCTGCTGTGCCCAAGGCCAGCAAAATGGGCATAAAAATACCAATTAGAGAAAGGTTACCTTGGAACAGCACTGACTGATGCCAACCAGGACAAAAAAAAAAAAAAAAAAACATCGAAATGTTGTTTCCTCTGTCCTTTTCTTTATTTCTTCCACTTTGTATTTTTTTTTTATTACTTGGTGTTTTTTCTATAGTGAAAGGTCACACCCAGCAATGAGCACACTACGTTGCCTCGATGACTCATTATTCGGCTTTATTCAACAACTTTGGGACTGAATGAGTGTTACTGAGCTTCAGTTAGACTGCTTTCAATAGCGCTGAGTAAAAGCTATGCAAGCCGAAATGCCACCACTGATCCATTAATATGTAAGAAAGTAAATCTACAAAAGAAGTCTTATTTTCAGACAATAAAAAACGGTAAAGAAGCAAAAATGTGGAAATGATACCGTACATGTGATCTACAGTGCTAAAATATTATATATATATTAGTTTGTACACTGGCAGCCAAACGCTGCTTCTTTGCTGTACAAGACCTAATTTCAACACTAAAACAATCATTTTCTCATTAAAAACATTAAAATACAAATCTAAAACTATTAAACTTATTGTATTGCTTACATTTCCAGCTAGTTTATTATGGCGGATTTTTTTTTTTTTTACTTCTTTTATTTCCACAGACGTCCAGAAAAAGCTAAATCTTATTGTTAGAATTTGTCTAAAAATAAGTAATTACACAAAATTACAAATAAGTAATTTACAGATTTTTGGTTTCATGTTGTTTTGTTATTGTTCATGTTTTATGTTGATTCCTGTTTCTTGTTTTATGTCTAGGCTAAGCTATGCTAGCTAGCTAAGTTATGCCATGCTAGCTAGCTAAACTAGCCTAGGCAGTTTGTTTTGTTTACCTCCTGTTTTGTCCTCATGTCCTCCTGTCATGTGATTCCTTTCGTCCTTGCATCTCATTTTTTTTCATTGGTTGTTTTGATTTATTGCTTTCAGGTGTGTCTTGTTTCGTTAATGAGTTCTTTGGGTATTTACAGCCCTGTGTTAGCTTGTCTTCTTGTGGATTATGGTTTGTACTTGTTCCACTGTGGTGAGGCTGTTTGTGGTCTAGTTTATGGTAAAGTTCAAGAGTAACTTAGTCACGTCTTGTCTAGTTTATGTTTGTTGATTTGCTGAGTGTTTATGTTCCCAAGTCAAGTTCAGTTTATGTTTTGTGTGTTAACTCTCTAAATAAACTGCACTCGCGTTCTATAAGTTTTGCCTCAGTGAAGTTCCTTACAATCATTCAGCTAAGCAGTTAAGGGCCTTTCCTTGTGCTGGGAATTGAACCTATGATCTTCCCGTCTGAGGTCCAACACACCTTAAACTCTCCACTTACAGCTCCAATGCATTTGCTGTTATGTTTCACTGTATTTAATTGTGTGTTTATCGGCTGAAAAAAAAAGTTGTTTTTAATACAAACCGAATGAATTTAATTTAGGCTACAGAGCTACAGCATACATCAAAAAACTGTCACTTATTTTTAATTATGTATTGTTTGTCATTTTTGCTGTGGATCATACGTTTATGTTTTATGCAGTAATTAACTGTAGACATTTTATTTTGTTCTATTAATGTTCCATTAATGTTTTTCTTGTTAAATTCTGCACACACAGAATAAAAAATAAAAAAAAACCATTTATAACTAGCCGTGTGTGTGTGTGTGTATATATATGTATATATATATTATATATATATATATATATATATATATATATATATATATATATATATATATAAGCAGAGGGGTGCATTTTTAGGCCTTATAAAAGATTATGAGCTTGGGACCCAAATCAAACCTATTCTGCACTGCTACTACTAAAAAAAAAAAAAAAAAAACAGATCTCTGCGGGCCCTGAAATTGTAAAGTGCCTTAGAATCGTCATAACTCTCCCCCTTCTTAGTGCTGCCCCTGTCTCTAGGGGTGTGTGTGGTTTATTTTTATTACATTGTGGGGACACGAGCATGGATGAAGTGGTAGCTCAGCAGTTCTGGTGTCGCACTGAAAAACATTCGGCAGGCGCCCTTATCCAGTGTATCTTACATTTACCTTCTTTATAGAACTGAGCAATTGGGGGATAGGGGCCTTGCTCAGGTGCCCAAAAGAGTCAACTTGGTGGTCTTGGGAATCAAACCCAATTTTCCAATTAGCAGTCCAACACCTTAACCACTGAGCTAGCACTTCCCCACTGCTGATCAATAGATTATGGGTTAAATTCTCACCACCAACAAACCAAGCTGCCACTGTTGGGCCCCTGAGCAGGGCCCTTAACCAGAATTAGCAAACATTTTTTATGGAAACCAAACTTCTTGGTTTCAGCTTGGTTGCTACTCATCCTACTTCCATGTGTATCCTTTGGTTTTGTGACGGTTTCTTGTTAAAAGATGGTTTCCGCGTCCACTTTCCATAAGCGCTATTTGAACATGGACAGTTTTTAATCATCTGTTTAAAAAGGTTTGGGACAAGTTGATCAAATAAAATAACGTTATATAGAGAATATACTGTATACTATCTCACGTACTGTTATTACGTTTGCAGAAAGTTTTCATAGCGAGTAAAGGTTTAGGTGATGGGGACGGTCAGAATGCCTCAGGAGAAAAGCGAGGGAGGACAAGAGAGGACACATGTCTTCAGGAGGACGCAGCCAGCTGTGAGACTCCATGAACAGCCAGGGAGAGCTGTCAAAGTTAAAAAAAAAAAAAAGATAATATAGTATATTGTTGCGAGAAAGTGCCACCGTTTAACAGTA
The DNA here is from genome assembly GCA_005784505.1 of Bagarius yarrelli. NCBI lineage: Eukaryota > Metazoa > Chordata > Actinopteri > Siluriformes > Sisoridae > Bagarius > Bagarius yarrelli. The sequence goes on from VCAZ01000047.1 coordinate 2,542,714, forward strand.
TGAGACAAAAAGAAAGGGGGCAAATAAATATACAGAATGTAAACATCCTAGACAGATAAAAGTATTAAAACACCTGATGATCACATCTGGTGTACTCTTAGCCTCTCTCTTATGTATTTACATGTCTGGCATTTGGCAGACGCCCTTATTCAGAGCGACCTCATATATAACTGAGCAATTGAGGGTTAAGGGCCTTACTCAGGGGCCCAAAAGTGCCAACATAGTGGTGCTGGGAATCAAATCTACAATCTTCCGGTACAAAGTCTTAACCACTATCAACACGATGCTACCACTTTTCTATAAGAACCTTCACACATCATTTAGACACAAATGTTGTAAAATTGAGAAGGTCTGGGGTTCAGTCAGGGCTCCAGTTCATCCCAGTAGGGTCAGAGTCAGGGCTCTGTGCAGGACATAAGAGTTCCTCCAGCATGTCTTTATGGAGCTCTGAGGCTTTGGCTCATTGTCATGCTGATAATAAAATGCTACAGTTAAACAAAAGTGACCAAACAATAAACAAAGACTTGGCTGGACAAGAATATAGACGTAGACTCAGGAAACAGCACTTCGAATCGGCAAGCGCCAATGGCAACATGAAGACTAGATAAATATCAAACCAATGGAATTACATGACAATCCATCCAAAACTAATAAACAGGATAAATGAACAAAACCACATGACTTAAACAACTAACAGAACAGGCCACCTGACCAATGTAACCAATCCCAACATGACGCATAGACAAGAGCAGCAGTGGACGTGATCAAATGAGCAAGGAATACATGACAAACCACAAAGCACAAAGAATGTCTAATTAACCTAACCCAATTATTATAATTCCATACCAAACTTTGCAGAGGTATCCTTTGCTGTGTAGAAGGAGCCAAATAAAAAAAGTCTGATACATCTCTTATTGGATCCAAGTCCATCTAATCTGTGATCTAGTCAAATTTCGAGAAAAAAATCCTTGAAAATAAACAACATGTTTTAATAATTAATTATTGTACCGCTCTTTATTTGGAGATTAGTCAGTCAATCTCCTTTAAACCGCCTCCAGATGGTTCATAATACATCTGCCACAGTCCAGATGCAACGGTGAAAGCATGAACAAACAGTATTACCCCAGACTTGCCACGTTTCTGCTACAGGATTCATTCTAAAGAGTTCTGACTGGCTTAAAATGCTTTAGAACCAGCATAACTTTCTGATCTTTTGAAAGACCACCAGAAGGCAAGAGTTCTCAGGTCTGCCGATTTTAAAAGGTCCAGTGGAAAATGCTATCTGTAGCCTGATAACACTGCAAGCATCCGTCCCACCTCCGCTATCCAAATCCAACGCGTGTACACAAACAGACTAGATGACCAAAGATAAAATTACTAAAATTACTACATCATGTGTTATTTAGAGGTAGTAAAACATTATAGCACAGATAGTAACAGTACTAAAATACCAAACTTAAGTATAATAACCGATCAAACACCTCTATATATACACACAAACTACATAAGCTGTGAGTTACTATCAAAATACACCAACATCCAATCACAAACATATTCTTAACTGTCCAAAAGAAATACTGTAACCATGACATCATCATTCAGGCATCTAGACTTCTGTAGTCGACTCCAGCGTGGAAACACAACACAGATATTAATTCGCTTCGTTTGCTTTGCCTGTCTTTCTTCAGTGATGTAAGTTCAAGGTAAAAGGTCAGGTCGTTGCGGCTTTCCTGCATTTTTTTTGCTCTGTCTGCTTGACGTATCCTGTCTTAAGGTATGCAAATAAATATGTTGACAGGCAGGTAGAAACCTTTGGATTGGACAAGCATTTATTGGTCCTACGCCTTTCACAGAATATAAAAAAAATAGCCTTAGACCACTCAACCTAATGATTTCTGTCGGGATGTGAAGAGAATTTCAACCATAAAATTTTTATCTTTTAAATTAACATTTACATTTGCAGCATTTGGCAGACACCCCTTATCCAGAGTAACCTACAGAGTAATCAGGACTTAACAGCCTTGCTTAGGGGCCCATCGGTGGTGGCTTGGTGGTGCTGGAAATTGAACCCCAGTCTTTCTGGCATCACTTTGAACAATGCCACACAGTCGGACATTCTGCATGTCCAAGTCCAAACAAACTGCCCTGTTTGTTTGAAATCAGCGTTGTCTTCTCCTGACAAACTTGACAAATCACACTGCCTGATCCGATAGCAGATGCTTGATCCTCCCGTTTTGACAGATGATTATATAAACCCGGCTGTGATACAGCGGCGGAATGTAAAGCGTGTTATTTCCGAGCTTGGCCGGGTTTTAGCATTTTGCCAGATGTTCTAGCCAACTTGATATACAATATTTAACTAGAATTTCCACTCCTGAAAACCTAGTCACGTATAACGCTTGTTACGACTGTTTGTTCAACTCCGTAGAAAAAGTAGCAGCCCCAGGTTTGAATTAAAAACGCTACTTTCACTTGCTCCAGTGTTGGGGCCCCTAGGCGAGGTCATGAAAATTGTGTAAAAACAGTGAGGAGGGATAATTGTATTATTTATTTGTAGAAATGTGTATTTATTGTAACATATTTAACCTACAATAGATGTGTAAAAATATTTATCAAGATTTGACAATTTATTACTTTTGAGATTAAAATATTGGGAACTTTGTTTTTTTACAGCCCCTTTTTGGTCATGAAAAATGTCTAATAAGCAATTAAACATTAATAAATGGTAAGAGCTTCAGCAAAATGGGACAATTTCAGCATAACTCACTTACTTTAACTCACTTACAAGCAATGTGGCTAATATATAGCTTATATGTATATATAGGTCATTTATGGCTAATATATAGATCATATGAATATATAGATTATTAATAGCTAATATATAGATCATATGTATATATAGATCATTTATGGCTAATATATAAATCATATGAATATAGAGATTATTAATAGCTAATATATAGATCATATGTATATGTAGATCATTTATGGATAATATATAGATCATATGACTATATTGATCATTAATAGCTAATATATAGATCATATGAATATATTGACCATTTATGGCTAATATATAGACCATATGTATATATAGATAGTTTAAGGATAATAAGATCATATGAATATATAGATCATATGTATATATGGAACTTTTATGGATAATATATAGATCATATGTATATAGAGATCATTTATGGTTAATATTTGCCATTTACCCAGTTAGATCACATATAAAATTGTGTTTTATATGAAAACCAGTGAACTTGTGTCCCACACACCCAGCCACCACAAAAAGGGTTAAAAACAGGGTGTAATAAAAAAAAGGGGAAAAACAGATCTCAACCTGGCATCCAAAAAACAGGGTTAAAAATTAGCAAAAGAAGACTGGACCATGATTGACTGGAAAAAACCTAAAACAAGAATGATGGATGGATGGGTACGAATCCGAGGTCAAGACATAGTGGCACTGGTATAGAGCGTGCTGGAATTCAGCATAGCACAGAAAGCGTAATGTTATGGAGATGCTTTAGGGTTTGATGCAAGCTGGGAGATTTATTACTACTAACCGACATCATTTCGGCGCTTAATGGGGGCAAGTCTTGTTGTATACACTCTTAAATCTAAATAATGAGTCTGTTCTTTTGCCTTAATGGATAGCCATCGTTCTAATTCCTCAGACACAGTTTAGCATGCTTATATAGCTTATTTCCATACAAATGTAAGCTTTATTTTTTATTTAATGTGATCTTGTGTTATACGATGCCAGTAATGTGGGAATTATTATTATTAGCTGTTTACGGTACATTTTTGTTTACATTTCTGCTATTTGGCAGACGTCCTTGTCCAGAGCGATTTTTATCCAACTAAGCAAATGAGGGTTAGCAGTGACAGTTTTGTGGTCCCGGGAATCGTACCCATGAACTTCCAAATCAGCACTCCAACACCTTCATCACTGAGCCACCATTTCTGCCAGTTAAATAAAACACACACTACTGTGGACATCAGTAGTATAAAATATGGACAATGGTGATTCAATGGTTAAGGCTTGTATAGTTGGACAGAAGGAACAGAGTTCATACCCACAAACCGTTGGGCCCTTGGGCAAGGCTCTTAACCCGGTCTGCTTCAGGGACGCTCTACCATAAATTTTTTTGGGGTTTGTAAAAAACAGAGTTGATTTTTTTTTCCTTATCAACAATAAGAATTACTGTTTCAATTCTCTATCTGTGCTTTACAATCATCTTATTCATACAACTGGGCAGTCAAAGGGTTAAGGGCCTTGCTTGAGGGCCCAAAAGTGGCTGCATGGTGGTCCTGGGAATTAAACCCAGATTCTTCCTATCAGCAGTCCAACACCTTAAACTTATTAGATTCAATTGTTGTTGATTAGCATTTCTGTTCGATTGTGGTTCACATTCATGTTATTCATTTAACTGGGCAGATAAGGTTAAGGGTTTGAGGGCCAACAGGTGGTCGTGGGTAATGATGTCACATGTTTCCTATCGGTAGGCTAAAACCTTAACCAGTGTGTGTCCACTGTAACCTTATTACAGTACATGCAGGTACTTAAAATACAATTTAACCACACTAACAGTGAATAACTCATGAACGCCCAATATAAAAATGTTAAGTCAAGGTAATAAATTGACAAAGACAGAGCAGTGACCATCAATCGATTTAATCTATCATTCAATGTGATCGCTGCATGCAGAGCGAGCAGTAAAGCATAAACGAGAGCGATGGCATGGCAGTCACATACACGTTTTTCTCCCTTAGGTGCCTCCTAGAGCCTTATTTTATCCTATAATTGATGTGAAAAAAAAAGCAGGGGTGAGAAAAAGGAAGTGAATTCGGTGTGTGTGAAAGACACCATTTTACACACATTGTATGTCTGAATTAGAGACTGAAAATAATCGGATATCAGCTCTGCTTAACTGGGACCACTGATATATAAGAAAACCTTATACCTCCCAACTCAATCAGGAAACAAAAACGCTTCATGTGAACACTTCAATCGGAATAAAAACGCTCCATGTAAACACCTAAATCGGAATAAAAACGCTCCATGTAAACACCTAAATCGGAATAAAAACGCTCCATGTAAACACCTCTTTCTGAATGAAAATGCACTATGTAAACACCTCAATCAAAATGAAAACACCACATGTACACCTCTCAATCGAAATGAAAACGCTCCCTGTAAACACCTCAATCAGAATGAAAACGCTCCCTGTAAACACCTCAATCAGAATAAAAACGCTTCCTGTAAACACCTCAATCAGAATAAAAACACCACATGTACACCCCTCAATCAGAATGAAAACGCTCCCTGTAAACACCTCAATCAGAATAAAAACGCACCTTGTAAACACCTCATCAAATGAAAACACCACATGTACACCCCTCAATCAGAATAAAAAACACTCCATGTAAACACCTCAATCAGAATAAAAACGCTTCCTGTAAACACCTCAATCAGAATAAAAACGCTCCCTGTAAACACCTCAATCAGAATAAAAACGCTTCCTGTAAACACCTCAATCAGAATAAAAAACACTCCATGTAAACACCTCAATCAGAATAAAAAAACACTCAATGTAAACACCTCAATCAGAATAAAAACGCACCCTGTAAACACCCCACCTCAATCAGAATAAAATGCTTCCTGTAAACACCTCAATCAGAATAAAAAAACACTCCATGTAAACACCTCAATCAGAATAAAAACGCTCCCTGTAAACACCTCAATCAGAATAAAAACGCTCCCTGTAAACACCTCAATCAGAATAAAAAAACACTCAATGTAAACACCTCAATCGAAATGAAAACGCTTCATGTAAACACCCGATTGAAACTCTGGGATATTTACACCGTGATCAAACAGAAATCTGAACACATGAAAACACCAGCTCGAAATAGACCACATATCTTTTATAGACACCCAACACAAATATTTCAAGCGGACTGATTGCAATACATATGTTGAGTTCAAATTTTTTCAAATATTTTTAATTATTCAGTCTAAAGTGAACTCATCAATGTCTTGTCTGTTTTTTTCTGGGCCAAGGCAAAATTTTCAATAATCTAACACTATATTGACAAACTCTAGGGTCTCGTCGTAATCTCATCAGCTTCATCATGACTTTTTTAACCACTTTTTTTAAGCTCCCGTCTTTATCATTCCTGCAACTGTTCTCACTCGATACTTAGAAAGCCCTGTCCCGTCTGAGGCGCTATGGATAATGGAGTTATGATGTCTCGCCAGCCAGTGGAACAGCAAAAGCCTGTTATTTCACGCCGAGCAAGACGCTCGAGGAGGACAAGAAAACACATTTAATTTCTTTCCAGATCACGAAGACAAATTCTATTTACCTCTGGAGGACAGGGGGAACGAAAAAGAACCGGAATGTGCTGGAAAGAGAGGGGGGGAGAGAAATGAGCGAGTGATGGAGGGCATTAATAAGTCATTCTGACAAACCTCATTCTGATCTTGCGTAAGGATTGAAAGGCCATGAAATAGAAAGGCTCATTTTTTTTCCTTTTTTTTGCTAAACCAGGATAAAAATTTTGTAAAATTAAATCTTGCTTACAAGAACACAGAGTAGGCAGGTATCGAAAAGCAAAATAAACTTAATAAATCTATATATAATTATTAAAAAATCTCTATAATGATAATGCTAACCAAAAAAAAATAGTAGCATGTAAAAAAAAGTAGCAGAGGACTCAATTCAAGTGTGTCGACGTGCTCACATTAGGGTAAAGATCGACCGATAATCGGTTATACTTGTGATATTTCTCACAATATTTTATTATTGGATATCAGTTGGATAAGATCGGAGCCACTGAATTGCACCAAATTAAAAAAAATAAATAAAAAGCTGCTTTCGCTAATCAGACCGCACAGGTAGGACTGGCAGCTTGCACAGAATGGACATCCCTAAGTACAATCTGTAAAAATACACAAAACTGGTACAATATATTAAGAATGCAGATACATTCAAATTGAATATATAAAAAAGCTAAAATTTTATCCAATTTTATATTTATAATTTTACTCACTTTACTCATCTCCATACCAGGAGACACGGAACGTGTGTGTAAATGAAAAGAGAAAACAGAATGCCGTTTCTGTGAATCCGTTTGTTTTGCTTACATGTTTAAATATTGATAAATATTACAACACATCAGTTTTATTTACTACACCTTACCCTAGATCAGACCTCTCTTATAAACCAGCCATCACTTACTTTCCGTAACGCTCAAGCTGTTTTAAAAAAGGAAACTGCCACACAAAAGTTACACTGCTGCGCTTACATAAGCTAGCATGCATGATAAGCATGCATGATAAGGACATGTAAAGACACTACACATCCAAAACGTATAGCTTGAAGTGCTTCCCCTTCCTAGTTGTCGACGCATGATGACGTCTGCATCATTTGACCCATGTTGTTGACCGTAACCCTAGGCAGATCATGGAGCAATTTTCTCTATGCATAGGCAGATCATGGAGCAATTTTCTCTATGCATGATGGAGGTGACTGAGCTGACTTCGAATACACAAACGTGTGTGCATATAGCCTATTTCATGTTATGTTTTGAGTTCATGTTTTTGGTTCTTATTTTCTGTCACGCCATTGGTTACTTCCTGTCATCTGATCCCCTTGTCTATGTGTCCTGTTTCTATTGGTTTTCGGTTTTGTCTTTTCATTGGTTTGTCATATGTCTCTCCTTGTTTACATTTATAGCCCTTGTGTTTCCTATTGTCTTTGTCTTGGATTACGGTTTGTCCCTGTACCACTGGGGTGAGTCTTGTCATTAAGTGTTAGCTAGTTTGTTAGTTAGCATTGATTCAAGTCAAGTTAATGTTTATTTTGTCTGGGTTCACAACTACTCGCCTTAGTGGGTTCTCTATAGTTACCCACTCTTAATGAGGGTGCACTTCATCTGTTTTTATTTACATTTGCAGCAATTGGCAGACGCCCTTATCCAGAGCGACTTACAGAGCAATTGGGGGTTAAGGAGTGCCACCCAGCAGTGGTGGCTTGGTGGTGCTGGGAATCGGTCTTTCTGGTATCAGTCCAACACCCCAACCACTAAGCCATCACTTTTCCACTTTATTTCTTTCAGTTTCAGAGTCATCTATTTTTATAGCTTGTTTGCAAACCTGTGCTTCTGATGATGTGCAACATTCAGATGGGGGACAGAAAATAATAAATAACAGAATGGAACACATGGAGGAAAGTCTGTATTGTAGCGGTTTAGGCACTAAACAAGATCTAAACAGAAAATCACAGCACATGTTGAGGAGCGAATTTTCTGCTGAGCGAAAATATTTGCCTGCCATTGAGGAGGTAGATAAGCGACTATCTTGTCCTCCAGACATCCTCCTGAATCGAAAAACTGATGAAAGCCTACAATACAAAAAAAATATATATATTTACATATAATTTTTTTTTTGTTGGTGGATGGGTTAACAGTCTTGGTACCAAGGAGCTCAACAACAACAACCGTTTGTTTTTGCTAGCCTAAATAGCATTTTTATTTTGTCCTGTCGATTAACTCATTTCAGTAGAAGTACCGGCTCTGCATATCGGTTATCGCTTACATACACATATTAATAATCGTTATCAATTCCGATCTTTACTTCAAAGTGAAATAGAACATTTATGGTGTTTTTCCTGGTTTCGAATTAATCTTTATTGATTGAAGAATTGTGCACTGCCCCTGGTGTAACTGCAACCCATCGACTGAGCATGCTCTATTTCTCCAGCACGTTCGAATAAATGACGGGCCGTGAGCTCAGCTTGTCGTCTCACAGCATATCAATCCGAGCTGATACAAATCTAGAAGCAGAGCCTTATTGGAATAGCAATTCGTCAGTCCGTCTTATCAACTGCATCATAAAACGTGCGGAATTTGGATCCTGAATAAATTCCAGCAAGCCGGTGACCAATCTGTTACAAAAATGGATTAGCGGAGTTAAGGAGTGCACATGCGCTGATTATTTTCGTGGAGTACGGCACCAGAGGCATCCATCATTCTTGCCTGACTACTAGGGAAAAAAACTGTCAGAAACGCCACAAGAGAGGACGTTTCGATTCGCAAACGGATATATGGCTTACTTAAACATACGGACTAAAACTCGTCTTTCAGATCGAACGTCTTTTAAACCAGATGATCTTTTTTATACTTATTGTATAACAGTCTCTACAACCTTTCAGGCATTTGGCAGATAATGTGAGTGACAGTTATCTTATTTTTTCAGTCAAACTGAGCAGTTGACGGTTAAGGGCCTTGCTCAGGAGCCCAGCAGTGGCAGCTTGGTGGTGCTGGGAATAAAACTTACGCCCTTCTAACATCTTAAACAATTGAGCCGCCACCTCCCAAAGGTATCTCCATGGATTTTTTTTTTTGTGTTTAGAAATATAGGCACAAATGTCAGATAGATTTTTGCAACAAAATAGAATAAGTTCTAAAGCAGGGATCCCCAAACTTCCCCCCTCCCCCCACATTTGTTTTAATCCTTTAAACAACGCCAAAGAGATGTAACATAATGTTAGGTTAAATCTATGTTATAATAGACTCATCATATCTGTATTTGATAATAAAGGTTGCCTTTCAAACTAAAATCCCTCTTAGTTATTAACATTGTTTAATTATTTATTTGATTTGCCACCAACTGAACGCTACATGTAACATAACGTTCCATAATGATAATCAGGTGCTACCGAACCTAGAAAATGATGAAACGGTTGGAAAAGAGAAAAGTGGACGAGGGATTATTTTTTGTTCGATGTAAAGAAACAACTGTTTGTTTCATCTTTTTAATATTCTATACATCTTTTGAACATTGATGCTCATTTGTCTGTACGATCAGAACAAAATAATGATGTGGCCCTCAAATAAAAAAAAAAAAAATCTTGGGGACCCCTGGATTAAAACTAATCAGCTTTACAGCTGGTTAATAATTCAAATCATATGTCTGGATAAATCACTAGCTTTCCATCACAAAGGCTACATTCCATCTTTCCTTGAATTACATAACTAAACGTGACTCTTTCACTTCAATATTTTATTTAGTACATGCTAAAGGATTTAAATGGACTTTCTCTCTTTTACACACTTCCTGGATTGTTTGGCATGTAATCCTAAGGACTAAGCATATGACCATGTTTGGCATATCTAAACTTCTGCATGATCCTTCATCAAATTAAATTAATGGTATTTGTAGCAAAGCAGCTTTAGAGCGAGATACAAATCCAAGCAAACCCCTGACAGCTCACTCGGGATGTAAATTAGTAGTAAAGGTACATCAGCAGTTCATAGCAGCACACTTATGTCATGCTGGTTTTTCCACCAAACTCTATGGAACATCGGTGTAGGGTGGAGAAATACAGTACACTTTCTGTGCATTTGTAGAGAGTGTGTGTTGCTTATGATGCTTGCCCTGCCATTTAACAGTGACCTTTGCATTACGATGCCTTTGGTAAACTCAGCCCTGGATCGATGCTGAGGATCTCCTGTATGTGCAAAAGGTTTCTTAGACAATGTTACAAAAAATAGGAATGCAAAGAAATTTTGCTTTTATTCAAACAGCTGAGCAGTAGAGAGTTAAGGGCCTTGCTCAGGGGCCCAGAGATGGCAGCTTGGTACCGGTCGGCAGGAACTACAAAAGATTTTATATGGTATTTTGAAATGGAGCTTTCATATCCGAAAACAAGAGAATGTAATAAACAATACTTTAGCTCTCTCACTTTGCATACGTTTAACGCTAACGGTATGTTCCAGTTTTTTTCCGATTTTAAATAGCCATTAAGGGTTGGCATAAATAAAGCAAGTGGGATGGGTTATCAGAGAAAGCAGCCAATAGTTTCTATACTGTAATTACAAACCAATGCCAAGCAAATGAGATTTGACCATGTGACAGGATTCCTGATTGGTTGGGAAGTCCAGAGAACCAGAGTTAACCTGACTGCTTATTTAAAGGGTCTCGGCTAAGGAAACAAGAACAAAACCTGTAATACCTGTAACCGTGTACACCAGAATCTAATTTGCTAATTTATTAAAATACCTAAAACTTAGGACAATACTGCTTTACAACTAATTAAAAAAAAATTACAAACATTCCCAGATACCTTGGGTAGAGAAAATTAACCCCTTAAAATCCATTTAGTTTAGAAAAGTTAAGCATTCATTCCCTCACTGTCCCAATCTCAAGGGTTTGCCACCTTGCCATACCTGAAGTTAAAAGCCAGACAAGAGTCTTATCCTTTGTCTTATTCTTCTAAAATAAGCTTTGTAACCAATGTAGTGGTCTAAAGGCTGAAATGACGTTAGGGAAAATTAGATGATGTGAAAAAATGACGTTATGTACAGGAGAACAGCAGTTTTTGGTCTTGACAGGAGAACAATTAAATGGGTCGACGAAACTCCATAAGTCAATAGGAAGTTCTAGCATTCTGGCTAGTATAAGAATTTAAACCGTTCTTAAGCGTACTCAGAAAAATTAATTTTCCTCTGAAATCAAATTCCACAGATCCTGCAGTGCATGTAATGATGATTAAAAAGATCATGGATTCATACTTTAGCCCCTGGTTTGGGGCCTATAGCCCTCAACCGCTCAGTTAAATAAAACAAACGGAGATTGTAAATTTATAAGTTTTGAGTCTTAACAGTTACTAATCAGAAAGTTTGGTGGGATCAAGCCCAGAACCACCAAGCTGCCCTGTTAAGCCATCGAGCAAAGCCCTTAACCTTATGTACACCAGGAGTGCCGTATCATTTACATTTACAGCATTTGGCAGACACCCCTTATAGGGCCTTGCTCAGTGCTTGCACCGGTGATAGCTTGGTGGAGTTGGGAATCGAATGCACAATCTTTAAGTTGGTAGTCCAACACCCTAACCATGAGCCACCACTTCCCCCTATCATGCCCAAACATGCCTTCTATACCCAGATAATGGGGTTAGAGTGTAATGCAGGGAATAATGCTGTAAAATATGTAATAAATAGAAGCTTCTTCATTTAAACTTCCTATATAGAAGGAACTGTAAGGTCAATTATTTACCACAAGATCCATATCGAGGTTCATAATTGCATGTATAACAAGCAAAGACACCTGGGAAACTTTCATAACGAGGCTGTTCGGTGATAAAACCCAGACCTCTTTGAGTTGAGAGGTAGGATTGATCCTTAGCTTAAAACTGGGTCAAAGCACAGCTCCCTATGCTTACTACAGCAATAGTGGAGAAAGTGTTAATGAGTCCTAGTAGTAAAACCAGCTGACTCGTTACGATAGTAGGAGACAATGAGAACTAACCATATTCTCTGGCTTTGTGTCATGTTTTGGCGACAAGGACAGCTTCTAAAGACAGTTTGAGGTCATTTAGATGATGGGACGATGGTTATGTGACCAAACCACCTGCGTCCATCTGTATGTGTTTCAATTTTGATGCTCACATGCCTAATGAATGTACTTTTAGTGGTGGACAGGAGACAGCATGGTCTCTCTGCAAGCTCTGCAACTACCTGGCATGGTCCATCCACAGCAAGAATTGAAAAGACCTTTCTATCAGAAGCAACATTAAGATTTTAAAATTTTTTCTGTGGGCTCAACAAGATGTACAGTAGGGGGGACAAAATTATTTGGTCTCCTTGCTGATTTTGTACATTTGCCCACAAAGAAATGATCCGTCTATAACCGCAATGGTAGGTTTATAACGCTGAGATACAGAGCAGCAGTGAAAATCACATAAAAGTTACAAAATGTTTTGCATTTTAATGAGTGAAATAAGTATTTGATCAAATTAGCAAGATTTGGCTCCCAGGTGTCTTTTATACAGGTAACAAGCTGAGATAAGGAGCACTTCCCTAAAGGCGCTCTATTAAGGAAGTGCTCCCGATCTCAACTCGTTAACTGTATAAAAGACACCTGTCCACAGAAGCAATCAATCAATGAGATTTTAAACTGTCCGACATAGCCAAGACCAAAGAGCTGTCCAAGGATGTCAGGGACATGATCGTGACATACACAAGACTGGAAAATGCATTTATTTTGTCACATATACTTTTTTACAGCACAGTGAAATTCTTATTTCACATAGCTTAGTAAGTTGGGGGTCAGAGCGCAGGCTCAGCTATGACGCAGCACCCCTGGAGCAGGAAGGGTTGCACAAGTAGCCAACAGTGGTTGGCTTGCCAGTGGTGGGATTTAAACCAAGGTGTTTCTAGTCTCCAGATCAGCAACTTAGCGCCTTAACCATTTAAACCACCACTGTCCCCCAGAGGCTGGTGCTCCAACAAGGTCTCACCTCGTGAAGGTTTAATGTTCATGAGCACGCTCAGCTACACAAGAGGATCTTATCATATGATCTCAAGGCAGCTAGGACCATAGTCACTAACAAAACAATTGGTAACACACTACGCAGTGAAAGGTTGAAATCCTGCAGCATCCGCAAGGTCGAACTGCTCAAAAAAGCACATGGACAGACCCGTCTGAAGTTTACCAATGAACATCTAGGTGAATGGGTCATAGCCAGATGAGATCCAAATTGAGTTCAACTAAATGATTCGATATTTTTACCCAGCCCTAAAATATTTACCTAACACTCAATGCCAGTTGTAGGGACGGGGAAGGGTGGCTGAAATTTAAACAAACCTGCATTGATTACAGTTGTATACATTCAATACATTTAAAGGGGAGCCTATCACCAGACTAGACCTGGAATATTTTACAAGGGTTTATATAGTTTGGCCTAAAGTAACATTTTTCAAGTCTTCTAAGTAACAAGAAACTTGTTTTTAAAACTGATCGATATTCTAAGGTCAAAGCGAAAAAAGAAAGCTATCAAGTGTGAACATGCCTCAGTCTCTCTGTATTTCATACCAGCTAGTATAAAAGTTTGAGCTTTTTTTTTTAAAAAAAATAAAAAAGCCCCACATCTGTAAGGCTGCTTTAATACCAATTCTAACGAATTGCTTTCAAAGACGCACTTGTAAAATATTTACCCTTTAGCATATTTAGCATTGCTTCTTTTAATTTCTGTAAAAGCGAATAACGCTTTCAACGATCCGCAGATGCAGCGTCTTCACCGTAGGCGCTTATCTGACTGGCAGACGATCCATTTCTTTCAGTTATACACACAATCTGCTGATGAATTACTTCTATGTATTCTTGTAGGCCTTTGTAGAAATCTAATAAAGCGTACCTGACTCTCTTGGATGCATTGAAGTGTGTAAGAAAGCAGCTCTGTGTTATCAATAGGACGCAGTGGGGGAAAAAAAAAAAAACAGAAGAATTTCTGCGATGCTTCATCAGTTGCTCCTGGCGGTTGAACAGTAGCAGAACATTTTTCACTGCCTCACTTTTGTTCTCTCGGTGGCAATTTGCGCCCTAACTTTGCTTCTATAGCCCTCGTGCTCCGTCATACACAGCCAATGCGGTGAGAATAAGTTGTTGGTTATAATCTTTAGTCTTTTTAAGTTTGTCATGTGGGAAGACTTACATAGCCAAAGTCCTGGCTTTAATTAGCCAAGATAGCTTCTAATTTATATAGTTATATATATACTCAACCAATCATAGTTTGGTTTGTTCTGCGTCATGTTCAGGGACAACAAAATGTAAAGTCTTTATAAAAACAGGTTAGCATGTAGCTGTAAGCGAATATCCGCTTTGTCCAGAAATCCGGTAGAATCCACCCAATCAGAGCACCCAATAAATCTTGACATTGTCACTCAGATTAAGAACTCAGTTATTACTGACTGTTTTTTTATCCAGTTTGTTCTAAAGGTTTCTAAGCATAATTATTAAATTAATGTCCCCATTTGACTAACTACCGCTTAGACGCAAGAACAGAGTTTTCTGGCTTTCTGTTGCTAAGCAATACATTAGCGTCAATTGTCAGACCTTATCCAGCAGTTGAGGGCTGAAGGCTTTGCTCATGGGCCCCGCAGTGCCGAAATTCCAGGTTAAGGATGTGTTAAGCTTCTTACAGAAACAACAGGAATTCGATCAGCTTCAATCAGATGTGTTCTGAAGTAGCTTAGCTTAGCTAATAAGAGTACAATATGCAAGTTAGAAAGCAGTGAACCTATTTTTCAACCAATTTTTGATTTACGCCCCACTAAGTCAAGTTCAAACCCTTTACTGCCCCAGCTACACCCCAGCCCTCATCCCATGCACACAAACTGTGTCTTACAGGCCAACTGCTATGGGTGACAGTTAAAAAGTTAGAGAGAGATTAGCTTAAAATATTAATCAAACATCATACAAGACATCAGATTTTTAATATTTTTTTTATAGATGGTAATAAAGGTAAGAGGAATAAAGGCATACCAAAGATAAGGCACATAATATTAGCATCATTTTTTCTACTTAATCTTTATTAGTGGGTGCTATTAATGTCTTGGGGAACCACCAAGCACCACCAAACATCCCCATTCAATTCCCCATGCCCCATTAGTAAGTAAACACCAACTACCAGGTGGCTGTAGATGCACGTCTCAATAAAATCACACTGACGTCACGTTCTCTTTAGTATTTTTTAACAGATTTTTTGGTCATGTAGTCATATTATCATAAGTCCAAGGTTGAATGTATACGCATGCAAGCTTTTCCTTTAATGTATCTCCACTTAGCAAGGTTTTGGAAATCCTGAGACACACTGAAATGGCGCATGTTTCTGAAGAAAGCGTCTCGCTCTTTTGTTGCGTGTTACTGCAGTACTTTGGAGGACACACTCAGTTAGATAAAAGAAGTCTTTCTGCATAAAAGCAGAATGGGATTCAAAGTGAAAGCTTTTATGGGAAGCCATCTACACACCTTAGAATATCTGCACTCGCAGATCGCATCCTCTGAATGGAAAGGTAAAATAATGATGCCGCGCTTTCTTCATGGCTAGCGAAACAAGCAACGAGACAATGATTGCATACTTCCTTAATGTATAGTATGCCGGACGCGAGTAGTATGGTATGCAGGACACTTTTCTTCTGCGGACTCATGCGATAGTAATAATTAGTCATACTCCAAAATGACAAAAAGCATTTAAACCTTTACATTTTGATGTCACTGTGATGACGTATATCAACATGGTGGATCAAGTCCCTGCTAGTGTAACGAACTCCATAGAGTAGAACCCAATGTGCAGTTTATTTACCAAGTGATTACCAATAAACCAAAACACTAGACAAACACTTGGCAAAAAAACAATTTTACTTGATTTAACCTAGCTGGACATGTACATTAGCATGAACATTAACTTAGCATAGACTCACCACAGTGGAACACAAACAAGACACAATGGCTATAAATACACACTGTACACATTAACTAAACAAGACACACCTAAACACAACCACAAACAATGAAATGAAAACAAGACGCAAGGACCGGGGAATCACATGACAGGAAACCGGAAGAACAAGGATCACATGACTGACAATACAGGAAGTAAAGGATGAACAAAGAACACAAAACAAAAGCATAAATGTAAACATAACTATAAAACATGTTTTATCTTGTACATGAGCTAATAAAAAAAAGGTATTAGCTACAACCGTTTTTCATTTTTTTTTCCCATAAAAGAAAAGGACACGCTATATATTGTTCTATAAAAACCCCTACGCATGACCGAGCGGCGGAAAGCAATCAAGAAAACAAAAAGAACAATCAAGTACCTCGACTTGCTTTACGATTAAGAATAAAATGGCAAAGTATTATAAAAAAAACTCTACACTTCAATTACGGTCTCATTTGAAAGAACTCAGCCATAAAATTCTACTATTCAGAGTCGGCACTGCTTCCTAATCAGCAGTCGATTTGTATTTTGCGCAAGGCGTCACCTGAGAGTCGAATGGAAGCTCCAGTTTCGGGCGCGCACTGAAGCCGTGAGAATTCCGACGGGTGGGAGTGATCTTAGGAGATTTGATATAAATAACAATCAGAAATAAAAGTAATCTGATGAATAACCCCACCCCTTATGATAAAGCGTAATCGCTTCGGAATTTTCTCTCTTGTATTTACTTTAAAAGCTGTTGTCTAACAATATGGTCTCAGGTTCTTTATGGGTTCTGAATTTTACTAGAAAGGGGTTTTTTTTTTTTGTATAAAAGCTGTAATGTAAAACCTACAATGTTCCTATCAGCAGTCCAGCACCTTAACCATTGAGCTACCACTTTATTCAATCTGTGTTGAAGCTTTTCTGATTATTTTGACAGAATCAAAAGTAAACTATTGATTGAATATGGTTTAAAGCTCCTCCTCTCGTGAACCAAAATATAACAATTTTGGTTTATTTTCCAGCAACTATCCTTCTTTAGTAGTATTTTTCCAGCAATTATTCCTCATTCAATATTTTTCTCTGATTCAATTAAAAAAGCCGACCAAATTGCCCAGAATGTTCTTCTTTAAAACCTATTTATTTATTGCGATGCCTTTAAAATAGTTTCCAATAAAATCCACCAAAACACAATAAAATCTTTAACTTTTTTAAAACTTTTAAAAAAGTTTCCTCATATAAAAGAAAGCCCACTGATCTTCCACTTAATATCCTATTGAGCTAAAACCAGCAAGGTAAATATTACCTTAATACTGTATTAGTTCCACGCAGGCTCATCGTCCTGTGTTTTCTTTACACCAAACATGAGCGGTTGCAGCGAGACGCAACAATAAAGGCCATTAAAATGGTATTTTCTACATTGGATACAGAACATCGCAACATGAGGAATCCCGGACAGTAAATGGATTCATTCCCTGTACAATTACTGACGTAGTGTGAGGTCTTTGCCAGGGCCACTTTGTTGCATCCAGTGTAGACAACTTCAAGCTGTCGTGTGCAGTCTAGCCATTACTACCCATCAAGCAGCTTAACGTTATCACTGCAAACATGGAGAACTCATCGAAAAATACATCATCATCATCTGTATTAAAGAGAAAATCACGCCATCCTGTGTGTAAGTCAATAAAATAGCATTAACACCTGAACTCACTGAAGTTCCACAACTTTGTTCTCTCACGCCGGGTTTCTAAACACATTTTTGCCTCGTTTGTGTTGTTTCACTTACACAGCAAACATAAAAATCATATTCAATTCACAGGGGGACAACCTTCCTAAAGGGTGGGTCCTGTCCCCAGCGACCCCCCCCCCCCAGGATTTCCGCCTATGAATAGCGTTAAAATAGACGTAATTCTGACACTCGCTGCTACGTGGTTTTTTTTTTTTCAGGTCAGAGTTGGAATTCTTGTACTGTAGGATGTCAGTTTGTTTTGTTGCACACCGCATGCATTGCATTATGAAACTATTCTTTTTGACATCTTGGAGTCAAAATATAGTGAGATCTCAAGGCGGACGATCTGCCGCCGATAAAACACACACACACACACATCTTCCGTCTTCATATTCCAGCAAAATATGCACTAAACTTAAGCGGGAGATTTGTAGCAGCAGCCTCTCCAATGTCTTGCAAGACTTGAGAAATATACATAAAAACTAATCATTTTTTAAAATCTCATATTTAATATGGTGGGGAAGTGGTGGCTTAGTGGTGTTGGACTGATACCAGAAAGACTGGGGTTCGATTCCCAGCACCACCAAGCCACCACTGTTGGGCCCCGAGCATGGCTCTTAACCCCCGATTGCTCTGTAAGTCGCTCTGGATAAGGACGTCTGCCAAATGCTGCAAGTGTAATACTATTTGACAGTAACAGAGGAACGCAACCAAATATAGCGAAGTAAAAGTAACGTTTTTTAATTGAAAATGTACATGACCCTGTTTTATAGCAGGAATGTTGCTTTATTGCGCTTCTATAGGTTCACCCTCTCAGAACATTTTACCTTCAATTGTTTATTAATGATTGTGTATGATTCACTGTCTAAATTTATTCATGTATATTAGAATCAATACAGTCTGAGGGCCAGTGGTGGCTCAAATGGTTAAGGTGCTGAGTTGCTGATCTGAAGACCAGAAAGACCTGGGTTCAAGCCCACCACCGGCAAGTCAACCACTGTTGGGTCCTTGAGCAAGACCCCTAACCCTTCCTGCTCCAGGGACGCTGTATCATAGCTGACCCTACGCTCTGACCCCCAACTTACTAAGATGGGATATGTGAAAAATGTGCTCTGTACACGTACCTTGCACAATGACAATGAAGTTGAATATTTATTTATTAAATTTATAATGTTTATATTGGATCATTACAATCAATACTGTTCTAATGTTGTACCTATCATAAATTATGTTAATATAGTTTGTCTAATTTTATGTTAATCTAGGAATCGTCATTGTCAGTAAACTGTTCCAGAAAAGATATTTTCCAGCATGTTTACTACAAGGAAAAGATTAAAAAAAAATAGATTGAGGCGGGTTTGTTCGGCACATACTGATGACATCAGATGGTTATGATTGGTAGATTGAAATTTTGATCCAGGATCAACGAAGGGTGTTAATCTAGGAACACATCATACGTGGCGGGATCACATCCACCGAGCAAATACATCGATTTGAATCACAGACGAAGACAGCTAGTAAGTGAAGCTCAGTGGTTGTGTGTGACGGCCAGTCGGGCGGAAAATCATGATTTCAATTCCCAGCACCGCTTATCTGGCTCTAAACTCTTAACTGCTCAGCTGGATAAATGAGATAATTTTAAGTTCTACATAAGAAGAATCTGCTAAATGCCAGAAATGCGAATGTAAGAATATCATTATTACATTAGCTACAGAATGTTATATTTAGGTAGTTACATATTAGTTTGGCAGACATTCCCACCCAAAGCAACTTTCTTTTTTATTCATCTGATCAGTTGAGGGTTAAAGGTCTTTCTCAAGGGCCCCATAGTGGCATTTCGGTGGGGATGGAAATGAAACCCACAATCTTCCGCACAGCAGTACAGCTTCTCCACCAACACTTTTCTCTGTCTGCAAGTTAGCTTAACATACCATTACACGGTTCATGCTAACATTACATTTGCGTTTGCAGACGCCTTTATCCAGAGCGACTTACATTTATCTCTTTTATACAACTGAGCAATTGGGGGTTAAGGGCCTTGCTCAGGGGCCCAACAGTGGTGGCTTGGTGGAACTGGGACTCGAACCCACAATCCTAACCACCTTAACCATGAGCCACCACTTCATCAATTGATTTGAAATTAGACGCTGTTTTTCTGACAATGGGTCAATATAGCGCTGCTAAAAAGTTTGTGAACCATTTAGAATTTATAATGTGACCCAAAAGCACATCAAGTTCTAAAAACAGATCGAATAAACCTGATTAAACTTCAGAGACAGAAGTCTTATACTTTCATTCCGAAAAATGAGCCGGTATTTCGCATATGCGAAAGGCAAAAGTATGTGAATTTTGGCTTTTGGTATCAGGTGTAACGGTATTTATAAACAATTTCGGAAAACTGTTGCTCAGGTGTGAAACTCGCTTGCGAAGGAGCCAATGTATAACCTTGCCAACAAAACAATATAAATCAATAATACTGTCTGGGTGGTGGTCTATCGCCTGTCTCCCTTTCATCCTTTCCTCAAAATATATGATTCATACAAGCTTCTATTTCTTCGCTGTGAAGTCGAGCCGAAGCTCTTTTTCTCCCGGTTCGCCTACAAACACAAAGCTGGTCAAGACTTTCAGCCTCCACGCTGATCAGAGAAGAGAAAGCTGTTCTAAGATGATATAATATGCATGTAACGGTGCATTACACGGTATACAATTAAAAAGGGCTTCATCAGAAAGTGTTTTATCCATAACTCTCCTCCCTTAAGGCAAAAAAAACCCCACAATTCTTTTGTCATGTCACACGCCATGGTAAACATAAAAATTTCTGTTTGTTCCTTGTCTACGAGGTTCAATAAATAAATAGAAAAGGTCTGTATCAAAATTATTTCCGCTCACGAACATAGATTCAAGTAAATATTTAGAATATTTTTACACAGATACCTTAAAAAAGGGGTTAAAAATTACTTTAAAAGCGTCAGACTGTAAAACATTTTGACGATGGATCTATATCATTAAATTTTATGATCAGTTGTAGTTAAAATTAGAAACAAAATAAATGATAATGTTAATAAATGAGGAAAGTTAATAGAATTATTATGACTATTGGGTTGCCAAGTACACACACAGAAACACAAACATTTTAGTTTCACCTAATTGAAAATGTCAGATAAGTCAATGGTTTGATTTGATTGGCAGAAAGGAATGTAAAAGTACTGATAAAAAGAGCTTTTAATTTTATTTAGACAGTGTAAGGAATGCAGAACATACTGGAATGTCTGAAGTCACGCACGCTGTGTGATTTTTGATATTCTTTTGCGACTGTTTCATGTCAGAGGTGACAAACATATCACACTGTATCACACACGTCAAACTGTATAAACAGTCAAGAAGACACAAGGAAACTTGTCCGGAGTTTAACGCCATCGACTCGTAACCTGATAATAAACCAGCGATCTCTCGCTAATCGGTAGCTAGCAGCAACGGCGTGCAAACCCCCCTTTTTTCTATTTGTAACTCAGAAAGTTTCTCTTCTAGCTGTTCTGTCCATCCGACTTACTTCCACATTTTCCCTCTGGGGTGGTATAAAAAGGTCACGTCGTGTGTCATCGGAATTTTTTCTGATGTAGATTTTAGACCCTGTCCAAATTTTATCGCAACGCCATTAAATGGTCAAACTAGCGATCGTAGACAAAAGATTTCAGAAACCATCTTAAAACGACACTGTACCAAAAAGGTACAAGTATAAGCGCTAAACCTGTGCCGTGCTCCCTGAAGTTTAAAGTCACGAAACAGCACTATAAATATACTGGCAGCTGAAAATGACATCCATAAGTGATTCCAGACAGCGCTCAAAGAAAGAGCATACATTTTAATCTCACCGTATAACATCACTGGCTTTGTCCTGACATTAAACTTACTCTTCATCTTAGACCATCTGCTTTTAATAGGCTGTTTATTAAAGGAAGTCCATCCCTGATGTCCTGCACTGTGATCGTAAAGCTGAGACGATATTTTTCTGTAATACTCGACTATCATTCTTTTAAAAATAAATAAATAAAATCAATCAAAGTACCGAAAATAATTCATACAGCTGTCGATACACCTTTTAAATAAGAGAATATACATCAGTGGACTTTAGGCCGCCTCAGTAGATACTCTTTCCCAGACTCCTGGTTTATGTCTGTAATTATTTTTTATGGATGTTCAGGCTCAAAGCCCACAGCAACAGAAAACAGGATAAACTTTCCAGTCTGCGTGCTTTTCGCTCCGTCGGAAACCGAAGATGCTCTTTTACTAAAGAATCCATATACATGATATACAAAACGGTGAAGAAGGCAAGGTCAGGAAGATTGTAATAGACCTCAGCTAGCTTAACGACAGACTTTACTTTTTGTTAGGTTCAGGAAAGCATTTTTGTGCTTTAAGAGCAAACACAAAGATAATGAGGAGGAACATCTGAGGCCTCAATCAGACCTGGACCTGCTTCCAATGCGACACTGTGCCTCAGAAGATTATCCTACAGTTGCACTTTATTTAAATTTCTGTCATTTGACAACTGTCCTTATCCAGAATGACATTTATTTCATTTACACAACTGAGCAGTTAAAGTCCAGTAGTGTCAGCTTGATGGTGCTGGGAATCAAACCCACAATCTTCCGGTTAGCAGGCCAAAGCCTTAACCAGTGAGATACCCCCTCTGCGAAAACATCATATTGGACACTCTTCCAACATATCCTCACACAATACAGAAGAATTATATTTGTGGTTTTTATTTTCTTTCCCACTTATTTATGGTAACTTGCATTCCCAAACCCAACCAAGCAGCAGAAGGTTAAGGGATTTGCTAGCTTGGTGGCGCTGGAAATCGAATCCTCAATCTTCCGATGAGCCTGTTTGCTTAATCATGCGATGTATTCTATAAAACAAACTGTGTATCCGTAGCTAAAGCACACTTTGATTTGAAGGATGATTTCATGCACGTGGGATCACGGCAAGAATTCAAGTTCTTGTTTTTGTTCTGTTTGAACTCATCGCATATGAAACCCCGCAGCATCATTTTTAACACTGATGATTGCCTCAGTTGAAAACCTAATTATGCGTGAAGTTCCAGGCCAGTAAAAAGCGCTTCAAACCTCCCCAGTGCAATCTGGATCCGGATGTTTGATCGACTGATCTGACCAAACCGGTTATATTTTCGGCGCGGTGTACGGGTCATGACAGATCGGCGGTCACGCCACGGGGCAGTTGGGGGGATCCAGATGTGCATTATGGGACAGTGGGTTCAAACTTAAATGCTAACACATGTTCCCCGCGCCCTCCTGGACAGGCACAGCAGGAGTTGTTCTGTCTCGAGGGAGCAGGAAAACACAGAAACCCTGGACCGCTGTGAGGTTCACATGTCAGCATGCTCCCTGAACATGTAAATCACCACCGGCTTTCAGTTCCCTGCCAAACAAATCCAGTCTCAGGTTGAGTCTAGGTCAAAGTCAGGCGAGGGTGCAAGAAGGAGGGAGGAAGGAGTGATGGAAGATCTGCTGAGAGTCAGAGAATGCGTAAAGCTGATGTAAGAGAGGGAGCGGCGTCCCGTCGGTCGGAGACGGGGAGGACGAATAAGAAAGGAGGGGTGCTGGAAAATGGGAACAGAAAGACGGATTGGGTGAAGGATAGCATTTACTTTTTTTCCCGGAGAGATAATAGGCTCTCTGGGGCGCTATAAAAGTTTCATTCTGTCCCACCTCCTGGCAGCCAAGAATAATGATGGTGGCATTTCAGGTCAACAAGGTCACATGACTAAGAATTTGCTGCCAGCTGAGGCGAAATCGGACCATGTTTTTACAAAGCGGGAGAGTAAATACGTCTCTCGAATAAACCGGTTGGCTTGGAGTCATTTTGTTTGAAAGGTACGGTTTCCACAGCCGGCATCTCGTTCGTCATACAGTAGGAGACCGTCAACCCAAAGCAATTAATTGTGCTTAGTGGCTTTGTTTTTTTTCTGAAAATGTTTTCTTTAAGAAAAGTGGGAGCTCAGTGGCCTAATGGAAGATCGTAAATCCAAAAACTACCAAGCTGTCCTTGCTGGGCCCCTGAGCAAGGCCCTTAACCCTCACCTGCTCAGTTGGATAAATTAAATCAGTGTACGTCAGTCTGGCTAAGGCTGTCTGTAAAGGTATCATGCTTCTACACCACCTTAAACACTTCACAAATACTCTCCAAAACAAGCAAAGAAACAGTAATACCTTTTTTTTTTTATCTTCCTTTCATATCACTCACTTTGTAACAACCTAAAGCAAACATACACAGAACATCTTCTAATGGGATAGGTTATCCTGAGCATTTCAGAGACCAACAATTATTAGCTTGGATAATACCTGCTCTTTTATACATTAACTATAAACAGTCATATCCCTACCCGACCCTGGTTTGTTCCTTTATATGGTTAGTAAAACAGACTAAAAGAGATCTAGTCTTAGGTAGGGGCAGCTCGAGTGCTTAGTGTTTAGCACTGTTCCCTCACAGCAACAGGCCCCAGGTTTGTATCCCCAGCATTTCGTATCCCCCAGTCTTTCTGTGTGGAGTTTGCATGTGTGGGCTTACTCCAGGGACTCCGGTTTGCTCCCACAGTCTATGTACAGTCCTATATACAGGCTATAGTACATGTATGCTAGATTGATTAGTGATGGTCTGGCAACCTGTTCAGGGTGACCTCCTTTCACCCACCTACAACCCCGGTGAACCTGATTAGAAATAAGCAGGTATAGACAACGGATGCATGGATTTCTTCAGGTAGGTAACCAGATAAATAACGTATTGTTCTTCAGATACTAAATACAGCTCAAGCGCCTCTGTATTTAAGTTAATCAAATTAGGAGAATTTTTTTAGATTAAATATTGCATCACCTTGAGCAAACAAACAGCGGTAATGATCTTACAGATGGTGTGTGCGGATCTGGTTCCAGAAGCAACTTGCAAAATGTTTGCGGTTAAATTTTCTTTGTTACCACAAGGCCAAAGTCGGTACAGGTACCTACAAAGGAGATTTAGTGCCCACAAAAAAATTAAAACATGTTTGCGAAAAAAAATACATAATACTCTGGACAGAATTCTATTAACACAGGTGATTAACTCTCTGGGACGCACTATGCTTGATGTATGTGTAAAGGTAAAAAGAAACTAAAATCTACTTATTTATAATTTTCCCCTCATCAATTTTCCTTTTCTTTCCGACATACAAAACTATAGACTGATTTTAATGTTTAGAATTAACTTTTGTTTTTGTTTTTTAAATCAGAAATAAATTAACTGGATTTAAACGATCACCCTTAGGGACAAAATTGCTCTAAACCTTGACTTGGCTCAGGCTTTGACAAGCGGGATTCGACGCCATCTTAATTTTCGACTCCGACCTCTTAATATTGACTGGAAGATGCTTGGATAAATACAACGTTAGGTTAAAAAGCTGGCTTTAAGACTATGGACGGATGAATGTAGCGATAAGTGGTGAGAATGCTTAGATGATATCACAGCTAACAATTACAGATTAGCGCAATGTTTACAAGATGTAACAGATACCCTGGACTTTCGCTTCAGTGGATATTAACCCCGTCACGTGTTCTGGGATAGTGAGGTGTTGTAGCCTTGGTGTTGATTTATACTTTTGTCTTAATCTAAATGTGATCAACATTTGACTGAGTGGACATGTCGAGGTAATTAGCTTCAGTATTCAGACTATTCTAAAAGGTTTTGTTTTTTTTTGTTATTTATGAACCAATGCTTTTTGTGTAGAATAGACAATATTTTGTTTATGATGTTCTGATTCAAAAATAAAAATGGGAAAATGATCTAGTAACGTGTAAAAAACAAAAACACTGCAATTTATTATCTTTCCAGTATCGATTTTATTCTCTCACAACAACATTTTAATGATAGTAGAATATAGCATTTAATAAGCAATCAACTGATAAGAAACAACATTTATCGGGTCAGTACACATGGGAAGGTTACTCAAGGTCTTTTCTCTCCAAAAGCTATTTTAAAGAAATGTATCTTCAATTGAGACAGAACGTCTACGGATGGAGCCTGAAAAAGTCAACAATTTTGGGGCCACTACCAAAAATGCTCCATTAACCTTACTAGCCAGTAACAATTGCTTCTTGAATCTTGGTGTCCTAGCCTATGTAAAGATGTTTGGGTCACCCCTGGGAAATGAATGGTTTGTGCAGAATGATTTGCGAATCCCCACAAAAGCTCAGCAACCTTCGATTTTCCCGTAGGACAAAAATAACGTTTTTGTTTGGTGATGGACTTTCACAGACGAGTTCCAGACAAAGCAGGTAACAATTATTGAGCGCAGGCTCTTCCGAGGTGGCTAGAAAAGGTGTGTGTGTTGGTGTGTATGTTCGAACTCCAACAAAGATGCAAAACTTTACACTTTGCACCTAAAGATAAGCCTTAAGCCTGTTTTTGTGAATTCACTTGAATTCTAGAGTCTTGGAAGTGCACTGCTGGTTTATAAGTGCGCTAGGGAACAAGTGTGCTGACGTGCAGAATTTTACTTCCCCTAAACCCTTTACAACAATGATGATATAGAGCCTGAGTGCTACAATAATGTAAACGTCTTTATTTTGTCATATAGACTTTATAGCACAGTGAAATTTGTTTCTTTACATATCCCATCTTAGAAAGTTGGGGGTCAGAGCACAGGGTCAGATATGATACAGCGCCCCTGGAGCAGAAAGGGTTAAAGGTCTTACTCGAGGACCCAACAGTGGCTGACAGGTCTTCCTGGTCTTCCAATCAACAACTCAGCGCCTTAAGCATAAACATATGCAAATAAATACGCATAAGAAAACAATAGCAGAAAGTATTAATTCTTTCATCCTTACAAAACGTCCCTGTATTTAAAATTTACACGACTAAGAAATGCAAAAATCCAGTAAACGATAGAATTAGAGGCAGTTCTGTTCTTTAATCCAGATTAGCTACTCATTCCATTACTGTAAAGTAAAAACTTGCCGGATTATTCAATCTGTGATTTAACTCGAGTTTAAAAAAAAAGAGTATGTTTTTATTTTTTTTCCCCCGATGAGGCTTGTAATTCGCAGGCCACGAGCAACGTAATTAGGATGATTACTGCTTTTGTGGGATCGTCTGTTGCTGGGATACCATCTAATTAACCTATTTACAGCTAGCGCTACGCATTTATAGCCTTAATGAACGCTTTCGACGTGGACTGAGTAAAACTCCTCAACAAGCCCTGATTCCCTGGTGGCCTGATTTAACAGATAGAAAGGGTTAGATTTCACGCTCAGGGTCTGCGGAAGTTGAAAGAAAGGGACAGTTAATGACAGTTAATTCAGTCATTTCCGAAATCTCGTTATGCAGCCCCGAATGCACAGAAGCTCGAAATGTGTTATGGTGTATTGAACGGAGATTCGGTTAGAAAAAATGATATGGTAGCACTTAAAAATAAAACAAAAAATGTAAAAGCAGACGACAAATATGTTGGGACAACTGCAGGAAAATCGCAAGGTCCAGCACTAAATAAAAGATTGTTACAAAAATAAAAAACTAAGGCACTTCAGATGGTCCAAAAAGGTTAAACAGATTTTATTCAGATTATAGCAATGGTGGGCCGTCATCAAGGTTCTTCTCCGCTGCCAAAATACTATTAAAACCAGACCTACATTTACAACCTAAATTCTAATATTTGTTCCATTAAATTGTATTAATTTATTCCCAATAGTTTATTCTTTCATATCATAGTGTTTTTCTTGCTGCACTGATTCCAGTATGTGCATGTGGATGTAAATTTTTTTTTTTTTTTAGTCCAATCAGATTCAAGCCTTTATGTGCTGCCATGTTAATCTAATCTGGGCCTTCAGAATCAGTAGTAACTTAAACTATATTGGCAGTGGGACTGTTTCTTTAACCAATCAGATTTCACATTGGCCCCACAGCTGGCCCACAATAACGTCAGCATTTTCCGTCCTTTGATTGGTTGATCAGAGCAAAACTTTTACAGCCTAGCAAAACATGTAGAAATCTGCACACGTGAAAACAGTTGAATTGGAATTTTTAAATCCACAATGGCTGACGGATGAGGAGAAATAGACTTGGTTCTGGACATACTTTTCAAGACGGACAGTTCCGACGAGCAGTTACGCTGGGTCACAGCCTTTTAATGAATTATATATATATATATTTTTTGTCTTGTTATTAGATAAATACTAATTCTGAACTGCTCCAGATGATGTATGTGGTACACCTTGCGGTTATAGTGTAGTGGTTTGTCTTAACTGTATTTTTTTGATGGAATAAAAATATTATTTACCCTCAATACAAAAAAAAAAAAAACTTCGACACACGTCGTACTGTACCTGTCATCAGGTTTTCTCAGAGCTTTTAATAAGCTTTCTATTTGTTGTCTTGATTCAACATAAAGACACGTCTTTTTAACATAACTTACTATTCAGAATTGTATTATTGGACTACAGACTACCGCATGTCTCATTTTATCTCCTGCTCTCTTGCTCTCTTGTCTGGTGGGATGAGATTTGTTTCAGCTCCTTGAAATCCTTTTTAATGTCTTAGATCCAGTTCAGTCTGTGTTTGAGCTTGTAGAAGCACAACTGGGTCATAGATACACTGCAGAGGGGTAGATTCAGATACACTAACTACTGTGTGTGTGTGTGTGTGTGTGTGTGTGTGATCATGTAACTGATTACCGATTGAAAAAACAGCGTTATAATTTATTTGTTTTCAGTAATCAAACAAATTGCTGTTTCCATCATCGTAAAGCTGTTACCGTTATGGACAATAAAATGCGCTGTTACGATAAACGAGTTCAATGAAGCGCTTCTTGTAAGTATAGTCTGGAAAAATTTTTCTGTAGTGGGTGTGTGTTTGTGCTGAAGGGGTGGGGTGTTGGGGTAGGGTGGGACACATAACTGATTATGATTGGCAGGGGCAGTTCTAGAATTTTGTCCTTAGGGATGCTTAGCCTTTACCACTTTGACCTTTCATAGGTGATTTAAGTTGGTTTGATCAACCAACAATTTAAAATGTCTTTTTTTTTAGTTCTATCGACAAATACAGTGAGTTTGAAGATGAATTACATCACTTTAAAAGTCCACCTTAAAATTGCTTGATTTCTTTTTTTTTAAATAATAATTTAACATCAGCACTTAATGCGATCATATTGTCAGCTGTAGTGACTGGGGAAAAATTATTTTTAAAATAAATTCACAGATATCAACAATAACATTGTTCATTTTATTTTCTTTATTTTCCATACAACAATTGTCTGTTTATTCTTTATTTTATTTAGCAAAATGTAAAAGATTGTAAAAGCGTTTGACATTTATTCCTTCCCATGTTCTTTGCTGTTACCGAAATGTATGTAAAAGCTGCGCCATAGGGTGGCTAACCTAGTTTTCTCGAAAACCCCGTAAATATTGTCTATAACCACTTTGAGTGTGTGGAGACAACCATTTATTTATTTATAATAAGCATTATTCATTTTTAGACCCATTTGTTGGCTGGTTGTGGTCTGTGCAATACATTTTAAAAGTTTTCAAACATCCACTGTGTTTTTCCCGCTTAGTGCCGTTACCGATATGTATATAAAAGCTGGGCCACAGGGATACTAATGCGGCTGGATTCATTTAGTTTTATTATGGGGACATGTGTCATGGTGAGGACCTGATGGGTACCAAAGCTTCCAAATCATACATCATAAGACTTTTTGAGAAAGCAAAAATGCAGAAAGTTTCTGGTTAGGGGTTCGAGACAGAAAATACTGTTTGTACAGTATAAAAACCTTTACACCTATGGAAAGTCCCCACAAGAAAGCTACCCAGACATGTGTGTGTGTTTGGCGGGGTTGGAGACAAACACAACTTATTTGTGATACATTTTTTTAGGCAGCATAATAAATTTTTCATCTTATTTGCAATGACTTTAAAAATTTGTTGTGTTTTATTGCTCCATTATTATAGTGAAGATTATTATGCAATATTTGATAATTATAACTTATTATATTCATAAAATAAGTTATTATTACATAAATCTCGATTTTATTTATTTAATCTATTTGTCGTTTTTGAACATTTTTTTACAAAGTCACACAATTGTTTACTTTCCCTGGTATTTAGTACCTTTTATAATGATTTAACTTAATTACTAAACCAGTTACTATTTGTGAGAACGGTAACTAATTCCTTTTTAAGAAAAAAAACATGTCCAACACGGCTAATTAAACACAATCAGCCTAATAGTATGATTAGGGCTACAGGATTGATTAGGCAAAATGGACTTACTGTGTTTATCCAGAAAAGATCCCAGCATGGGAGTCCATCCTGAGGGGTTCTGTTCCACAATTCTTACAAAAACCAATAAAAAAAACGATAGAAAGTTTAAGATCATCTTCTACAAGATGTTCTGACCCTATTGCAACTGATGTTTCTGGCAAACACAGAACAGGTGTGAATGATCAATGGGACATGTGACAGGGGCTGATGGGTAATGTAGTTCAGTATGGTATAACTGAACAAGGTGGTAAAATGTATTAAAAGAAATTGGCACCTGATTCAATGGTGGCGCATGCGGTTAAAGCTCTAAGCTGTTGAGTGGAAAATCAGGGTTCGAGTCTCACCCACTAACGTTGTGCTCTAAGGGCATTGTGTACTACGATCAAGCCTACGCTTTGCTGAGTTCCTAAGCAAGATTATGTGACGTAAAGAATTTGGTAGCTGCAATTAATTTATTCAATAGAGCAGGTAAGGGCCTTGCTTAAGGGCCCAGAAGAAACAGCTTGGTGGTGCTTGTAATTAAATCCATGATCTTCCGGCCAGCAGGTCAAAATTTAACACTGCAATTTTAGCCGAAAGACTAAAGACTTAAAGAATTAGTAATATATTTCACGTATAATTGATTAATATTATTTAATTAATGGGACATAATGGCTAATTTCAATCCAGCTGTTTCAGATGTTATACTTGTTACCCAGTAGGTAAGGAATCACAAGGAATCAAAGTGATTAAACGATTATCAGCTGTTGGCCGATGCTAGAACTGTGGCAAATTTGTTTAATTCATTAAACAGAAAAACAATTCTAAAATGACATTTTTTTAAATTTATTTATTTATTTATTTTGCAGAAAACGATATAAACTGGTGAAAGCACATTTTTCAACCTCTTGTCTGTAAGCGTGTTGTAGTTATGAAAATCTATGCCGTTTTTTTCGGTTTTATTAAAGTAATATAACTTTTTTTGCTTTTATTGTGCAGATAAAACAATATTTGAAGTGAAAGAGAGAGAAGGAGAAGGAGGAGGGTCGTATCGGGAAAAGATTCCGAGCGCGATAGCGTTGTATATTCGTCCACACGCTACTCGCAAGGCTACAGCGGCAAGAAAATCTGCAGCCATTTTGAATGATATTTGAAGAATATTCCGACGGTGTTTTATTAATAAAAAATCCAAACCTTACGGCACTTTGAAACTGATCCCGTGTCTCTGCTGCTCCTTTTCTAAACCTTTCTTTGTAATAGCGTACAAATGAAATCGAGCTGCTTCTATTCCTCAGGGAGAACAGAAAATGTTTTATTAATTTTAATTACACGTCCTTACGAGTACTGAAAGTAATTAGGATTTACATTAAAGGAAAGAGCAACAGGTTAAGCTTAGATTAACAATGACTGTATATGGAAAAGGTTCATTAATAAATAAAAGCGTGGGTGTATGTACAGTACGTCTGTATCTCTTCTCAAACACCAGAATATTATATTTTAATAAAAACAGTTGGCGGAGACGGAACACACGAACTTTAAAAACAGCAGCAATGAAAATGATTTTTCAGTGACATAGAAACAATTAATAGAAAAACCAGAAAAGTTTAAGATCATTTTCTACAACTGATGGTTCTGGAAAACACAAAACAGGTGTGAATGATCAATGGGACGTGTGACAGGGACTGATGGGTAATGTAGTTCAGTATGGTATAATGTATTGAGAGAAATTGTTACCTGATACAGTGGTGGCACATGCGGTTGAGTGGTTGAGAGAAAATCAGGGTTCAAGTCCCACCCGCTAAAGTTGTTCTCTAAGGGCACCGTGTACTATGATCGAGTCTACGCTCTGATCCTAATTTCCCAAGCAAGATTATGTTACGTAGAGAATTTGGCAGCTTCAATTAACATGAAAATGTCCACTGCGCGCAATAACAAGCGTTTCTTAAATCTGCCCGGTTCTTCCCGGAATGCTTCTCACCTGACCGATGAATGGATCTCTGTATAGCTAAAGGAGGTATGTATAAGATTCGATGTATAAGATTTAGTTTGTGCACTAAATGATTGGTAAACATCTTAAACATGCGAACATTGCAGTATTCTGAATGTGATTATTTGCATAGCGCATAAATTAGTAGTAATAATAGTATTAAATATAGAAAAATAAATAAATATTCAACTTCATTGTCCAAGGTACGTGTACAGCGCCGATGAAATGCATTTTTCGCATATCCCATCTATCCCATCTTAGTAAATTGGGGGGCAGAGCGCAGGGTCAGCTATGATACAGCGCCCCTGGAGCAGGAAGGGTTAAGGGTCTTGCTCAAGGACCCAACAGTGGTTGACTTGCCAGAGGTGGGGCTTGAACCCAGATGTTTTACTGGTTAGTACTGTGATGGACTGGCGACCTGTCCAGGGTGTACCCTTTCTGCCTTTTCCCCTTTCAGAGACAGCTGGGATAGACTCCAGCAGATCCCTGTGACCCCAAATTAGGGAATAAGCAGGTATAGAAGATGAATGAGTGAATAGTATTAGTAGTTGTCCTTGTCTAGTCCTAATTTGACCCCAGGTGAGACATTTAGGCAGGAAATTAAATGGCTAAATTATAGAAATTTCACAGATAAAATTGGACAGAAATACTGATCTTACGTTCTCAGCAGCATCTGGGTCCTGCTAAAGTTTTTCCTCATTTTTGCAACAACTTCTTAATAATAAACACAACCAGTGTTTCTCATGTTCTCTCTCTTTTTTATCTGTTTCTTTCTGTGTGAGGATCTAAACCTACAGAGTAAAAAAAAAGCATAAACACTAGACTTCTCCCTAGACGTATTCCGGGTTGCACAATTGCTGCTTTTGTTTCTCCTTTTGAACTGCACAGTTCCATAAATAAAAGGAAACGGGTAATTAAGGGCTGAACGAGCGAGGTTGTGCTTTCGGCTCGGCTGACGAATAAAAGCAGAGCAGACAGATGAGCTTCTGCATTGTTTCCTTAATAAAGACACGACCGAGGCACGCTAGCAAATCAAAGGGACTTTACAGCAAGACTAAGCGTTCTGTATGCAGAATCCACAACTGATTAATACAATGCAGAGTTAATGATACTCTTTCTTTCTCCATCAACTAAACTTACCTTCTTAAGGACCAAAGAGTCAATACCACTGTTACCTCTGTAGCCTCAGGGGTATCACTAGCAATTTTGGGGTCCGGGTCCCCTGTTTAGACCCGTTCTGCACCAGACATACTCTTACATCATTATTAAAACTGGTAAGTGAATTAGTAGTAGGAAAATGAGTATTAGTGGTAGTAAAAGTAGTATTAGTGACATGCAGTTACAAGCAGTAGTAGTAATAAGGAGCAGTATCAGTGCAGGTATTTGTAGTAGTAGTAGTAGTAGTAGTAGTAGTAATAAAAAGTGGTATCAGTGGAGGTATTAGTAGTAGTAGTAGTAGTAGTAGTAGTAGTGGTAAAAAGCAGTGGTACCAGTAGAGGTAATAGTAGTAGTAGTGGTAGTAGTAAAAGTGTTAGTAGTAGTCATATGAAGAGTAGTATCAGTGAAGGTATTAGTAGTAGTAGAAGTAATTAAAAAGGGGTATCAGTGGAGGCATTAGTAGTAGTAAGAATAAGGAGTGATGTCAGTAGTAGTAGTAGTAGTAAGTAGTGGTACCAGTAGAGGTAATAGTAAAAGTATTAGTATTATTAGTATTAGTAAAGTAGTAGTAGTGATAAGGTGTGGTATTAGTAGTAGTAGTAGTAAAAGTACTAGTAGTAGTATTAGGAAGAGTAGTATTAGTAAAGCTAGTAGTAGTGGTAATAGTAGACGTAGTAGTGATAAGGAGTGGTATCAGTAGAGGTAGTAGTAGTAATAAGGAATGATACCAGTAGTGTTAGTAGTAAAAGTACTAGTAGTAGTAATATTAAGAGTAGTATCAGTAAAGGTATTAGTAGCTAATATTATTATTAGTAGTAGTGATAAGGAGTGGTATCAGTTGAGGTATTAGTAGTACTAGTGAAAGTAGTAGTATTAGGAAGAGTATTTTTAGTAGTATTAGTAGTATTGAGAAGGGGGAATCAGTAGAGGTAGTAGTAGTAGTAGTAATAAGGAGGAGGGAGATGAGTTGTAGTACTGGTAGGACTAGGAATAAGGGGTGGATGTGGTAGTAGTGATAGGAACAATAGGAGATAGAGTAACAGTAGTGGTAGTAATAGGAGAGGATGAGTTTTAATAGGAAGAGAAGCAGTAGTACTATCAGGAGTTGAAGTCCAATATTAAGTTTCTTTTTCCTAAACCGTAAACCGAGCAACACTAAGAAAATGTGTTTTACTGATTTACTTCAGGGGTGTAAAATATCTGGGAGTCAGACCTACACGACATCTAAGAAAGATGCAATATGCGATAACATGCTAAATAATGCAATATTTTTAAAAATAATCTAACCACCATATTTACATTTGGCAGACCCCCCTTATCCAAAGCAACTTACATTTATACAACCTAGCATATGGGGGTTAAGGTCTTGCTCAGGGGCCCAACAGTGGTAGCTTGGTGGAGCCGGGAATTAAACCCACAATCTTTAGGTCGGTAGGCTAACACCTTACCCAGGAGCCACCACTTACCATATGCATTGGTTTTGAGGAAAGATTTGTAGTTTCCACTCGAGATTTGCATGTTCAACATAGAAATTCAGTCTGCATGTGGTCATTTGTTTCCAAAACCAAAAATACTGCAATATTTCTGAGCTGCTTCTTCGTTTTGGCACTAAATCGTCAGCAGCAGCTGCAGGTGCCTCGAGCTTATCAGGCTTAGCTCCCTATGAAAGCTTCACAGCTTGTTGATCGTCTTGGGTCAAAGAACGAGCATGCATACCCCGACTATCCCAACATCATCGGTGCCAAATATTTTACTACCCGTATTCACCAAAAACTTACACCATACATTACTATTTGAAGGTTCTAAAATGCAGACTATTGCAATATGCATATTGTGATATGCAAGTTTGTGATATTTTCACAATTTTGATATATTGTGCTACTGGAAGTCCTCGTCTGAAGAGAACCTAATTGAATAAATGATTTAGAAAAAAAAAAATCCTATATAATTTTTATTAACAGCATTTGGCAGACGCCCTTATATTTATCTCTTATATACAACTAAGCATTAAGGGCCTTGCTCAGGGGCCCACGGTGGTGGCTTGGTGGATCTGGGAATCAAACCCACATTCTTCAGGTTGGTAGTCCGACACCTTAACCCTGAGCCACCACGTCCCAGTTAATGTTTGCTTCACAGCTAATTCTGACCTCCCAGGGGCCCGAAGCCAAATTATGCTGAGGGGTCCCTCCTACCTGAGTCATGTATCTACAGACCAACGTAAGTATATACATCTTCAAATAGAAAGTCATCTTCATTAATCAGTCCTGACCAAATAATGTGTTAACGTCCAAAATTAAAAGTCTTACTTACATTTCTCTCATAAATTGAAAGAAATTAGGGAAATGTGTCCACTTACACTTCAAAGCCCTTTCTTCAGTTGGGACTTCAGTAGAGCTGTATGTCGATTGTATCAGCCGTGGGCATATTGGGTGTATTAACTGCCATGGTGTCAGGAAATTTGTTGAATAAGTCTTTCATGTTGGTTGTGATGCAAGAAATCTTTAACATCTTACATGGTAGGCGGTAAGCCTTGCTCTGTCAAGCTGATGAAGATTTGCTGCCTCCAGAATCCATTTATAAATAATGAATCGGGAGAATAAAGGTATCTATGATGGCGGAGTGATATTTTACTTGGTACCTACAGCTTTGCTTTATTCCGTTTTAAAAATATTGGTTTTTCTGCCTAAAGCATTAACCAACCATTGGTTTAATATGGTGGATACTTTGCCCTCCCTTACAAAATTTCTGTTTAAGGAATTATAACTTTGCAAGGAATTATGAAGCATTTTAAGCAAACGAGAAAACTGAAACAAACCGAACGCTAGCAACGTTGCACAAATATCCGGGAGACGTTCAAAACTTGTTTGCGCCAATTTTCAGTCAGTAAAAGCTGTTTTAAAATAGATACACGATACAGATGTCGTTTTCGGTATACATACAAAAGCTATGTCAACTTCTGCACATGTTTTGACAGCGTTTATATGCCACAATATAATAATATAATGGAAACTGGTAATATTGGTCACATTTTTGGGGGCTGAAACATTTTATCCACATTTACATTATTATTGATTACTCATCACTAAAGATCAAATAATAATCAATTTACCAATAGCGCAGTAGTTAAGTTGTTGGTCTATCAACTTGAGGACCCGGGTTCGATTCCCAGCCCCACTGAACCACTGCTGGGCCTCTGAGCAAGGCCCTTAACCCCCAATTGCTCAGTTGTATAACAATAAATATTGTAAGTCACTCTGGATAAGGGCGTCTGCCAAATGCTGCAAACCTAAACCAACATTTTTCCTAATATTTAAGCATCAAATATCGGTTTCGTAATAATCTAGCAACAGGGGTCACAAGCCAGTGACTTCGGTGCCAGTCCCAAGCCTGGATAAATAGAAAGGGTTGTGTCAGGAAGGTCATCCAATGTACAACTTTGCCAAATCTAAATATGCGAATCATACGTCAGAATTTCATCCCAGATCGGTCAAGGCCTGGGATACCAACGACCGGCATCAGCACCGCTGACCTACAGAGTGGCGGCAGAAATTGGGCTATGTAAAAAATAGAATTAGGTGGTGACAGATGATTCGCTGTCACAACTTCTTAAAAAGGAACAGCCGAAAGCAGAAGAAGATGATATCGGTTTTGTAATATCGGATCCACCGATGTATCGGGCCATCTTGTATTCGTTTTAAGAATTACACACAAGCCACCAAAACAGCTGCTATTTATCTCTATTTTTATCTAACAAGTAAAGGTTAGGGGTTTTGCTTAAGGTGCCAGCAGTGACATCATACTTATGTTGGGAATGCAACCCAAGATCATCTGATCAGCAGGCCAATACTTTAACCACTGAGATACTGCATCCCCAAACGAGCAGTTAAAGGTTAAGCCCAAGCTTGTTCTAAACTCTTATTGAACTTTTCAAACTTTGATTGGTTAGGAAATGATTCATTTAATGTAACAGCAGTAAAAATTGAAAGCAAAACAAAAATAGTCGATGTTTATGTTTATTACTGTGATCGCAAAACCCTGAAGGACCTTTTAAGAAGAATTTATTCCTCTTCGTAACTCAAGATATTTAAATAAGACTTTGTCTTTAGTTGTTATAAACAATTTGACTTTATTACCTTTGTTTTTTTTTTTTAGAAGTCTGTCCCACAGTTGAAATGTTTTCCAGCGTAAGCTTTCCAACAGACAGTAATTTGACCATCTTGGCACTTTGCAATACACCTAACATTCTAATTAGCATAGCGTTCTGCCCTTTTAAACCTGACCTCTAAACTTTTGTCAGGTTGTTGTCGTCGGTTGTTTACACCCGGCTGATAAACAGGTCCTTTGTCGGGCAGCGGTATTTACTATGCAGTGTCATGCTCACGTACTTCAAACCTGGTAAATAAATTGCTTTTAATCAAATCCTATCTTTCACATCAAAGGGTCAGGCTTTTGTTTTATTTTTAACACTGTTAACCTCGCTAATTATGTTGGGCATGAACGTCTAATGGCAAAGTTTTTGTTTAACATGCAGATAACGAGCAGGACCTCTGATTCTGCTCGTCATGCCAGGACGGACTTTCTTCCTTTAAGCGGCTTTTTAAATTGTTCTCATTAAAAAAAAAGTTTGTTTTACGTAGTTTGGTTACAGGGCGAAATTTGGACGTACTGCATCCGCCATTTTGTCACGTGACATGCGATGTCCCAGCAGTGTAAATTTAAAGTTGTGGATAATGTTGAACTTGTTAATAAATAAGTGCCTTTTAACTATAAAAAACTTTGGGTTTTTTTTTTAAAACAACTTAGTTGTCTCTCTCACGGTATTATCGGAAAATACGGTGTCCATCATATATGTACGTCAGAATTCAGACAGAAGTAGTAGATCATCCAGGCACTATTCACCTACGGCTTTTCTTATACTAAGGATTTGGACATACTAGTCACCTTGCATACTAAGTTTCACTTACTATATAGTATACAAATATACATTTAAGTTTTTTTGTTTTTATTTTAGTTATTCTTCTTTAACTTTTCTCCAGTGTTCATATTGTGTCAGCAAAAACAAATCCATCGTTCTTTTCTACTTCACTTCTCGTCTTTTTATAAAAAATAGCCAGAAATAAAACTAAAAATAAATAAATAAATAAAACAAAACACCCCCGAATGGATGTGATGATAAGACGTTTCAATAGTTTTGGTATATTGCGTTTGTGGCTGTCGGTGCATCGTGAAATCTTAATCTATCTTCTAAAGGACTTTAATTATGATTGGAAAATTTCAATTCCAGAATTATAATTAAAATTTAAAACTAAAAAAACACTAAAAATTACAGAAGTTGCCGGTGTTCTCCGTTTCTATGATTTCTTTTTTTTTTCCTCCTGATTATTTTTAGCTTCGTGTCACTGGTCCTCTTGGCATTTTAATTGTGTGAGGAAAATGTCATCAGCTGTCATCCTTTGAGCGGCTCTGTCTGTGTGTGATGTGCCAGCTTCACCCCTGGGCAGAACAAGTCTTGTCCATCACAAACAGTATGAAACTGGCACCCGAGGGAACGGATAAGAAAAGGGGGACAAAGCAAATATGGCTTCTTCGTCTCGGCTTTCGCTTTTCGTTACACATGATTCTCACGGCGACGATTTTTTATTAAATCTGTTGGGTTCCTTCCGTGGTTTAAACCGCTGTAGTGTGAAATAAGCTGTTGAAGAGTCAGAGTATTGAAACTGATGAGATAATTCCTGTAGCACCCTCGATGGGATGAAAGAAAAAATTGAAAATCAGAGCTCGACCGATATTGATATTTGTTCAAACTGATACCAATACTGATTATTTGTATGTTTATATGACCGATAACCGATATGCAAAACCGATATATACTAATAGTTTTGTTTCTGTTTTTGAACGTGATAACAAGTGAACTGAATTGCAGTTTTTTTTTATTGCCAATACTGGCATTTTACTAACAACTAAACATATTTCTATTGCTATCGTAATAAGCGATAAGGGAAGTCTAAAACCAAAAAGAAGTTAAAAAATAAATAAATAAATAAATAATCTTTTGTATAATAAAAGCTGTAATCAGGTAATGAAGGGTAAAGCAGATTACTAATAAAAGGCATACGTGTAATATCCAACAAATAAAAAAAAATATTCTTAAGCATCTGAATAGAAAAAATTGCTTTTTTGCCATTTAAGTGTGTTTCAGATCCCAGAATTAAGCAGAACTCACAGTGGAGTATTTGCTATTATGTTAAATAAAGTATATCAATTCAATCAACAAAATTTACTGTTAGTCTTAGCGCCATGGTTAACTCATCTCCCCTTATGGACCGCTTAAAGGCAATTTTTTAAATCACCACAAGGTGTCATATCACTGGAGCCGATATTACAAAACCGATAATATAACCGGCAAAAATATCGGTAAAACGGAATTATCGGTCGATCTTCACTCCTAACCTTAATTTTTTTCTAAAGTAAGCACTGTTATTGGTAATATTTTTTTCTTTTAGCTCCAACCCCCCCCCCCCATCCCTCCACTTCTTCTCTCTTTCTCTCGCTTATACAGGAAATGTAAGCACCAGCTTTAGAAAGATGAAGCATTTTTTTAATAAAAAGTCAGAACGTGTAGGGAACAAGTTGTATTTCTTTTCGTAGAACATCATGCCTTGTTCTTCTTTCTGTAATGAGGTAATGGGTTTGTTTAAAGCACATACACACACACACACACACACACACACTGCCCTCAAACTCTCGATGAATTATCCAGCAAGATTACACAAACCATTTAGGGGAAAAAAACCCTTTCATTTCAGACTTTTATTTTACCTAATGCACTGCCCTCTCTGCTCCCCTCCTCCCTCCCCAAGCAGCTTTTTTCCCCACCTAATTCCTGTGCATAATGAATGGAACAATCCAATGAAGTATGATGGGGTTTAAGGCTGGCAAGAGGAGTCTATTAATGATTATAAAATGGAGTTATAGCACTTTGAAATTACTTTATTACTTCACTTAACTTTTTTTTCCCCAATTCTAAATTGATGGGAGGTTTTTTTCTTTCTTTTAACTTTGTCCCAACCCACCCGGAATAAGGCTATTTTGTATAAAAAAATAAATAAATAATACTATCCTAAGTATCATAGTTTTAATGATGTTCATAAGACATTTTATGAATATTAGAATAGAAGGGCAAGCGATCACTAGCTTAGGATTTTTAATATTTAAAAAAACTATTTAAAAAAATAAAGCACTTTTGGTGGATTTTTAATCAATGGATCCTAAATTAAAGCGTCCGTGGATAATTTTCTAAGAATAAAACGGCGTCGAATGGAGAGCCGAGGCAGAAAGGAAAAAGAGCTGCAGTACCTGTGAAGGTCCTTTTTCCCCTCAGGCCATTCGAGTAGTACTTTTGCTCTCCTTGTCTATCGTCTCATTATTTTTCTCCTCTCTCTCTCTCTCTCTCTAGAGACTCACCGCTTTCGCGTGACACCTCCCTCGCTGTAGCCTGCAGTCACTCTATCATATACTTACTAAACACACACACTCTGCTTCCTTAAATACAGCCATCATGGAACTATAGAAACTGTACTTAAGGGTTAGACGGTCTTCTGTCTGTAGCTCAACTTGACTTTCAACCTCCGATAAACCAAAAAATGGCATTTGGTGGATTTTTTAAATTTCTAACACACGACTACACGTCTCACGGCCGACCTCAGAACTCGCCTTAGGTTGGCAGACATCGCAATAAATAATTAAATGAATGTGACATTTAAGCTGCCAAGCTGCAAGCAGGATTGTGGAGCATGTTCCTTTCCTAAATTCTAACATTTTAAATGGTTTTATATGCAGGGCATAATTTATTGGTTGTATTAAAAATGACCAAATATGATGCAGTACCGTAATGGACATCTAGTGTGCAATTCTCAAAAACCTCGAGACCGTGTCAAAGATCGGTAGGTCTGATATTCTTAAAAAAAAAGGGTATAAATCATCGAGAAAGATATCGGTAAAACTGATTATCGATCAATCTTTAAACACTGACCTCATCTTCAATGAACATCACTGATTTGAAAAAAGAAAACAAAAGAAAAGTAAAAAAGAACAGAAAAAACGAACAAAAGAAAGAAAGAAAAAAGAAAAGGAGCGGAAAACAAAAGAAAGAAAGAAAGAAAGAAAGAAAGAAAGAAAGAAAGAGCAAACAAAAGAAAGAAAGAAAGAGGTAAAAAAAAGAAAGAAAGAAAAAAACCAAAGGAATGAAAGAAAGGAAGCAGTAAGAAAGAAAGAAAGAAAGAAAGAAAGAAAGAAAGAAAGAAAGAAAGAAAGAAAGAAAGAAAGAAAGAAAGAAAGAAATATCCAAAGGAATGAAAGAATGAAAGAAAGGAAGCAGTAAGAGAGAAAAAAAGAAAGAAAGAAAGAAAGAAAGAAATATCCAAAGGAATGAAAGAATGAAAGAAAGGAAGCAGTAAGAGAGAAAAAAAGAAAGAAAGACAGAAAGAAAGAAAAAATAAGAAAGACAGAAAGAAAGAAACAGGAGGAAACAGAAAGAAAGCATTAAAAAAGAAAGAAAGAAAAAAGTTAAAAGGGAAAAGAAATGAAGATAGAAAGAAATAAAAGGATCCCTCCTTTTATTTATATTTATCCTTATATTCTGTTGGAAAATGGTAATAATGGGAGTATTTTTGGGGCGGCCGGAACGGATTA
Organism: Bagarius yarrelli; assembly: GCA_005784505.1. Lineage (NCBI taxonomy): Eukaryota > Metazoa > Chordata > Actinopteri > Siluriformes > Sisoridae > Bagarius > Bagarius yarrelli. The sequence goes on from VCAZ01000047.1 coordinate 2,584,837, forward strand.
TCTGCATTTACATTATTTCTTAAGGGAAAATTCGTTTTCACATCCGGAAGAAATAAAATGTGAATGCTGAGGTTCCGCTGTACCTTCTTATGGTCCACTTGCCGTAATAGTAAATCATTAATATTGTTATGGTGAAATCTGGCACACTATCTCTTAATATTAGTATCTATTACTGACAGAAATACTTATCTTTGGTGTCCTCAAGACTTTTAAAAACCAGGTCAGAATTTCCCTTTTTTTTAAAGTTTTTTTTTTCAAACACAAACCCTTGTCACATATTAGTGTGATTCGGACTCAATCCGTCGATCATTTTAATGGCCTGTCTGGATCGTCTCAGTGCCACCCGTCCAGCATGCCATTCTGCGGCTCGCTTCTTTGAGTTGATTTACACAGCAAAATGGCTTTTCACGCGGCACGTCAGTCTGAGTGACAGTCATGCGGACCTGTTATTAGAGCCAGTTCACTTCTTCATATGCAGGGATTTTTGGTTGAACTTTACTTGTTACGGGTTGCACCCAATGTAGTCAAACGTGCAATATGCAGACGTAAACGGATGTCATACGGTGGTTTAGTCTTGCAGTTTAACAGAACTCATATTGCATCATTTTCTGATATGTTAAATAAAGTCTATCGATAAAAAAATTGTCTTATATCGGCGGCTCACATATTGCAAAACCGATATATAATAATAATAATAATAATAATAATAATGATCTAAACTGATGATCGATCTAAACTGATTATCGATATTGGTGGACCTGATATTAGAAAATCTATATCATGTAAATAAAAAAGACTTAAATATCGAAAATATTATTGTTAAAATTGATTATCAGTTGATCTTTAAGACAGATGTGTGTATACATCTGTGATTGGTCTGAACATTGCTGTTTGCTATTGTGAAAACTTTTTCACGAAACATACATAGAACTGCGCCACATATCGGAAGATCTGACATTAGAAAACTGATATCAGATTTTAAAAAATTTAAATAAAAAAAAAAAAAAAAGAAATTTAAATATCAAAGAACAAAAAATAAAAAACAAAGAAGAAAAAAGAAAATATCAGTAAAACCGATAATCGGTCGACTATGTAAATCATTAATCTCCTTCGGTAAACAACACTAACGTGAAAGAAAGAAAGAAAAAAGAAAGAAAGAAAGAAAAGACAGAAAGAAACAAACAAACAAAAAAGAAAGAAGAAAGAAACAGAAAAAAGAAAGTTAAAAAAATAAAGAAACAAACAAACAAACAGAAAGAAAGATAAAAAAAAATAAAGCAACAAACAAACAAACAAAAAGAAAGAAAGAAAGTAGAAACTGTGTGGTTTTTGTTGTTAGCTATTATCAACACTTTATGTTATTTACGAAACTGGGCAACATTATAGCCTGAGCTGAAATGTAAAATGTAAAATGATATGCTACGCAAGATGTGATATTAATCCCCAAAACATTTAAAAACACTGAAGACCATCCATCAACAATGCGCTAGTAAGCTAGCTGGAATGAAAATACGGTTATTTACCAGTTCCGCCGATTTAAAACTGATGGTTTCCGTCTGGAACTTTAAAGAATACAGCCGCTTTTCTAGCAAAACAACGTCTATATGAACATTACAGGTCTTTCTTTACTCATAACACAGTCACGTACGAAACAAGCTCAAGGTCAAATCCGGCACAGGGAAATGTTTCAGTGGGCTCAGACTTCCTGCTTCAGTTCTCTAAGGTTATGGGGCTCACGCTCCAGTTTCTTTCCTCTGGCCTGTCAGATAACCATGCTTACTATTTGAAAAATGTTGGTCTCATTATATCCGCATGGTAAAGTGAGCACTGGAATGGAAAAAGCTTTTGAAAGTGGGAATTCCTGGGAATTCACAGTTGCTGGGGAAAGAAAAAAGAAAAAAAGCAGGCGGTTGGGAACCAGGGTAGATGAACCAGATTGATATTTAGAAAAAAATGAATAGGAGGAGGAGGAAGAGGAGGGGAAGAAGTCCGTGGTGTAGTGATTATATTCTCCTTATTTACTGCAATGTGCTCGCTTATCACGTCTAAAAATAGAACTGTGTATAGAATGTGTATGTTATGTGGGGGAAAACAAATCGGTATCGGAACCTTACTCCACCATGCCACCAGATGGCAACCATCTGACTTTTTGAAAGTTACTGTTTCTTGTGTCATGTGTTGTCAGTGGTTGGTTACCCTAATGTGTTCAGGTCTTTATTAAAAACATTTCTTAAAATTTTGTGCTCTAAATTTTTTATCATTTTGAAATTTGTATCGCATAATTAGATAAAATAAAATCAATACTGAAAAGAATTGTTTCATTCAAAGAAAGTTAAAAAATTGCTTTCAATGACGTATTTGACAGAATTGCTAATCTTGCGTACTTTCTGTTTAAATACACGGTCAAGACGCGATGTGAGGCAGCAACATGTTTAAATGGCGCGTACCTGTCGCTATTTTTGTACAGGTCACCGATAGAACGTTTGTAGACACTTTTATTACACGTTCTCACTTTTCATAGTATCGCTAACGTACTTTACGTATAACTGTAACATATATAGTTACTGATCCGAAATAAAACTGCACTGAAAAATCAGGTCAGTACCGATGTTTCACTGAAGGGGGCAAACATGAGCATAGAGGTTTATTCCTGTTCTGCTGTCACTCTTCTATTGCAGAAAGATTGCAAGCGCTGATACAACAAAAATGGAAAAAGTCTATATTTAAAGAAAAATTGTCATCCTTTTTTTTTTTTTTATTGTGGACTGTAATTACTTTTCTTCTCTTTTTATAAATGAGTATGAATTCTTTTCAGAATGACAAAAAATGCGTTCCCTCTGAGCCGCTATAAAAGAAACATTCCTTCTTGGTCAATTACCTACAAGTGTGTGTGTGTGTGTGTGTGTGAGTCTGTAAAGAATGCTGATATTCAGCATTATTCATGTGCGAGCAGACAATTCAATGGGAGTTTAAGCTACACTAATAAATTGTGGGGAAGTGGTGGCTCATGGTTAAGGTGTTGGACTGATACCTGGAACGTTGGGGTTCGATTCCCAGCACCACTGAGTTACCACTGCGGGGCCACTGAGCAAGGCCTTTAACTCCCAATTGCTCAGTTGTATAATGAGATTAATGTAAGGTGCTCTGGATAAGGAAGTCTGCCAAATGCCATAAATGTTAATGTAAATATAAAGACAACCGCCAACTTAAATAAAGTCCATTAGTAAAAGAAAATCTAGTCACTTCTAGTGTTGTTGCTGACTTATCTGTTCTTATAATACAATTATGTTATGGTGGTCTTGCAATAATAAAAGAACTCACATATTGCAAAACCAAAATCTAGGAAGTGGTGGTGCAAGGTGCTGGACCGATATTCCCAGCACCAGCAACCACCACTGTGGGCCCCTTAACCTCCAAAAGAGATAAATGTAAGTCGCTCTGGATTAGGGCATCTGCCAAATGCTGTAAATGTAATAATAATATTAATAATAATAACTTAAATGTTGGGAAAACCATTTATCAGTCGATCTAAACTAATGATCGATATCGGTAGATCTGATATTACGAAATCGATATCATGTGAACAAAAAGGCTTAAATATCAGGAATAATATTGTTAAAATTGATTATCGGTTGATCTTGAAGAAAAAAGAAAGAAAGAAAGAAAGAAAGAAAGAAAGAAAGAAAGTGTAACAATTAGACTAAATAAATTGTACAACACTATCTATTACGTTTCTACACACAGTGTTTGTGTGTATACCCCTGTGATTGGTCCAAAATTTGTTGTTTGTCATTTTTTACATAACATACATAGAACTGTGTCATATATCGGAAGATCTGACACTACAAAACTGATATCAGATTTAAATATCAAAGATAATATCAATAAAACCGATAATCGGTCAACTATGTAAATCATTAACCTCCTTTGGTAAACAACACTAACGTGAAAAAAAAGAAAGGAAAAAAAGAAATCTTAATAACGTAGTCTTGACAACGTATTTCACGTATAATTGTAAGTTTTTCTCTTTTTTTCCCTCTTTAAATTGGCGTGGGTAGAAAAAACAGAATAATGTTATCGAAAGCCACTTACCATTTACAACTTCCAATGGGTTTTCTCGGAACGTAACCACAACGTTAGTCAAGGGTTGTGTGTATTTGTAAATTTGACTTTGGAAGCCTGTGTTTTGGTCAATATTACATCAAAGCGATGGTGTTGTGTTTTGACTATGGTAAATCAGTGCCAGGATTTGTGTGTAATCGTTTTCTTCTCGTCTGTCCGAAGGCCGTAACCTCATAAGATCGTACCTCAATCAAAGGCTTTCAGGAAACGACCTCTAAACATGAAGCCCCTTTATTTAAAAGGTATTAATAACAATCTTGATAGCGTTAATAATGGAAACTATATTAAACGGCCCTGGTGGAGCAGTGTTTGATCGTCTTTAATAAATTCCGCATTACACGCTTTTGTTCTAGCTAATGAGGAAGAGAGGGGGAGAGGAAAAGAAGGGAGGAAGGGCAGCTGCGGAAATGTGAACGTGGCAGAACAGATGAATGGATCGCAATGAACTGAACTCTGAAGTAATGAGCTGTCAGTTCTGCGTAACAGAAGGCGTGAGGACGTTTTTTTCCTTTTTTTTCTCCTTTTCTACAGTCAAAGAGAGAGAAAATAAGACAATAAAGATAGAGGAGAGAAAACAACGGGCAGCTGAGGGCCTTTTTTTAATGTGGGCGAGAAACATGATGGAACAATTGCTTTTTAATAAAGTTTAGCTCAGACTCTAACAATCATCTTTTCTTCTTTAACTAACATACATAAAAAGGTCAAAGACAAAAAGGAAAATAAAATTATGATGTTATATTTTATACATCCCAAAATCTGGGTAAACATTAAATTAAAGATCGACCGATAAACAGATTTACCAATATTGTCCCCAGTATTTTAAACTTTTTTATTATTATTGGATATCGTTTTGTGATATTAGACCCACTAATATTTTGGCTATTGTAGCACTGCAGCATTGTGACCTAATTTGCTTTAACCAAAATACTTTATTTAACATATCAGTGTAAGGACTCAAGCTCCCAACTGCCAGAGGGCACCGTCGCCGGAGTACTAGTTCTTTGTTAGTGTCACTTCCTGTGCTCAATGTATAAAAGCTAGCCATATTACTAATCATGTTGTGAAGTATTGTTTGCTCCTTTGACCTACTAAGCGTTCTATTCTTGATTCACGGTTTTGATTTCTGTCTGTTTCTGACTTTCTGCCTTGCGTTTTGGATTTGTTTGCTATTAATTGGATTACTGTGTAGTACCGGAACTTTAGCTTAGTTCTCGGACTTCTCATTGGACTATCCTCTTTTTCTAAATAAAGCCGTCTCTGCATTATGCAACCCCCTCCGTCTTCTTCATTACAATCAGGCACATTAGAGACTAATATATCATTTAAGTTTTGCGTTAAGAAATACCAACGATTGTAAATGTTCTGGAATATTTAGTTTTTTAATGTTTGAATTAATTTTTTGTTTGTAACCCATTTGCGTAACTTATTAAAGCTTTTATTTAACAAAAAACCCTTTTTTTTCAATTATTTTCTCTATTTATATATTGGTGTAAACCTATAAGTTGTTTATTTGTGTTTGTTGTGAAGGAGTAAAATGACAGTATTATCAGTGTTTTAAATAAAAACCTTTGTTCAGTTCAGTCCTGTTTTTATCACTGGGTCAAAATTAGAAGTCAAACAATAAATAAATATCGGTTCTGCATATCGCCCAGGTAAACATGCGAATAATCGGTATCGGTTCCAAAAAATATCGATATCGGACGAATTTTTAATATTAACATTTGCCTAATTTACCACTTGATTGCATTGATGTTCTTAGTGAATATGAGAAAAGATGCATGCGAGTCGAAAGGTTTGGAAAATATAATAATTGTGGGGTTCATTTCTACACCGGTTCTTTTTGATAAAACTTACTTGTTATGGAAGATAGAAATTTTTCATAGACTTTTTTTTTCTGCTAAAGTAAGTAAAAAATGATGCAAAAAAGCATTTAGAAGCCATAGAATATTTTTGATTAAAGGTTTAACATCTGGTATGTAATTTTAAATGTCTACTTCGGATTCGCTGCAAATTTGCAAATGTTTTCATTCTATTCTACCAACCCACTACTTCTAATTTCAATCTACACCAAATTTCTCTAACTACCGCGTTGCATGTGCTTTAACTGATGCATTTCAGTAGAACTTACATAAATTAAGTGCTTTTTCTCCTTTTCCTGCTTTTGACACCCTGAAATTAGCCTTAATTTGCAAATGAAGAAAGGATTTCAAAGAATCCGAGATTCATCCGTGGTACCAGGTGTCCTTCAATTCAGTTTCCTTCTTTTTACCAAATCTTTTTACCGTTTGTGTAAACAAGCATTCAAGCAGTCGGAGAGAAATTTGACTTCTTTGCGAAATGTTAAATGTCTACATTAGCAAATATTCATCAAAGCATGAAATCTTTCGTAATACCGTCTGAAATTAACAATGTGAAGAATAAAAAGTGCTGGCAAACGACTTTGTGGTAATTTTCTAAAGCAGTGTGAGATGCGAGTCACTATCTTTACCCGTCTTTCTTAAGGCTTCTGACCTGCTAATGTCTAGGCTGAAAAAGCGGAACGCGATTTTACCAATGTAGCATTACAAATTTTGCTTTTTTACTATATATATAGTAAAAAAGCAAAATTTATATATATATATCTTTACACACTGCTCAAAAAAACAAAGGGAACACTAAAATAACACATCCTCGATCTGAATGAATGAAATATTCTTATTAAATACTTTGTTCTTTACATAGTTGAATGTGCTGACAACAAAATCACACAAAAATTATCAATGAAAATGAAATTTATTAACCCATGGAGGTCTGGATTTTGAGGTCACACTCAAAAGTGAAGTGGAAAAACACACTACAGGCTGATCCAACTTTGATGTAATGTCCTTAAAACAAGTCAAAATGAGGCTCAGTAGTGTGTGTGGCCTCCACGTACCTGTATGACCTCCCTACAACGCCTGGGCATGCTCCTGATGAGGTGGCGGATGGTCTCCTGAGGGATCTCCTCCCAGACCTGGACTAAAGCATGGTGCAACCTGGCATTGGTAGATGGAGCGAGACATGATGTCCCAGATGTGCTCAATTGGATTCAGGTCTGCGGAACGGGCGGGCCAGTCCATAGCATCAATGCCTTCGTCTTGCAGGAACTGCTGACACACTCCAGCCACATGAGGTCTAGCATTGTTTTGCATTAGGAGGAACCCAGGGAATATGGTCTCACAAGGGGTCTGAGGATCTCATCTCGGTACCTAATGGCAGTCAGGCTACCTCTGGCGAGCACATGGAGGGCTGTGCGGCCCGCCACCACCCACACCATGCCCATTTGTGGCCTGCTGGAGGTCATTTTGCCTTCTTTTCAGGGCTCTGGCAGTGCTCTCCTCCTGTTTCTTCCTGGTGGGACGTCCTTGCACAAAGGCGGAGGTAGCGGCCCTGCTGCTGGGTTGTTGCCTTCCTACGGCCTCCCTCCACATCTCCTGATGTACTGGCCTGTCTCCTGGTAGCGCCTCCATGCTCTGGACACTACGCTGACAGGCACAGCAAACCATCTTGCCACAGCTCGCATTGATGTGCCATCCTGGATGAGCTGCACTACCTGAGCCACTTGTGTGGGTTGTAGACTCCGTCTCATGCTACCACTAGAGTGAAAGCACCACCACCAGCATTCAAAAGTGACCGAAACATCAGCCAGAAAGCAGAGGAACTGAGAAGTGGTCTGTGGTCACCACCTGCAGAACCACTCCTTTATTGGGGGTGTCTTGCTAATTGCCTATAATTTCCACCTGTTATCTATCCCATTTGCACAACAGCAATGTGAAATTGATTGTCAGTCAGTGTTGCTTTCCTAAGTGGGCAGTTTGATTTCACAGAAGTGTAATTGACTTGGAGTTACATTGTGTTGTTTAAGTGTTCCCTTTATTTATATATATATAAATATATATATATATATACAGTATTTCACAGAAGGGAGTACACCCCTTACATTTCTTGTAAATACTTATTATAAAATCTTTTTATGTGAAAACACTAAAGAAATAAAACTCTGCTACAGTGTATAGTGAATGTACACCTTGTGTAACAGTGTAAATTTGCTGTCCCATCAAAAAAAAACTCAACACACAGCCATTAATGTCTAAACCCCTGGCAACAAAAGTGAGTACACCCCTAAGAGGAAATGTCCAAATTGGATCCAAGTAGTAACATAAATGTTTGATATATATATATATATATATATATATATATATATATATATATATATATATATATATATATATATATATATATATATTTATATCAAACACTTAGATGTCCTCGGAAAGAAGCTCTACTCCATCCCCAATAGATAAAAAGTAATTTTAGCATTGCCAAATAGATGTACAACCTTAACGGTCCAAGACAGAGTACATCTACTGTACGTTGACCTTTTTGTCCCCAATTTTCTTCAGAACCTGAGCCTTCTCCTCAACTGAAAAAATCCAAAATGAATGGGCAGAAACGAACTACCATGCAGGTGCCTTGGGCTCCAACCAGCTAGAGAACTAGATCATGGAATGACCCCATTTTTTACACCTTTTAAACTTTGTGGGGGTGAAAGCAGGAGTTCTCGGATGTGTTTATAGGCGGGAGAAGTGTGTTCTATATTCGTACTATGAATTCCTACTACTACGACAGTATGTTAATTTATTTAAATAGCCATGATGGATGTTGTCATAGTGCAATTCCCATTACGCCAGATGTCTGATCCTAGAACTGTCATCATTTTCTTACATAAAGGACATACAGCCAATAACATCTTTATCTAGAGATTTGTTCCCACGTACAGTAAGAACCAATGACTATGTCCGAAATTGCATACTAATTAAGTATGTACTACAGTTGTGTTAGAACATACAAATATTTGTTTTGAATAGTATGATTATAAGTACGAATAAAATTCTGACAATCTACATCCGGCATGTTAATATAGTCAGGTGACATACAGAGACGTTGAATAAGCACAATTTAACCACAAGGAACAACGGGGTGTTTTTTTACTTTAAGCTTTACTGTTATGGTGTTATGTAAGCAGTCAAGACTGCAAATAAAAATGAATTAGTTGTTCTGTATATTTGTTGTCACAGTGTGAGTGCAAACACTTGAAATTCTGCTCTCAATTACGTGTAACGTTGCAGTATTACAAAGTTCTCATATAAACTTCCTACAACAAAATCTGACTGGTGACATTTTTTTTTTCTTTATTTTACTGTTTTTTCTTTATTACGCCATTTCGAATGACGTGTTAGATACTTTTGCCCTGTATAAATAGAACGGACTTCAAATCATCAGTACACGGCAAGTATAGTTCATCATTTTATTTAGTATATTTTTGATCAGTCCATGAGAAATGATCTATAAGCATGCTTATGATTTTTAGTTAAAAGTAATGATGCCAACAGAACCGTTGCCTAGTCACGCCACTTTTAACGCTTTTAATAATATAGATAGAGTCAAAGCAGCTATTCAGAATTAAATAGTAGAATAGTGTTTTAATATAAGGACAATAGTGAACTAGTATCTGTAAATTAGTCTCCAACTAGGTGAAGAGGGTAAGAGGGGCAGGTCTCCTCTGGCCACTTTATTTCTGTTAGGGGGGATTTTGAAGCACCACTGTGTGAAAGATAGTACAGCCACCGGATAAAAAAAAAAAAAGTCTAGACACTGTGTAAACACCTGTGCATGAAGAAATATCGAGTCCACAGGTTGCGCTGCGCTTGTTCGTATTGGTTTATCGCTCCCCTTGAACCCTCCTTTGTTTTGGTTAGCTTAGCTGACATATAATTTATGTCTCAATTCATTTTTTCCCCTATACTGTTTTGGGATTTATCCCACTTTTTTTTTTTTTTTGGGTCTCCTCAGGCTCTGTTAACCTTAATCCAACACGATGCATGATCTGTGCTTGTCCTTTGCAGTTATTTTGGGAAACCTTGGCTTTAGTTGCTCTATTAAAGCAACACGGATTGATGTTTTTATACACCAACTTATATCTCCTGCATAAAATAAATCCGTCCGGATAAATTTTATTTGAGTTTGTGTGACTATAAACAAATGGAGTTGTGAAAGACAGCAGCTTACAAAGGACTAGAAAGAGTTTCTGAGTCAATTATGTAAAGCTTTAAAAAGGACAAAGGATTTGCCTAATATTTATTTTACTAGAAGAACAAAAAAGCATTGAGAGTTTAATTGGTCCCTCAGGGCTCTTTTGGTGACTGCTGCGAAGTAAAATTCCTGATCTGACAACGGTCATTCTAAAGAATTCTGATGCATGTTGCAATGTTTTTTGTTTTCTTGCAAAAAAAAAAAAAAAAAAATTGTGTAATTAAGTGAAAATTGCTCCACAGCGTTGCATGCGGTGTGAAACGGTTTAGCTCCACTTTCCTAAAATACATGGCGCAAATGATTTGCAAGTTTTTTTTTGCAATTATTTTCGTGGGTAACAGGTGACATTAGAGCGTTAAACGTCTGCGTCTTTAAAACAAGAAACAAGGAAGTGGCAGGGCTTTACAATGATTCAAATTCGCAGAAAAGTAGCAATGATTGCATAAAACTGCTCGGTTACCCACAATGCTCAGGGATTCATTATCATCATTATAATTTGTTTTTATTAATATTTGCGATCTGGACATAGCAAAATCTCTGGAGAACTAATTTATTTATAGATCATTAACTAAACCCACAAAATGAATACAGTTGCCTACAATACAATATATTAACTGTTTATTACATACAAATTGGACCTTGCAAGGTTAATTTTTGTCATTCCTTCACACGGCTTGTAATACATCCAGGACCATGATGCAACACATATCAGCATGCCACATGAATGTAGCTGTAAAACATAAAGAGATCATTTTTATCAATCCAAATCAAGATGGTTCGCATGCAGGATTTTTAGGATAATCGTTAAAATAAAGAAAATGGACAGATTTAAGAATTGACATGACTATTTTTTATTTTGTTTCGGATCAACACCAATCCTTTCAATCGAATTATAAATTTCATTTGTACGACGCTCAACTGAATCGATTATCGTGTCTCCATGTAAGCTTTCAATCAGATTATGACCAGATTATCTGCTTGCATATTAAGGGTTAATGTGTGGTAATGATTTTAGTGTCATCAGCAAACTTGATCTAATTTGAACTTTCATTTGTAGCACATCATGTGTCAGCAGTGTAAACAGGTCTGGACTGAGTACGGAGCCCTGAGGGGCACCAGCGTTCAGTGTAGTTGTTAGTCAGTAAGTTTCCTTACGTACCCCATCTTTAAAGGTTGACATCAGAGCACAGGGTCAACCAGAATACATGCCCTTGGAGCAGATAGAAGGTTAAAGGTTGTTTCTCAAGGGCCCAACAGTGGGATATTGGCATTTGTCAGGCTTGATTCAGAGTCTTAAAACTTAATTTCTTAAAACGAGAAATTTTACCAGCTTAACTTGGGATTTCTAGAACGTTAGGACTCCATTAAAACCTTTTACATAAATGCATGCGATGCAAGAGGCAACTTTCAAAATCTGCTACAGGCAAACTGCTTTATGCACAAGCACTGTAAAGTCCACCAACTCTGAATCCACACCTGCATTAGCAATTTACGCCTGTTACCATTATAAATACTGTCTGCTTCAAAAAGTATCGGAATTCCTCAATAGTTAGAGAGTATGAGGATATGAAAACCATACATTATTCAGACACTTACTCAAACTAATATTATGTCTGCTTACGCTTTCATTAGATTATTTAGTTTCTTGAGCTCAGCGCTGAACTGGATTACTTTATATTCCTTTATATAAACTGTGTGACTGAAAAGAGAAGAAGTCTTTTCACAAATCTGTATTATACTACTTTTACAACCAAATGAGCAGCCAAGCTACAAGGGCCCCGCCTAAGGGCCCAGCAGTGGCAGCCAGCCAGCACACAATCCTCTGATCAACAGTATAACACCTTAACCACTTCCCTTTTCTAAAATTATTACTTATCTTCCTTTTTTTAACCATTTTTTTTATTTCTGCACATATTTGTGATCTAATGTCATAATAAAAATGAACGTATAATGCACACAGTATTGGAAAAATGAGTATGTTTGTTTACTTTGTGCTAAATTTCAATAGAAAAATAATGCAAAACAAAGTAAGCTATGCTTGCCAGCCTGCTTGGTAGCTGATAATGAAGATCTGTCTGAAAGAAAATCAAACGGTTACTAAAGTATGCTCAGAGATCGACCGATTGTCAAGCCCCGGTGGATTGTGGGTAGCTGCTGTCAGAGAATGGAACTTAAACTCATGAAATGTTAGCGAACTCGAGCAGCAGGTGTCGAAAGCGAAACAGCGCCATGGCGTGACTATCATTACTGGGCTCGGTGGGGTGATACTCGCCGGAGTTCGGGAAACGATCGTCTCTTTTCACGGAGGACTACAGACGCCACATGACAAAGCACATTGGTACAATCTGTTCTTATCCTGCATGAATAATGTATTACTGTTACTTTATAATGCGATTCCGGCTTTTGATTTGATTATTCAAATAAAAAATGTTTACAGAGCTTTTTCTTCGCACTTCCTCATGCCTTCTTCATAATTTGCATTATAGAGTTGCTTAAGGGCTTTGTATATGTGTGTGTGTGTGTGTGTGTGTGTGTGGGAGTTATGAATCTTATTGAAAATGCTTGATTGTTTGGAATTTTTATTTCAGGCAATTGGTATAGTAGTGCAAAGGACTCCACGGAAGCGTGAGCATGAAATACCACATCCCATTAGAAGGCCCAAGACAGATGAATTTCTAAATGTTGCTCAACACAGAGCCCATTAATCATCTATTTCTTCAGTAAGAGAAGCCCAGTTCATGCATATGACTGATATATAGACTGCATACAGCCCACACTTCTGGCAGCGTGGTCATGGAGAAAAACGAGTCTTCACACTTTTCCGGATTAGATGGATGACCGGCCTCACATGGTGAGCTTTTAGTTCAAACGTGTCAGTGATCGTTAGAACGACATCGTCACGGCATGAAACCAAACAGCTTACACGCTAAAAAGTCTCCTGATGAAGCTTTCTGAAATTTCATATATATATTTATACATTTGGCAAAGACTTAAGCAGCTCACAGTTATATCTCAGAGGGCTAAAACCCTGATTTGAGGGTCAGAAAATCGGTGCTAACTAATTCTGTTCTAACCTGTAAACCAGTATATAGTTTGCTGTCTGTAAAGCACAATAATAAAAAAAAAACGTTTAAATTTTATTAGGCCTAAAAAAATTTTTTACTGGTTTGATCCAATATGCTGCAATTTAGTGCCTGCAATAGCATGGTTTTACCAGCATGGCGCTGTAGCACAGGACTGTAACAACCTCTTCTTGCTAAGTTCTTTATTCTTGTGATGTTGTTGATTACAGCATCAGGTTTAGTCACCTTGAACTTATTTGAATACTTTAAAGCAACTTAACAGAATAAAATATTTTAAAAAAAAACATTGTTATTGTCGCTTTCAGTTTGTATTATAATCAGATTTCTCTGATGTTTTTTATTAGTATAAATCTGTATGACTTAATATTTTAACTCATTGCAAAAATAACTGCAGAAATAACTGCAGGCCGATTACGAATAAATTTACGATTGATCGATTAATCGTATTATTGATTAATTGACAACTAAAATAATGGTTTGTTTTAGCTCTAAGCTCTAGTTTTATTGATTAGTGAGAATTTGTATACCATAACTAAATGCATACGATGAAATAATCACTGACCAACTGATTAATCGTTAGATTAATCTCAGATTAATCAACTACAAAAATAATCGCTTGTTGCAGAGCTAATTTACATATTAGAGCAAAGTGGTAGCTCAGTGGTTAAAGTGTTTTATTACTAATTGAAAGACTGTGGGTTTCCTCACCAACACCACCAAGCTGCCACTGCTGGGCCCCTAAGCAAGGCCCTTAACCCATAACTGCCCAGATGGATAAAGTCTAAGTAGCGCCTCCCAACTTAAAAAAAAATGTAGAAAAGAAAATAAATGTACGGTATATAGGCTTATATATTACGCGATACAAACAACCGGAATGTCTGAAGCACTTCTGGAAAAAAAACCCTTAATTGGATCAGTAATTATAGATAATTAATTAATCTGCTACAGATGCTTAAGCATAGGCTTAAAAGCTTGTTCCTATGAAATTTCTCCTCTCTATTAGCATGCCAATGAATTTTGCATGAGGTCTGGAAGGGTTAACAAGATGTGAGGTTGTTTTGTTTTTTTTCTGATCACTGCACCAGATCCTGACCAGAGTGGGTGAATTGGGTTATAGAGATGTTTAATCTTAGCGTAAAGACAAAAGTGAAACCTTACACAAGGAAGAAAGAATGATGCCTTCTGAAATCTGATGGTCCAGTTTTCAGAATGCAAAGATGCCGTGCCAGGGAAGGTAGTAAGCTCGGATCTTATTCTTTGGATAAGCATTTTACCTATTCGCTTAGCATTAACAGACCTATATTTCTTGTTAGCATTAGCAGTATTTACATTATTTGTAAAAGGCATGACCCCTACCTATGACTGCTTGAATGGGAATTATTGGCAAGACTTTAATGTAAAAATCCATCTGAAAAATACAGCAAAGCATAAGCAACTAAATACAATTCTGGTGAAAGTGACCTCTGTTGGTTGACATAGGTACTGCTCCAGTTTTTAAGTCTATAATATTTACATTAATTTAATTGTGTAAGACGCCCTTATCTCATTTATACAATTAAGCAGTTAAGGGTCTTGTTCAAGGGCCCCCACAAAGGTAGCTTGGTGGTTCTGAGACTTAAACACACAACCTTCCGATCAGCAGTTAACAAATTTAGCCCGTAAAGCCATGACATGATTATTTTTTAGGCTTTCTCTTAAACAGTAAATCAACGATCCGTCACGTAACCATTCGTATTGTACTACAATATCAATCGAAAGCAGAACGTGTTAAAACACGTGATGCATGGATAATAAAAATGCATTTTAAACATCTAATAAGGAATAAAATACTACAGGATATGCCGTTTTACTAAAATAATCTCTGTCAGCATGCCACCATGTGTTTTATTCCGGTCATAAAACGACATCATGGTTGTAGCTTATTTTAAAGTGCATTGAGAATACTAACATCTGCACATGCCTTATGTTCTTCTGACTCGATGGGAACATGCCATCCCACAAGACGTCTTTGGTTTAAGTATTCGAACTGAAGCCCTCGCTGAGCACAGTAGAGCCATTAGCACCACGCACACAGACACTTGAGCTAGCACACAAATCCTAGATTAATAGTGAACGGTTGACTCGTTTGCCTGTTTCCAGACAGCCCCGCCAGTGCCCCAGCACGCTGCCTCCGTGTATGCCGTCGCGCCTCTTTCAAACCCGTGATTGAAGAGGAGTTCACAGAAGCTCCCACTGACTCGCAGCTCCGCTGTCTCGGATGTTAATAGGAAAGTTTTAGCATCTCGTGTCACTCCCAGTAGAGGGTGAAAAGAGAGGTGCGGGTTCAAAGCGCTCCTTCGAGGGCATTTGCATACAGAAGATTCCCTGCCTGAGACGAAAGGGTGGAGGATGTCTAAATGGTGGAGGTGTGCCGTCTCCTGGCATGAGTCATACTCCGAGGGTGCAAGTGTGTCAAGGCGTTTAGCGTAGGTGTGAAATCAGCCTGAAGTCGCTGCCGAGTGATTACAAAGTGGCTTGATGAGATTCGGAATCAGTAAGATACAAAGAATTTGCAGAACTGACATGCCTGATGACTATGCAAGGGGAAAAAAATCAGCAAGCAAAAATAACAAAAGACTTTAGAGTTTGATTTGGTGAGCACAAACACACTTATAATTGAAAATCATTTGAAGTCCTGACACCAAAGAAGTTATTCAAGATGCAGGGCTGCCAGTCATCTGAAACCCATGTGGCGAGTCATATGATATCCGTAAAACACAGCAAGACTTAGAAACCGTAAATGTTGAATTGCACCTCAATGAGCTCCGACTGTTAATCAAAATTCTTTGAAAACTGCACCGGCCAGAGTGTCCGACCTTGATGAACACCTTCTTTGATAAAGGTTTTTTTTTTCAATCATATTGATCTTGGGTTTTTATCTCGGATGTCTTGCTGCTTTTAGTTATTTGTTGGCCAGTTGGTCATCACTGTTGAAGGTGCTGCATAGTTCCCACTGAAACGAGATTATTATCCCAAGTCTCTCAGAACTGCCTCATAAAATGGAATGTCAGTAACAGGACTGTTTGAACATTAGGTTTGAACAGTGGTACGCGACATCAAAAAAAAAAAAAAAAGAGCTTTCTAGACCATCAACAGAGGAGAACATGACGCTGAGAATTGAACCTATGATCTTTGGATTAGCATTCCAACACATTAACTACTGAGCTGCGGCAGTATCAGTTAATTTAGTTAAATGGTTTACACCATTGGGAGTTTTTTGACATTGTTGCACATTAACAAATTAAAGAAGTCCTTCGAGTGCAGGCGTATAGAGCCTAGAACGAGCTCGAGGGACTTTTGTTAGCATCTTATCTATAGGGTTTGTTTTATGCACTACACATCGTCTAGAGGCTTTCCCTCTTTTAACTGCTTTCCTTTTAGTGTTATTGGAAATAAAATTCCTTTCTTTTCAACTAAACTATGCGTAGATTTTACCTGTCAGCTAAAAACGCCCTTGAAACACCAGAGTCTAGTGTATAAAAATTACACAACAGTAATTCTTCTTATGATAAAACTAAAGTATACTGAACTGGGTTTCTGTTTATTTTGGTGCATGAAGAAAAAAAAAACGCTGTTTTAAAGCCAAAAGATCTCAAGCTTTTATTAAGTCTCCGAATTTATTTGTCTTAGATATTATTAAAGAAATGTGAATAGATACAAGATCGGGAGTATAGGAGGAACCTGTGTTTACCAGAAAAGCATCTATAATCTGGGACGGATCTGAAGAAAAAAGAAAATAAACTATTTTTTTAAAGAATATGGATGCCATCTTTAAATCCTCCGGTAAATAATCGCAAAGCTTTTTATGTTACTATACTAACTGCATTCCTCTGTTTCCATTTCACATTCCTTTTTTATTCCTATGATTTTGGTATCCGTCTTTATCCAGAGCGATTTATGTTTATCTCATTTTTTATTCAGTTGAGCAGTTGAGGATTAAGGGTCTTGCACAGGGGCCCAGCAGGAGCAACCTTGCTGGTGCTGAGAACTAAACCCCAAATAGAGGTTAACCACTTAGCCACATTTAACCACAACCTTATCACTTACTATTTACTACTAATTTATTGTGTCTATTAACTGTTTCTGCTTTTATTTATTGTATGTTTGTGCAATTAACCCCAAAATTCCCCCCAAAATCAGTTCTATGCTACTAAGAAGCCTAAACGTTCAGTCAGATGATGCAATAATTAAAAATCAAAACGCATGATTACACACAATATAAGATCACGCTTCCTGCTTATAGCCTCTAGTTAATTATTCGACAGGGCTGCCAAGTCACATCCCAAGTAGTAATATCATTTGCCAGTTACAGTGTAGCTTCAACTACTGCTGGTTATTTGAACAATCAGATCAAAGGCGAATGTTCGTTTTGATATTTTCGGTGATTGAGCTCTATAAAATTAAAGTCAGTGCGCAGTTAATGAAGTAAAATGAAGCAAGTGCATAGAATGATCTTTGATTGATGTCTGCGGCACCAACCCTAACTGCCACTGCCAGCATGCCAATCATCCTGCTAAAATGAAATAAATCGAGTCTGAAGAAAATGGGGCAGTCCTCGTGAGAAGCGCAGGAACTGAGTCACCTCTAATCTGATATGGGTCTAGGCTCAGACGCATAACTCTTTATTAGGAGATTTCAATCTGAAATTAGTGACCAAAGCAATGCTTTCTGGGTGGATGGATGGATGGATGGATGGATGGATGATTGATGGGTTAATAGGTTGTTGGATGAATGGCTGAATGTGTTAAATGATGAGTTGTTGGGTGGCTTGATGTGTAGGTAGATGGATGGAATGATTGATTGTTTAATGGATTAAGAGATAAATAGGTGGATAGGTTGATTAAGACATGGATAAATGGATAGCGCGATTGGTTGGTTAATGGGTTGATTGATAAATAGATGAATAGGTTGATAGATGGATAAATTGGTTGATAAATGAACAGATAAATAGGTTGATAGATGTATAAATGGGTAGATGCATGGATGGATGAAGTGATTGGGTGGTTAATGGGTTAATTGATTAATAGATAAGTTTGATGGGGAGATGAAAGGGTAAATCGATGGATAGATGAGTGATTAGTTGGATAATGGGTTGATTGATAAAGAGATGAATAGATTGATAAATTTGTTGGTGGATGAATGGTAGCTAGATAGATGTGTAGATAAATGAATGTTTCTATAGCCTAATGGGTTAATGTGCTGATAAATAAAGGGATGGCTGGATTAATAGGTGGATGTATTGATGAATGGATAGACAGATAAGTGGGTAAAAGAGATACTCAGACCCTGGAGTTAACCGTCTGTAAATAAAGGTTTATAGTATGCAGGTGAGATTTTCATCTAATGGGTAAATCTTAAAAATAAATTGTTTAGAGGGAAGTTAAAATCATTAGAGCATCACTAAAGATGTCGGATCACGTAAGACAGCAGAAGGTGAGGTCCAAAATTCTACAAGCTAATTAGAATAAATCAAGCAGTAAGTACATTAAATATAGACTAGAAGACTAAATAAGAAATGAGAAAAGGCATTTCTTCGCCATTTGGGGTATAACTATAAAGTCCAAGGAGCTCATCAAGTGTAATATTCGCATATTTGTGTCAAGCCATAGCCAAGCAACTAACAGCCGGACTGGGATGCTGAGACTTGGTCCAAACGTGAATAAACACACATGCACACACAGCTTAGACTTGGAGCACTGATCTTTACTTCGCCAAGAGAGTCTCTCCAATTAATATCCAGCTGTTGACCAGTTGCAAACTGGCAGAGCTGTGAGGAAGGAAGAGCTGTGGCATGTGAGCCAGGGCATGTGCTGTTCCCTAAAGAGAATTTCATTTGCTAGAGTGTGAGTTCATGTTTATAAGCTATAGGCTATACAGTGTTATTACTGTTCTCAGATTGTACTGATTTGGGAACAGAAAAATCGTTTTTGCATTGCTAATACTAATGATTAAATTAGATGTAAATTCATTTGGATGAATTGGTGTGTACAATATATATATATTAGATTAGATTCAACTTCATTGTTATTGTGCAAGGTACGTGTACAGAGCCGATGAAATGCTTATTTTATTTACAAAAAATAGCAGTGTAACAAATAAGGAAATGAGGTTGACAGAGGTGGGTAAATAATGTATATATATATATATATATATATATATATATATATATATATATATATATATATATATATACATATATATACCAAAGAAACTATAAAGCCATGTATGGAGGACATTGGTCCAGCCAAGCATGAAAGACCAGACCTCCAGAACATGTCACTCATCTTCTGTGCATTTCTTTTCACCCTGTCAAGTTGGTTCAGGTAACATGAATGAATGAAAATATTGTCCATTTATCTTCATGCTTTATACATTTTTTATGAGTCATTTGTCATTGTGTTTGGAGAGATGGTTATTTATTGATCTACTCTAAGATGAAATGATAAAAAAAGAGCTTCAGAGAAAAAAAAAGGACAGAAGACAGAAATTGGTTCTACATTCTCTAGGAACGATTTCAGTTTGCACAAATACATTTGGAAAAAAAACACGGGCACTTTTACCTACACTCTTTTACCTACATATTTTTTAACCGATAGGATCCTCTTTTTTCACTTTTTGAGCGTCGGAAACGCAAGCGGTAGTACAGTTTAATGCGCCCGAATTTGCAGCAGCTTTCCAAAATAACATCTGAGCGCTTATTTAATTACCCGATCCGTTTGAACGGTTTTGTCACACATGGGCAGAAACGTCCACCATGCCGCACCAGGTGCGCTCATTTGCGAGGGAATGTTTATCAGAAAATCTAATTTTCTCTGCTTTCAAAGCCCCCATGGGCTAATTTACAATCACTCATGATGCCATGGAACTGAATGCATGACAAGTTGACAAGTTACCTGCCCACACAGAGGATCATAAATACCCCACAGATACTTCAAAATACATACAGAAAAGAATAGAAAAATAACAAATTGTTTCCACAAGCTGTCAAGAACAGGATAGTACCCATGGGTTTGCCTTGCACCTACAGGGCTAAGGGTTTGATTCCCACCACTGCTCTGTTTGCTCTGTCTATTTGACTTCTCATGTTTTCCTAGTCATTTGGGGTTTCCTCATAGTACTCTGGTTTTACCCCTTTAGTTTAATCTCTAATCAACGTCTCTTAATTGTTTGTAAATGTGAGTATCTGTGTGATGATACCCTGAAATTGGTTTAGGGCCCTTATAATAGACTCCAGACTACTTTTTGTTAAAGACATAAAAGAACTAGCAAACTAGCCAAGCACAGATTACGACGCCGCTCGCAACAGATGGTAGACGAGGTGTGCCATGAAAACGGAGACTGCTATTAAACTAAAACATAAGTAGTAGTCTCGGTATTCATGTAAGGAGTTTCAGCACAGTTATAAAAAGTGTGATTTCAGCGATTCCTGTTGATGTAATGAAAAAACTTTTAGATTTCTTTCGAAAAACTAGTGGGTTCACGATTTGTTATTATTATCAAGGACTTGTGGAAGAAATATTTTTAATCTCTATCAACAAAAAAGGTCCTAATCCACATCCCCATCCCCATCAACAAAAGAGTTTTAAATCAAATCCTTACTTAATTTAAATTAAATTCCTTTTATTTACTTTTGGGTTCTACGTAGGGTTTTCCAACAAACCGATTGATCTTCTGCTTTTGCTTTCAAAATCAATAACAAGAATTATTTATTGTTGAACCTGTAATAAACTTTACTGATTCCTGGTCACAATTTTGTTTGTATAAACACACACTCTGGTGTCAGCCAAGTGAGGATGTTCACCCCTTTGAGTCTGGTTCCTCTCAAGTATTCCTTCTAACCTCAGGGAGTTTTTTTTCCTTGCCTGATTGCCCGCAGACTTTACAAATTCCCTCTCTGCCGGTGTGTGGTATTGTTGTATTTGATTTGAGCTCTGAGTGGTTCAGGCAGCAGAGATTCATGCCTGAAGTGCACTTTTAAGCCCTGTGACTTAGGGTCTTGCTTTTGGCTGTGCCATTTATCCAAAATCCACTTTGGCCAAGTGCGGTTGCCTCAGCCTGGGATCAGGAATACCTGGGAATTGTGTAATTGCTTGGGTTTTTGAGATATTCATTGGTGTATGGCATGTAGTGTAGTAGATTCTTTGCATCACAAATCTGTTACGAATATGCATCATCATAGTCATTATAGACTTTGGCGGTTTTTGGTCATCGTCATCTTGGAAAAAGTCAACGACTTATTTAGTCCTAGACTTTATTTACATTTACTGCATTTTATTTATACAATTAAGCAATTAGTGGTTAAGGGCCATGCTCAGGGCCTCAGCAGTGGTAATGTCAATTGACAATCTTTGGGTTAGCAGTGTCCAAATGTTTACTGCCTTTATTAAGCCAAAATGTAATCATCTTTAGGAGAAGCTTTATTCTGGTCAGAGTTGAGGTAGCAAAATGCATGGTTTCCTGATGTTTATGAATTTTACATCGGATAATAGGGGGATCGGACGTGGTTTATACACTAACCAGCCACCCTATTAGGTACACCTGTTCAATCAGCCAATCACATGGCAGAAACACAATGCATTTAGGCATGTGTCCTAACTTGTCTCAATGGTTCAGGCTGGTGGTGGTGATGTAATGCTTTTAGTACTAATTGTGCAATTGTTTAAATGCCACAGCCTATCTAAATATTGTTGCTGACCATGTTCATGTCTTTATTACTACAGTGTACCCATCTTATGATAGCTACTTCCAGCTGGATAATGCACCATGTCACAAAGCTCAAATCATCTGAACATGACAATGAGTTCACTTTTTTCTCTACTCCAGAGTCACCAGATCTCAATCTAATAGAGCATGCATGGAATGTGGTGGAACAGGAGAATCGCATCATGGATGTGCAGCCGACAAATCTGCAGCAACTGCGTGATGCTATCTTGTGAATATAGACCAAAATCTCTGAGGAATGTTTGAATCTATACCACGAAGAAATAAGGCAGTTCTGAAGGCAAAAGGAAGTCCAACTTGGTACTAGCAAGGTGTACCTAATGAAGTGGCCAGTGAGTGTAAATTGTTATCTCTGTTCTTTATTCTAACAGTGAAGTGACACACAAAGACCTCAGACTAAAAGCATTTGTATTCAAGACCGAAGTCCTGTTGGAGTCAGAGTGAGTCACTTCCTGCTTAAGTTCCTGGCACTCACTGACATTAGCACTGACTTAAAGCAGTGAGCTTCTAAAGATTTTCTATCAATAATCTAACTAACGGATCTCACATACCTCTTTCTCACCAGAGCTGGTGCTAGAACCAGTGCCCACGATGTTGTTTTCTATTGCATAAAATCCAGACTTTGAAGCGACTCCAAAAACCTTTTTGGTCTCGAGTGGAAAACGATGATGTCAGTGGGCAGAGCTTCCACCACAGATCGCAGTTTGAGAGGTGACATTTTTAAGATGACTGAGTAACAATGATAAATTATCAAGAGTTTAATTAGTCAGTTCATTAGCGGAGGAAAAAAGAGACAAATGCTTTTCATTATTTAAGTCTATCCAGCAGATAGAGGAAGGACGTGGGGAGAGTAGTAGCTTAATGGTTAAGGCGTTAGAAGAATTGGGGTTCAAGTCCCAGCACCACCAAGTTGCCACCCCAGGGCCCCTGAGTAAGGTCCTTAACCCCCAATTGCTCAGTTGTATAAAAGAATTAAATGTAAGTCGCTCTGCCAAATGCTGTAAATGTAAATATTGAAGCCACGAGGTTTTTTCGATCTGCCAACCAAGTGATAAACAAGTGAAAAACACTTGCCAAAAACACTTGGACAAAGAACAGATTTTGGGTCTTAAATATAGAAACAAACATAAAAATTGATGCCCACAGGACGCTTGATAAAACGTTGGCAAAAAAACAAAACAAGACTGATAACTAACCCTGTTTATGCTTTTATTATGAGCGGATAACTGCTGCTAACAGGCGAGGGTATCAAAAACTACGAAAGCAGAATCTAACAATTCACCAACTTTTAAAAATAGGTTCGAGGTTTGGAAGAGTGCGGCCAGGAATTTAATAAATTTGGTTTGCTTAAAATCGAATAAATACTAAATATTTATATGAAATGTCTCATTAGGAATGCTTTATTTAAGAAACTATAATTAAGAATTTATTTGAATTGTTTGATCATCTAGTTAATATAAATAGACTTTCATTCAAACCATTTTGTGCTCAGTGATCAAGGCTTAACTATATTGAAATGCACTTATTATAATGCTTTGGAGAATTCTATAAAAGATGACTCATTAAACGAATGCATAAATTATAAAGAATAAACTACTACAGCAGTGATGAGCTGCTATGGCAACATTAACATAGAGACATTTGGCAAAGTTACATCTTTACACACTTACTGTGAATCCGTTACTGTGAATTCATTTGCTTCATCTAAACCGGTTAAAGAAACTGTTTCCTTTCATCTATATGAGCTTCACTGCCTGGCGACTTTATAAAGGAGCGCTTTTTGATGCATACAAGCCGCATATAGGGCACCTCTCCAGCTGGCTTGCCGGCCGCCGAAGACAAATACACCAGCACCTGGGCAGCAAGCCCAATCCATCTCTCCCAGCCTAAAGAGGAAGAAAAAGGAAATTGGTGGGTTTTGGGGGGAGGTAGAGAGGTGAGTGGGGATGAGGAGACACAGGGAGAGAATTAAAAGTAAGCAAATGTCTGTGGTGAAGGTAAAAGGGAAACAGATGGCACACGAGTGTGGAGGCAACAGGCAAAATAGAGCAGGGGATAAAGTGCAAAGGAAGCGGATACAAAATAATAAATAAATAATAAGAATAATAAAAAAATGAGCAATGAGGTCAAAACAAAAAAAATCCCAGCGGGGTGTATAGGATTATAGTATCGCTAGTTGGGAAGTGGTAGATTAGGGGTAAACGTGTTGGCCTGTTCATAAGGACAAACGAATGAATGCAGGTCGCTCTGGATAAGGGCATCTACCTAATGGCAGGAATGTAAATGTACTTGGGTCGAAGAGAGCTCATTTTCTACACACTCTATGTGGTCTTAATGCACCAGCGCAATTCCACAAGTCATACTCATTCAATACAAATGAAAGTAGTTATACAAAATGTTTTATTTCTGTTGTTGCCGCAAAAATTTTAAATAAGTGGACTGTAGTTGAACGGGAAATATACACATTTTTAGCATTTTTAGCAGAGTATAGAAATCAATTGAACTTTTAACTTATACAGACATCATATCTAAAGCACCAATCAGTGGATAAATGTCAATATTCAATATTCATTTTAGAATTACAGTGCCTTGAAAAAGTATTCATACTCCTTGTGATTTTTCCACATTTGGTCACTTACAACCACAAATTGTATTTTAATGAGATTTTCTGTTATAGACCAACACTAAGTAGCTCATAATTGTAAGGTGGAATGAAAATGATACAAATAAAATTAAGCAAATAAAAATATGTTGTGTGCATTTGTATACAGCCCCCCCTGTGTCAATACTTTGTAAAGCCAACCTTTCTCTGCAATTACAGCTGCAGGTGTTTTGGGGTATGTCTCTACCAACTTTGCACATCTAAAGACTGAAATTTTTGCCCATTCTGCTTTGCAAAATAACTCAAGCTCAGCTGGATTGAATGGGGAGCGTCTGTGAACAGCAATCTTTAAGTCTTGCCAAAGATGCTCAATGAGATTTAGGTCTGGACTTTGACTAGGTCATTCTAACACATGAATATTCTTTGATACGAATCATTCCATTGTAGCTCTGGCTGTATGTTTAGGGTCATTGTCTTGCTGGAATGTGAATCTCCCTCCCAGTCTTAAGTCTTTTGCAGCCTCCAAGAGGTTTTCTTTCAGGATTGCCCTGTATTTAGCTCCATCCATCCTCCAATCAACTCTAACCAGCCTCACTGTCCCTGCTGCAGAAAAGTATCCCCACAGCATGATCCTACCACCACCATGTTTCACAGGTGGCGATAGTATGTTCAGGGTAATGAGCAGTGTTTCTTTTCCGCCAAACATAGCGCTTTGCATTTAGGCCAAAAAGTTCAACTTTGGTCTCATCTGAACACAGGTGCTCTGGTCAGATGACAGAGCAGTTTTTTTTATGGGGTACAAAACTTATAGTTGTCATGTGGACAGATTATCCCACCTGAGGTGTGAATTTCTGCAGCTCCTCCAGAGTGACCATGTGCATCTTAACTGCTTCTCTGACCAGTGCTCTCCTTGCTCAGTCTGCCAGTTTAGGTGGACGGCCATGTCTTGGTAGGTTTTCAGTTTTGGCATACTTTTTCCATTTTCAGATGATAGATTGAACTGTGCTCTTTGGGATGTTTAAAGCTTGGAGTATTTTTTTTATAACCTAACCCTGCTTTAAAACGTTTCATATTTTTATTTGCTTCAAATTTTAAAAACTGTATATTATGTTCGTTCCACTTCACAATTATGTAGAATTTGTGTTGGTCTGTGACCTAAAATCTCAATAAAAATCATTTCAGTTTGTGGTTGTGACAAAATGTGAAAAAGGTGTATAAATACTTTTTCAAGGCAGTGTATTTGTTTTTTGGGGTTTTTTTTCCCTCAAGCCATTAAGCCAGCTAAACTGAAATAAACTATATCAACTGGCACACACACACACACACACACACACACACACACACTCACTCACTCTACACAAATCGATGTTTACAGCAACACGTAAACACATAAATACATTTTGTTAAGCACAAACACTTCAAATGCTGTTTGCACAATAATCTTGCTGCTTACTTGCACATGTCTTTTCTATCTGCACATTTTTTAAAAATCTGCTCAGCGCTATTTAATTGAATGTACCGTACAATGTTATGCTCTGTATTGTCTGTTTTTGCTGTCTGGTTTAATGTTTGTACTGTTATTTGCACTGTCTGTTTTGCACTGTTTGCACCAGGCTGCACATATGCACTTTATGTTGCTAAGACTTAATTTATTCTTAGTCTTTAGCTCTGTGTTGTTTTTCTGTTATGTGTTGTTTTGTGTAGCACCATGAGAAAACGCTGTTTCCATTCACTTTTTACTGCATCTCTTATATTTGGTTGAAATGACAATAAAGCTTCTTGATACTTGAACTTAAAAAAGGCAGATTAGGCTCCTGGTCACCCACCTTCGCTGATCTCACGCATCTGCCTACAGGTTGGAGCTGAATTTTACAGCCCTTTTTGCAGTTTGGACACCCGGAGGGCTGCAAAATTTACCTTCAACCCTAATCAAACACACCTGAACCAACTAGCCAAGATCCCACTAGGTCCATATGAAACTTACAGATAGGTGTGTTAAGGCAAGTTGGAGATAAACACTGCAGGATACCAGCCGTCCAATGTCGCATTCGGTCACATTTGACACATTATGCGTCCCAAAATGCGCATATTAGGATGGTATTTTGACTGTTAAAACATTTAAAACTTGAACAATATATAAGTATTTACAGTATTTGGGAGGGTTGGTACAATATTGCCTCCAGCAATCCTCTGTACTCCCCTGTTTTTTTAGTAAATTGAGGTATAAATCTCAAGTTTTTTTTTTGGAATAAGTAACTAAGGGTGATGTTCTAGTGCTGGATTATTTTGTAAGTGAACTATTTGAACACGTCTTCAGTAAATCGTCCTGTTTTCCTTTAATAATAGTGAAGTTTGTCTCTATTTGTACTGCGACTCGACTGAACTTTTCTGTAAGTCGATTTAAAGAGACGAGATCGATTCTTCTAGAAGACTTTGTATCATGTAAGTCCACTTTGAAGTGATACAAATGCTGTTAGTGTTTTAGTTATACTATATATACTGTTCTACTAGTCTACTGTTTAGTTACTTAGTACTTCTTTAAGCATTCTTTACTTTAATGAAAGTAGTCAAAAGTTTAGGAACTCGCCTAGTTTTATTTCGTACAAATCTTCATTAAAAGACTTCGAGTAGGACAAACTTAGACTTAAGCCGAGTATACTTCAGTATCATTTTATTAGTATATCTTTAATCAGTTGATAAAAGTAAACATTAATTACCGTTTAAGATAATATACTGACAGTACACTTAAATAAACTTACCTCTATTGGATGGGTAATGAGAAGTTTTTTACGATTTAATGCATGATAGTGAGACTAGACTACACTGTACAGTTGTATCTATATGAAGATTTACACTGGAGCTAAAAGACCGTAGAAAGATAACAGAAAACAGGTATGAATGTAAATATCTGAACACCAATGGAAGAAGACCAGACAGCCTAAATAAAGTCCAGATGGACTTAAAGAGAACATCTTAAACTCGATAAAGAAAGAAACTCATTAAACCTGGTAAAATTACAAGTCCTGGATTCAAGGATTCAAGACCAAGATTCGTATGTTAATAACTTTGTATAGGAGCTGCACTGCTGCTCTACATATACTGTATGTATTGGGGGAGGGAGGGGGGGTTAGGCTGGACATGTCAGTTAAGACGTGTCAGGAACTGCTTTGGTTTTTTTAAACCTCAAATAAAATCTTTTCTGGATGCAATTATCCATGCAGGATCTTTCACCCCGTCAATTATCTAACAGGACGACAGAAGCTTTATTTCCGATGCGAATGTTAACAAGATGCCTGATTGTCAATGACTTCCATTCATAAGTCACAGTCAGTTAACTTCGTCAGTATCTCTCCCTGTCCTCTAGAGCGACGGATGAAAAGAGGCTCTTTTCTCTGCTTATCATCCGTAGCCACAACTATTTTCAAACTGACCCTGCCAGTTCGCCTGGGAAATAGATCGTCTCGCTGGATGAAGCGGCCCTCATCCAGACAGAGTAAAAGAGCTGTCAGCCTGGGAATGGAGGTCTGATTACTCTCATATACACACACCTGCGTCTTCTCTGGGCTTGCACACACACACACACACACACACACACAAACATACACACACACATACACAAGCTGAGCCTTGCCTCATCCCAAAAACGCACACACACACACAAACACACACATACACAAATTACTAGCTTCCTTGTTCTACTAGAAACCAAAATGTGTGGGTTTGTGCATTAGTCTTCTAATTTACATTTATAAAAATGATTTAAAAAAAAACGTAAATAGCAGCCTAAACCAAATCTAACAAAGCTTATAAAACAGAGCTGCTCGGTTAATATTAAAATCAACATGGACGCAGCCGAAACCAATATTTTTGTAATATAAGAAAATCTGATACACAAGAAGATCTGATACACTGTGAACCTTACTAACAACCATCGAAACAGAAAGATGGATGGATGAATGGACAGACAGACAGACAAACAGATAGACAGACAGATAGATAGATAGATAGATAGATAGATAGATAGATAGATAGATAGATAGATAGATAGATAGGCAGACAGACAGATAGATAGATAGATAAATGAATAGACAGACAGGCAGACAGACAGATAGATAAATTAATAGATAGACAGACAGTCACAGTCTAATAGACAGCTAGACAGACAGATTGATAGATTTCATACAGAGACAGATGGACAAACAGACAGACATTTAGATAGATAGATAGATAGATAGATAGATAGATAGATAGATAGATAGATAGATAGATAGATAGACAGACACAGGCAGACAGTTAAAAAGACAGTCACAGTCTAATAGACAGCTAGACAGACCGATTAATAGATTTTATAAAGAGACAGATGGGCGAACAGACAGACAGACAGACAGACAATCTCTTGGTATTCAGTTAAACATTGTGCATTCGAGCTTAACAGCTTTGTGTGATTATATAAACGATTATAGATCAAACGCATGAGAGCGTCATCTAAAAACACACTTCAGTAGAAGAGATCAGACATGAGGAACATCAGAGCTTTTGTACAGGGCAGTTAACACAATCAATACCCCATAATATTGCTTTCATTTAAAAGATAAAGGTAGAAAAAGTGCCGAATCTTTATTGTTCAAGAGACCGAACATTTCTTCGTTTTAAATATTTCAACATTTCTAAAGCATTTTTTGGTTTTTTTTTTTTTATTATTGACTTGCAGCAAGTATTGTTAGGCTTGTGTTGACTTTTTATTGCCTGGAGGTATCTTAAAGGGAAAAGAAAAAAAAAACATTGGGAAGAAATAATGCTTTGTTAGAAATAAAATTGAATTATGTAGGTCAACAAGACCTCCACTGTTAAATATTAAACACCACCCAAGCTAATATTCATGCAAAAAACTACATGGTTCAGCGGTAAATTTTGAAAAGAATAAACCACAGACTGTCTGCCCCACTTTTGGGAGGGCAATTTCTCATCTGGCCCTGAGGAAAGTCCTCTATTCTTACCTCAAGCCAGCCATTTCACTTTATCTATTTATAAAGTCTCGGCTAAGGGCTGCACTCGCACGTCTATATATAGACTTATCATCTGAGCCACCAATCAGAACTGGTTCTACACAATAAACCCATGACTGCTAAGGTCTGCAGGTGCCAGGAGGTCTCTTAATGAATGCTGACCTGTAACCATATGTTGTTTATAATGTTGCATGGATGACTGATGAGGTGTATTTCAATTTACAGTTCCTACTCCAATCTGTACCCTAATTAAAAATGTAAAGAAATAGGTATAGTAGGAGGAACGGTGGTATGCTGGCACAAAAGAGCTTTACTTCCCAGCACCACCAAGCTTGGCCCTTAAATAAGGCTCTGAACTCTAAACATTTACATTTACAGCATTTGGCAGACGCCCTTATCCAGAGGAACTTACAACTGAGCAATTGGGGGATAGGGGCCTTGCTCAGGGGCCCAACTGAGGTAGCTTGTTGGTGAACAACAGATGACTAGTCTAGATTCTGAGTAGTGGGATTCCTGCATCACCACTGGGGGCAATCATGTCCCAGGATATGAATTCTACAGAAAAAAGATCAATTGTGCTTAAATCAAGGTAAAATCATGTCCCTTGTAGTTTGATCAGTATTGAATTCCGAAACAGGGATTGTTTTTAGCCCACACTTAGTTTAAGGTTGTTGGGGGCATTAAACCGATAACCAAGAGTCATGTCAAGTTTACGGTAAATTCACTAGGAATTTTTTCACCTAAGTGAGGACGCACACCCACTGAGAATACACAGCCGGAGTCCAATTACATCTCTGTGGCACATTAGCTGGCATTAGCAGGGGAGCTAAACCGCTAGTACATCTCCCAATGTCCTGACCTCCTACCCACAGAGTATGTGATTAGCATAACAGCTAATGCACGCTAA
Organism: Bagarius yarrelli; assembly: GCA_005784505.1. Taxonomy (NCBI): domain Eukaryota; kingdom Metazoa; phylum Chordata; class Actinopteri; order Siluriformes; family Sisoridae; genus Bagarius; species Bagarius yarrelli. The sequence continues at coordinate 2,615,428 of VCAZ01000047.1, forward strand.
TGCCTTGAGCTCCCTCGCAGTGAAGGCTGCGTCTCTCCAACTCTCTCCATATGGTGTTATGACCCACACTGTGTCAGAGTTACTGGGATACATTCAACTAGTTTTCTTTTCAATTATGAAGTTAAGCAGATAAATAGTGCTAATGCTAAGCTTGGAGCTTAATTAGCCTTTATTTTCGTTTCAGCAAACACGTTGTTGTGTTTGAATTAGTGGTACCAGCAAGAAATATATATTTTTTTTTATTTAGTATTTTTTAAACATTTCCCTTAGATGCTGTCCTTATTTTCTATGTGCGCGGCAGAAGACAGCTTGAAATTTGGAGTCTAGAACTGTGTGAAATTAGCCTTTCGTCTTTCATTGGCTATAACAGAATTCCCCGGTACGTGATAAAGTGCTGCATTAAATCCTGTTTTACTGGATCAGGGCTGCAAAAATTGCCGATTTGTTGCTAGCGATCATTCTTTTACCATCATCCATAAAAAGTATATTTGCATTAGGTTTTTTTTTTCCTTTCTACAAAAAAAGTTATTTAGAAATTCACTGAATTGGAACTCATAGATGATAAATCATAAAAGCAAGTACCAGTGCTGGACAACTGCTCAGTAAGACACAGCTTTGAGCTTATAAGCTAAATTTAACAGAAGCAGCAGATCTCTGTGTCCTCCAGCCATTTAATCTATCCAGATATCAAATTTTCTGTACCGCTCGCTTATCCTGCACAGGGTTGATCAGAAGGCTCTGGGTTGCTGATCAGAAATCGAACCCACTGCTATCAAGCTGCCACAGCCTCACCCTGTACTCTGACCCCAACTTCCTAAGATGGAAGATGTGAGGGAAAAAAAATTCACTGTACAGTAATTTTTACGGGACAAATAAAGTCTTTTTATCCCTAGGGACTTGGGGTACAAGCCTACCTTGGGGCCCAATCATATACACAACCAGGAGCATGCATTTTTTCTAACACTGGGGGCAATAAACGTGGAATTTCTCAAAAACACAAAGGGACACAAATAATACAGTTAAAATTGTACTTAAATAATTCTTAAGCGGAAAAAATTCTTCTTTAAAACCATTTATTTATTTATCGTGATGTCTTTAAACAAGTTTCCAATAAAAGCCACCAAAATACAATAAAAAAAGTTTCCCCATATAAAAGAAAGCCCACTGATCTCCCACTAAATATCATATTGCGCTAAAACCAGCAAGGTAAATATTAGCCTAATACTGTATCAATTCACACGCAGGCTTATCGTCCTGTTGTAGTGTTTTGTTTACACCAAATATGAGCAGCGCAGCGCGGCGGGACACAACACTAAAGCTCATTAAAATCACTGCTATTGCCTACACTGGATGCACAACATGACGAATCCAGGATTTTTCCCTGTACAATTAATGACGTAGTACAAAATGTTTGCAAGGGCCACTTTGTCGCATCCAGTGTAGACAACTTTAAGCTGCAGGATACGTTGCGGTCATGTGCATTATAGACATTCCTGCAAACATAGCGAAATCATCAAAAAAATACATGATCATTTTCTGTGTTTTAGTTAATAAAATAGCATTAACATCTAAACCTACTGAAGTTTCCACAACTTTCTAAAGTTAAAACGCATTTTAGCCCCCGTTTGTGTTGTTTTACTTACACAGCATACAGAAAACATTGTTGTTTACTATCAGCATGGTTTTTAAATCATATTTTAGTGGGGGACAACCATTAGACAGGGGGGCAAATCAACCTACAATCAGAGTCTTTAGATAGAGTGGAAAAGTAAGATACCCTGAAAAGACATAGGGCAGGGGAAAAAATAAAACCTTCAACTCTGCAAGTGAAAGGCAAACATCGCAGACAGGTAATCTCCTAAATTTTAAACCATGTCAAGCTTTCGGAGTAACTGGAAGAAAATAAAGTAATTCTTTATAAATTCTAGGTATAGCTGCTTGAGATATGGATGGCAAACCTGATTACACTCTGGATCGAGCTTTTTGGTGAAAAATTTACAAGGGGGCAGACACACAAGATTTACGCCATTGAAACACAACCCTGGTGTAGCTTTGGTAGTAAGTATATAAAAGTGAACATCCGTCTGGGTCTCTAGGTCTCTTGTAGGCCGAGGTTAGGATTTGCACTGTAATGTGTTCTATTCATCTTTCCCTCAACCCTGACCAGTATCCCAATTCCTGCTGATTAAAAAGCATTCCCCTTGTGATGCCACCACCATCCTGCTTAAATTAGGAGACAAATCCATTTTTGCTGGATTTTTCACTTTTATGTCGCCACTCGTCTATTAAGCCCAGACTTTCCATATATGCTATGAATCTCTTTTAGGCTACGGTTGTGCAATATACTTTGCATTTACATACTGCATGTAACAAGACCCTGGGGCATCTTCAATTTTGGGAATTTTCTTACAGTAGAACAGAGATTTGTCCGAGAAGAAGTTTTGATCGCTTCATGTACCGGGACTCTGGAATATCTTTAACCTTTGGAATTTTTTATTGTAGAACAGAGATTTGTCCCAAAAGTTTTGATCGACTCCTTGATCTGGTAATAGTTATGCTGTTGGTTTCGATGTCTTTCATAGTATTAATGTGTTTTTTTTGTAGATCACGTGACACAAAATAAAAGACGTCAGAGTCCCTGCACAACACAATCAATGGCCATGTCTGTGTTTATCCCCTTTTGCTAATTAGCGCAAGTCTGCATAGGTGCACTCTGTTTTTTTTAGGTTCGCAATAATACACTGTAAGTATCAATTTATACAATTTTATCTTTCAATGACCACAGAGTGGATTTTCTCTCTGCGTTTTGATTTTCATGTGGTAACTCAGGACCCTAATCAATAAGGGATTTTGTCAGTATTTGAGGCAAAATCAAAATCCTTTTTTTGAACTGGCCTATGTTTGACAAGTCCACAACAATAACGGTCAGTCAACATTTTTCCTCAAAGTGCCGGGTCATCAGAATAATTGGTGTCCACCAAATCGATTGCTGTGTCTGTGTAGTGCTGTTAGGGGTAAAAAGCGAAATTCTTCAGTGGACGACGCGGTAGCTGTATCCAGAACCTCCTTCTTCGCATCAGACTTTTCTACTGTTGCTTTGTAAGCTTTGCCAAGCTGTTTGTATTGGACTTTTTTTCTTCAAAACATCCTACAAGGTAAAATGTTGTGATCGGAAAATACATAAAAGGTATCGCAGACATGAAAGCCTTCTAGATTTCAAACAGGGATGTCCTGCTTTTTAAGCACCAAAGCTAAGTAATAATGCTAATGCTATGGAACTTCAGGTGGAGGTGGAGTTAAACCATCAGACAGAGATAATCTTTATATAAACAAGCGACCTGTATTTATGTCTGCATACTAAAAAGGAGGATAGAAGGCAGCCACATTTCAGTTGCTTTAGTGTAGCTGTGATGTGATATGATGTGATGACTGTTCAAGTCCTAATTCCTTTCAAATGCACGGTTATCCATGGCAATCTTTATTTTTGTATCTGGATAGCTGGTTAGGAAGTAAAGCAATCAAATGTCCATTCATAAACCAACTTGCTAGTGAATGGACAAGCCAAGGTCAGATTCAATCGTCTTTTCTTCCCTAAGCCGCTAACCGCACAAGATTGCAAACGAGATCACTATTCCACTGTATGTACCTGACCTACTCAACTTAAGGTCAGAGCTTTTTTGCTATTTAGCATATGGCTGTCAAAAGAGCATGCAAACGGTAATCTGTTCCACGTCACCCTCCGTCACACTTTATGCGTAGCGCTGCTGCCTTCAGCACTTACTCTCATCACATTTACAATACAGCGAATGCAGACAATGGTTTTTATAACACATGTATTAGGTAGATGAAATCTAAGCATAAGCATTTTATTTACCTAAATACAATTAGCATAATTTATAAATAATGCTAGCAAAAAGCAGGCCAAGTTATATACGACATGTATTAATTGGTGTTAATGGAGTGGTAATAAACTATTTGTTTAGTTTAAAGAAAGTGTACACTAATTACCATGCAGCTTGTTGCTAAATGTACTAATTTACTAAATGCTGCTATTCAAATAGTTTTAAAAATGATAAGAAATTTATTGCTTTGTTTTAGGTGACTACTTTAACTTTGGTTTATTTATTAATAACATAATATAAATAGTTGTCATTTTCTTTGGAAATTTTAAATGCTAGTTTGATGGTTTCCTCACGATAGCTACTGTGTCAAAAATGTCTGTTAACTATGTTAAATGAATGCTAATATAAAGCATTTTAGCACTGTAAAGACTAGATCCTTTATACTCAAGGTTTTTTTCCCTTCAGAAATAGCACTGCAGGATCGTTTTTATTGTTATCGTCCTGAAAAGAACACACCGCACCTCTCGGAACACAGCGCCTCGCGATTAATGTTCGTCCATCTGTTAACGATTTCATGCAGGATCATTAACTTGGGTTTAAGGTTTTTACTCCTTCCTTTTAAGTTGATGTTATTGTTCATTTTTCCCAGGCATTCCTAAAGTCAGTGGCTTTAATATCCTCAATTTTGCTGAGTCAACTAAATCCGGAAGGGTTCCTAGGGTGAGGTTAAAATTATTAAACTTGTCAAGGCTTTGTAGGAAAAAAAGTGGAAGAACTAAACCAGCAGGAGATCTACTGTGGATACTCATAACTAGAGACTGAACGATTACTCGTTTATACCAATATTCATTACAATATTTAATACCTTTTGTTCATTAATTTTGTTTTTTAATATCGGATACACCGATATAGAGTAGCCAACTTGTTTATCTTTTTACAGTACTAATTGGGAGTACTAATTCACAGTAAGGTAGCATTTTTTTTTTTATTTTGAATCCTTTATTTAGTTTTTTAGAAAAAATGACTGTCTAATAAAATGCTTGTTTAAAAATAGAAGTTAAACGAATAAATATTGGTTCTGCGTATAAGTCATCACTTAATACATGCAAATAATTAGGGCGGTGTAAAAATATCGATACTATTGCAATTTTTTTATTTTAGTTTATCGATATTCCGACATCTAGTATCAATACATATTGAAATTATGCTTAAATCTGATTTACGCTTACGCTAATATTTAATTCAAACACTGCACTACAAATCCTGTAGTTGTCGTTGTAGTTGTAATGCAATATATCACCATATATCGTGACACACGTAACGCAAGATGTAATGGATCGTAAAGCTTTCATAAATACACATATAGTTCGAGTTATTAGTCAATTTCTACTCATAACCCATGTCTTGTTTATAATTTAAATCCACAAGATCTGGTCTAGACTGGCCGAGACCCATGTATAGTTCTTTCCAACAAGGTTCTACCATAACAGAAACTAAGAGACTCAAACCCTGTTCCAGTAGGACAATGCCACTGTGCACAAATCCCTTGATCTCTATGAAGACATGCTGTGTTCTGGATGTTTTGAAGTGAAAGAAATCTCATGTCCAGAATCTCAAGTTCTGATTCTGACTCAACCCCTTCAAACTGAACATATTTGGGATAAAGTTGAACCCCGGCGGCATCCGACACTTCTTCACCTCAACATTAGTGTCTGATCTCACTAATGCTATAGCTGGAATAGTGGAGCTTATTATAACAGGAAAGGAGTTAAGTTCCAACAAGAACATATGGTGTTAGGGTCAGGGTGGCCTAAACTTTTGAAATGGTCTGAATAACCTAATGAACATCCCTTGTGGTATGAATGGATTTAATGTAATTGTCTATGATGTGGGAAGTGTTAGCTTATCGGGCAAGGGCTTCAGAAGGTTGGTAGATAAAGGTGGGTTATTCTGTACTAAGATGTCTGCTAAATGAAAATGCATTGAGAAAAAAAGTTCCAGAGTGGGGCTTAGTGGTTAGCACGGTTGCCTCAGAGCAAGAAGGCCCGGGTTCAATTCTAGGGGAGGGGCCTATCTGTGTGGAGTTTGCATGTTCTCCCTGTATTTGCTTAGGTTAACTCCAGGTACTCAACATTCTAAAAACATGTATGTTAGGTGGATTAGTGTGTACCCCTCATGCTTTTTGCCCTTTTAGAGACGGCTGGGATAGACTCCAGCAGATCCCCGTGACCCTGAATAAGCGGGTATAAAAAAAATGAATAAATGAATATAACGAATAAATATAATTTCTAGAACAAATTATTAACAAGATCTGAAAAAATAAACTAACTAACAAACAATGTTAACTGTTTTAACTCTTAACACGCTTTTTTGTCTTTAGGACTGTTAATTAGTAAGAAATTAATCAAGAAATTGCGTGTAAATTAAATGCACATGCTGTGCAAATACCAAATCAGCTTTACCCGAGGGTGCTTTTTGTTCTAAGTGAAAATGACGCTAATAACCTATTAAACAGCAGTAAAGCGCAGACAAAACCAAGCTGTCAGTCAGTGAGTCAGTTTGAGTTTTCCAAATTAGCACTGAAGGCATAATGTTAGGCTTTAAATCTATTATATATGCAAATCAAAAAAAGCTAAGCTAATGAGTAGTCAATGGCTATGACAAAATGTGCAAAAAATATTTGTTGGTTGTTTATAAAAGTTAGTAATTTATGCCTATGCATTTCATGCCTCATTAAGGATGAAAAAACAAACAACATGATATAAAATTTTATATTTGCAAGTAGTATAGTTCTAATGTTCTAAGTTTAAGCTGTTTATCTGTCCCAAGTTGTGTATCTGAATTACGTTATACTGGAAATGGTAAAACAGGAAGACGTTCCGCTTCTCGCGGACACGAGGCGAAGACGATGACTCGAGAGTCCTCCCTCTAGTTGACCTCCTTTTCGAAAAGAATTTTAACGGTAGGCTTCCACTGCGTTTTCATCTCATGTCATTTTGCCGGAGCTTTTCGCTGATGGTCCCTCGTGGTTGTTCCTGAACGCCTGCGAGAAGATCAATAGCGCTCCTCATTGCTTCCCGCATCACGTGGATTTCAGACAGGTTTAAGAAGATAACAGCATTGAGAAGTCACTTGAAGGTACTTGGAAACTTATTCTGTCAGGCAACTGCTTGAGAGAGAAGATTGAAACAGCCATTTACTACTTTTTTTCTCAACATTTTTGAGATGATTTTCAACCAGAGACTGATTTTGAAGGACTTTTGTTTTTATAGACCGCATATATCCAGTTTTGTAACAATATAGGTATCTTTATGATCATTTGAATATCACATCTTATACACAGTTTGGGTGAAAGAAACAAGGTGGATTAGTAATTGGTCAGCAGGAAAATGAGAAAATTTGTTATGAGTAATTGATCACTAGAAACAATAGCCTGGTTTTCATCCTAACGTAAAGCAAATCTTGCAAAAATTGGGGGAAAAAAAGCAATGACAATATTGGTAAACTAGTAATCAACAGTAAATAAACAGCGCAAGCAAAATGGAGTGGAAACAGCTGATACATAGGTTTTAATGTTTGCTACATCAGTGTTTATTTGGAATTCCCAACAAAGCTAGCATAATGGAGACAGGACTTTAATTAGTAACCATCAGACAAGTGGGGAAGTGGTAGAGCAGTAATTAGGGTGTTGGTCTGGTTATTAGAAGATCCAGGTTTAATTCCCTCTGCCACCAAGTAATCACTGCTGGGCCCCTGAGCAAGGCCCTCAACCCCCAATTGCTTAGTTGTATGAATAAGATAAATGTAAGTTGCTCTGGATAAGGGCATCTGCCAAATGCTACAATATTGACAGTTATGTACATCAAGTTATCCAACCATTTAAACTCACTTTGGTCCAGAGATTTTCTCATTCTTTAGGCTGCTGAGGTCTAACCATGAACACCACTAATAAGAAAAATGTTGTGGAAAAAATGGTATTATCATAACTTTGACAGAATGTCAGCAAATACATAGAGTTCTGAAAGGAATCACTTTTCCTGACATATTGTCTTCCATCCTGACCACAATCAGCACTACAGATTGTGGCTGACATGTTGAGAAGGTGCAGAATTTAAGACTTTGTCTTCTTCTGAAAAAGAACGGTAATTGGATGTTGGGTACGATTTTGGTTAATGATTGATTGTTGGGAATAATGGAATGTGGATTAATGATTGGTCCAGGAGAAGAAGAACAATCAGTGATTAGTCTGTCAAAACAATATTTATCAGTAACTTGTTTTTGAGGACTATTTTTATTAGTGATTTGTTGTTGGTAATGATTGAATGGTGATTAATGATTGGTCTGTGAGATAAACTGTGATTAGTCTATTAATGATGATTAGTAATTGGTTGTTCGGAACTATTTTTATTAGTGATTTGCTGTTGGGAACGAATAGTTAGTCTGTGTAAATGAGGGCGGTCAGTGATTGGTTATTGGGAACAATAATGATCAGTGATTAGTCTGTGGAAACGAGGGCGGTCAGTGATTGGTTATTGGGAACAATAATGATCAGTGATTAGTCTGTGGAAACGAGGGCGGTCAGTGATTGGTTATTGGGAACAATAATGATCAGTGATTAGTCTGTGGAAACGAGGGCGGTCAGTGATTGGTTATTGGGAACAATAATGATCAGTGATTAGTCTGTGGAAACGAGGGCGGTCAGTGATTGGTTATTGGGAACAATAATGATCAGTGATTAGTCTGTGGAAACGAGGGCGGTCAGTGATTGGTTATTGGGAACAATAATGATCAGTGATTAGTCTGTGGAAACGAGGGCGGTCAGTGATTGGTTATTGGGAACAATAGTGATCAGTTATTAGTCTGTGGAAACGAGGGGGTCAGGCGGTCAGTGATTGGTTATTGGGAACAATAGTGATCAGTTATTAGTCTGTGTAAATGAGGGTGATCAGTAATTAGCGCTTGAAGGTTAGTCAGATAGAAGAATGGAGATTAATGATCAGTTTACGAATCAGTAATTGATTTTTTTTGGAACAATGGTGGTTAGCAATCAGTCAGAGGGAAGGATAATAGGCCCTGATTTGTTGGGAGCAATGGTAGACTGTGATTAGTCAGTGGGAACAACCAGAGATTTATACATTGGTTAATGGAAAAAATGTTAATCAGCCTTTGGCAGTTAGGAAACTTATTGATCAGCGACTGGTTACAGTAGATATCCATATGGCTTATCAGTTATTATCAGGTCATACAGTGTTTAATTCTGCAAAAATGGCAACACTGCATACTGAATATTTATAAAACAGGAACAATACTGACAATACTGACAATTCAAGTCATTAAGTTATCCTATGTCATGTGAAAAATATCTTGTGTTGTACTTATATTAGCCATTTAAACTCACTTTGGTCTTGAGACTTTTTCTCATTCTTTAGGCTGCTGAGGTCTAACCATGAACACCACTAATAAGAAAAATGTTATTTTTATCACAACTCTGACAGAATGTCATCAAATGCATAGAGTTCTAAAAGGTCTAAAGGGAATCAATTTTCCTGACATATTGTCTTCCATCCTGACCACAATCAGCGCTTCAGATTGTGGTCGACATGTTGAGAAGGTGCAGAATTTAAGACTTTGTGTTCTTCTGGAAGGTTGCCAGGTTAATGGGTTTCACTTGTGTTTGACCTTTAAAAAGAATAATTTCTTTTGGTTATATTAATCTTCCAAAAATGTAAGATTAAATAAATTCTATAATTATACGGTTCCAAAATGAAAAGCATGTTTCTCGCTAAAATGAACCTCACGCAAGGATCTGTCTGACTGACGAGTTTATATTCTGTCCCCGCTGTTAAAAAGTAATGATTAATTATTGCTCTCATTGAGGTTCCTGACCTTCATCGAGAGGCGCCACGGTCCTTTGAGACGTCTTCAGATCTGTTTTTCTCTAAATGAGTTACAGATCCCATGATGTCTCCTAGAGAGCTAGAGAGCAGTCGGCGGTGGGTTTTATCTGCAACGTCTAATCTTGGGCTCAGGTTAGAAAACTTTTCCCAAAATTCTTAGAACTGAATTTATTGTAATTGGTACACGTCATTGTTTTTCTTTCTCTGTATAACAGGTTTAGTAAATTAGCACACGAGCGCTTATGTAACGTTCATCTGGATTTTCAGTGTGGCAAGAATACTTTATTAAGAACCTCTCAGAACGCAAAGAGCAGTCAATCAAATTAGAGCTGCGTGCCAGGAGGACTGAGCTGGCACTTTCTGCGAGTTTAAAATGCTTGATTAAAATGGAAATGAGTGTGTGTGTGTGTGTGTGTGTGTGTGTGTGTGTGTGTGTTTGTTGGGCTCCTTTTACAAAGGGATCTGTATGAATACATCTGGAGCAGTGTCTCAAATAAAGAGAATGCAATTTGCTTACAGAGACACAACACAGATCCTCCAGGGGACAAAGATCAGTGCCTGTATGTCTCTCTGGTCATTTATTATAACAACTACTCAAAGACCTTCTCAGTGAAGAGCAACAGGTCACGGAGCACTAAGGTGAACGGATATAACCCCGTTCTCGGACAGTGCTCGGCATCACCTGCTGGTTTCGTTGGGGAGTGCTAATTAAATTTGGAATCCAATTACAGCAATGGTAATGAAATTTCCAAATGGGGAAACTCCTTAATCTGTTCACTGAGGTGTTTAATTACTGGTGGGCGTGCAGGCTGGAGATAGGCCATGCCACTGGATTGCCAAGACAAGGGGTGTGCAAGGGTTATTCTGGGTGAGAAATGTCATCGAATCCGCATGTTGAAATCTCACTTGATGCAAGAGCGATCAAAGTGCGGACCGCAAAAGGGACACAATAAAAATACAAAACTAGCTAGAAAGACTGCAGACATTTCGACCTGTCTGGGACGCAGGATGGTGTTCATGCTCGAATAAACCCAGTCAAACATCATGTACGGTTTCTTTTTAGAGAAACATCACATGGGACGGATCTGTCAAAGAGAGGAAGAGCAGCCTCACTCTGATTAACCTCGGAAAGCTTTGTTGGAACAAAAATCTTTTTTAAAATATGCAAAGGCACGACTGAGACCTGGATTAGACTGTAGTTCCTTAAGCAAACTCAAGGAAAGATTGAAAATAAAAAGCCTTCTTTAAGACCATCAGGTGGCTTTGCATGTGGAATGCTCGCTGTTTATTGTTTAGCCCACAGCATCTATTTTAGCGTGACATTTTCGCTCCATTTTTATAAATAATAGACGAAGGTCGATCATCGCTGAAGGAATTTGCCTTTATTTTCACTTTTGGACAGTAATGTTCTCCAGGAGCTGCTTTGACGCAGACCAGACTAAACTGGTGTATTTTAAGAGATCGAGACTCTACATTTGCACCTGGCAGCACTCCATTTAACAACAGCGTGCGTCCGCTTGACTGCTTTCTTTTGAAAAATTGTTGCATATATCGCATGGGTATTTATTAAGCTCCAAAATGTACGCTGTGACTGCAAGTTTACCCTTATTATTAATTCCATAGGACATCCTATAGTATACAAGTATAAATCAACCAATTGAAACATGGGACATTCTGTGTATGTTTCTCTAGATTCTAATGAAACGACCATCCAACAAACAGAGAACATTCCCTAAACGTTAGAACATGGTTCTGTTATCAAACCTTTCCAGAATGTTTCCTAAACTTGGGCAAATGGTTATTATAGGTTCTTTTTTTCTTTGTAACCAAAAACTAGCTCGCAAGCTAAAAGCCATGCCTTTTTTTAAAGAATGTTAGCTAGCTGATTTTAAATGTTGTGCACCTACAAGGGACAGCAATTTCAACTCAAATTTCACTAGGGTCGTGCCAGAGGAAAACAATTTAGGTTGCATTTAGCGAAGCGTTTCTGTATCGTTTTTATTAAGTTGGCCGATTGGTACTGTAGGAGCTGTTATTTAGTCTAGAGATTTTTTTTTTCTGCTTGACAAAAGTAAAAAGGGTTATGGATTTGTGACAGTCACACATAGTATGTACTAGAAAATCAGGTGCAGCAATGGATGCCTAGCATTTGTCTAATTTTTTTATGGTTTACAATAATATCTTGCTACACAATCCTAATTTCATTTCTCGTACTTGCGTCCACTTTTTCTACAGCTTCCTGACCGTTTTAAACAGTTCCCCAAAAAAAAGGCCAAAATGCCATAGATTCTACTTTTAATAGTTGCACAGAACAAATTATGTAGCTTGAGTTGCTTGGATCTATTAATCCTAACATTTCTACATATGTATATTTATATATTTATATTTCTGGCATCTGGCAGATGCTTTTATTCAGAGAAACTTTTCATTTATTCAAATCCAACCAAACGACTGAGGGCTAAGGTTCAAGAAATTGAACCCATGAGCCCCTAATTAACGTCCATTACCTCAACCACTTCATCTGGTTATAAACATGACATACACTGGCGGACGCTGTACACATCACTACACCTAGTTTGTGTATACAGATGATAACGTAACCACAGTGCTGATTATTTCAGTATTAGTATCGCTGCATTCCTAATCTAAACCAGTGGAAGTAAGAAAGAAACTTCTAAATGGTGCTGACAATATTGTTAAACTTTGCACACTAAAATAATCTATCTGCTATCGAGACGTCAGCCAAAGCCTGGTGAATGTCTAAGTGTTGTTTTATCAAACTAACGGTGTTGTGCATTTCTATTTAAAGCGTTTTAACAGGACAACTAATTACACAAACCCTTCCAAGTAAAACAGCTAAATGTTCTGTACAAAGTAACAGCCTGGCACTATTTTTAAGATCTACACTGCAACTTTCTCATAAAGGTTTAGTGATGCCAGGATTTGATGAGAAAAGTTGACAAGGAGGAAAAAGTTGCCTTTATGTTGAAGTGGAGGTGAAGGAATCAGATCAAAACCTTCAAGATGTTTGGTGAGCCGAGATGTGAGATATTTTGCAAGCCGTTTTTCATACTTTACCACATTTCTGTGGCTATCAAGACACAACAGTGCCTTCTGTGAACAATAAAGAAACTACAACTTAGACTGTTTTTCCTGTACATATTATACCAGCTTTGGAAGGTCAAGGTCACTGCCGTTTGACAGTTCTGGGGCTTGAACCCAGCACCTTCCGCGCTTAAGCTACCCAGTATGGACTTATTAATATGGTTGGTGACATTAAAAAAAAAATTAATAACAATTCACACTGTAGGTGCTTCAATGGCCAAAAGGAGCACGGTGCAGACTTGAAATCTCATCTAGCAGCTTCGGAGACAGAAGTGAGGCTTGGAGATAAAGCATGCAGGACACATGGTTTGAGCAGATAAAGCTGTCCTCTATCCCCTGTAAGGTGAACCGATTATTTCTTTTCACTGCGGTTTATGCAATAGGTGTAAAAGGAGGAGCCGGATGTCTGGATCTGCTAGCATGCAGTATGGTAACGACGTGTGCGAGGACGTATCAGAAATCAATGCACAGAGACGGTAGATCCGGTGAAATCCACAAATTATCACCAAGAGCGGTTCCGTTAATTTTTTTAAATTAGTTTCTGTGTATTTTCAGCAGTTTAAGGCAAAGGTTTTGTTTTTTTTTTACACATACTGGGCACATTTGGGATCACTATACCAACACCGTCAACTAATACTCTCAAAACAACCTCAAATCTCAAGAGCCTCATTCGCCAACTGCTGCGGGATTCAAACCTTCTTATTTTACACCGGTTTTAGACTATAATGTTCCCTTTTTTGTTTTTTCTTTTCTGCAGGCTATTTTATAACAGGGGAATAAAAGAAATTATCAAGTCCTACCACAGGTAACAGAGACACAGGAAGCTACATCCACTCTGGCTTCAGTTGTAAAAACAAATCAATGCCTGATGTAATAAATAAAGGGCGCTGGCTAAATGACCAAATTCTAGAAAAAAGCTTAGGATGATTATAGGTAAACAAAACCATGAATGCCTAACAGGGGGTAAATTTAGCATTTACATAAAAAAAACCTAGTATGCGCCATTCAATGCAGTGTTTGTTTGGCACTTTTAACAACGCAGCTTTACAGAATTGCGAGTAGTGTAGATTAGATTAATGAAGGCGCCTGGGGGTGACGGCGACACGGGAGGGGAAAAAAATGACATAAAAGAAATTACATGATGAAGAATCCTTAATAAGAAATCAGATTTAAGCCATTTTGTACTGAGAATAGACCTTATTTCATGGAGGACAAGTAAAGAAAAGTAAAACAGCAGTAGGTTAGTGACATGGTTGGTAGCTGGTGAGGCTGGAAAAGCATAAAAACATGGAACTATGCATAAAAGCCAGATAGGTAGCCAATCAGAGCATCACACCAAAATAACCATCAACGAGAATAAGAATTAAAGCGGCACTTCAATTATCTCACTACTCTTTCCTGTGTGTCTGTTTTTTTGCTAAGAAAAAAATATTTTTGCCGTGTTCGCACCAAACGTATATTTGAATAATTAATGCGAGTAGTTCAGGGTCGCCGCTGGCAATTTTGGGGCGTATGAAAGCATATAAGGTTGGGTCCCCTAGCACCCCAACCGTACTCCTAATACTAATAAAATAAATCTCTGGGGCCCCCAAAGTGTGTGGGCCCTTAGAATCTTCCTAACTTCCCACTTTTAGCAGCACCCCTGAAGTAGATTAGATAGAAAGTTAATGCAAAGATGTGAATAGAGGTGATAAGAATGACAGGAAAAGGGTAAATCGATTGCTGGGAAAATTGAACCCATGATCTTCCAATCAGCAAGTGAACATCCTTAACACCGAGCTACCACTACCCCCACACATTCCTAAATTAAAGCATGTAAAGTTGTTGTAATTATAAAATCTGACATTGAGCAGCGTTTACGGCAGCGTACTGATACAGCGGTGTGTTAATGATACCGGTCTGTTGACAATAGAAAACTCTGTTGAAGAGACAGCTTGTGACAGTGATAAGGAGGATATCGAGGAAAAAAAAGAGGCTCTGAGCATGATTTTAAAAGGCAACACTCAAAAATGAGATGATATGACTCAAGGAAAATGCCACAGTTTGACAAGAGGATTTAATTAAGGTTCTGTTCATGACTTCATCCTGAGTCTTTAAAGGCATTTCGGAGAGGATCCGTGCTCGAGTGTGACTACCTCGCACACACATTCTACACCACGTCTACATTTACATTTACATTTGCAGTATTTGGCAGACGCCCTTATCCAGAGCGACTTACAATATTCCTTGTTATACAACTGAGCAATTGGGGGTTAAGGGCCTTGCTCAGGGGTCCAACAGTGGTGGCTTGCCGGAGCTGGGAATCGAACTCACAACCTTCGGGTTGGTAATCCAACAACTTAACCATGAGCCACCCACTTCCCCACGTCTAAAGTTATCTGAAGTTATCTGAATATTCTATTCAAGATGTAGTCTTATACTTCCTATTGTAATAACCTCCACCTTTCTGTGCATGTTTTTCACTAGATTGTGTCATGTGACTGTGTGGATTCGATCAATAGTTTTTAGTCAGATTAGACACTAATGTTGTAAAAGTGAGGAGGACTGGAATGCAATTGGGGGTTTCTCCCATTGGAGTTTAGCACAACCTTCACTAAAGCATTAAAATGATAAAATATGTTTTCTAAATAGAGCTGAAGCAGCTTTACAGCAGTTCAAGGTTCAATTCCCAGCATGTCCAAGCTGCCGCTTTTGGGACCGTAGGCAGTGCGTGGTACAGAACTGTGCTTTGGAAGAGTGGTGTTATTTTGACCTTTGCTTTGACCTCAGCAGCAGTCAGCTGTTTCTGTTTAATGCCAATAAATCCTGTATTCGAACATTCTATTATACATAAAGCCAGTGCCGGGCGGTGCAAAAGGTAGCGGAGCCTTCAAGGGGATTTACACTGATACACTTCTTAATACCACATCTATTATGTCGCAATTATAGAAACCATTAATACTATCAAAATGCATTATAACATGGCTAACATTATCGAGAGAGACATTCTATGTACTGAGGAGAAAATTGTTATTGAAGCAAGAAACACTTTTAAGACTCCAAACCTCTTCACTACAACCGCATCTGTACCACATACATCATCTCAAGCAGTTCAAAATCAATATTTATCTTAATATAAATATAACATCACAAAAACATAAAAAATTAGGCTGGGACAAGCTTGTTAGCTTCGCGGTTAGCCAATCTCTCCTCACGATGTCAAAATTTTTGGAAAAGTTCACTTTAAAAAAAACGTTACTGTATCAGGTGCAAAAATCTAGGATTTATCCCAGACTGTTTTAATGTATTCTATTATTTTTCACAGGCATGTCTTCCTTTTTCCCTTTCGAATATACTGTTTATAAAACATGAAATAAAATGTATTACTTCATTTTATGTTACACCACGTTAATTTCAACTACATACAAATGAAACCATATTTTTATTAGCTAAACCTTAAACAGATTAAATTAGTTTCAAGGACAACAGAACAGGATAAATTGTACTTCCAGAAATGCAGTTGTTATCACCAGTCTGCAAAAGAGTTTAATTCTCTGGCTGGACAGCAGGACACTAGCACACCGGGAGCTTATTAGAAGTGCTGCTATCAATTACCGCTGAGCATCAATAAATCTGACTAAAATAAGAATAAAATCTGTTCAAGTTCTTCAAAGCTCCAGAACCCACTGGGATTTTAGTCTGGATTTTTGTAATACTTGGATTATCACATTTTTAGCACTATTCTACTCAAGGTCACTGGAAACCAGGAATCTTTCACCAAGAGACTTGGGACACCCTAGTCGAGGTGCCTACACATTCTATACCACAATTATTCATCGATAATTAGAGAGACATTATTCAACCAACAGCAAATGTAGGACTGGAGGAGGAAACTAGGAACAGAAAAGAAGGGATTGGGGCATAGTATACAATACGAGAAAGGGAACACAGACTATATAAAACATCAGAAACCCAAAATCCAACTATAGGACTTGGGTCACAAAGGCAGGGAACACCCTCATATTACACATTAAAGAGAGAGGCCATTTAGCCTAAAGCATTGGGCGAAATGAGGAAATCAGATTAAGCCAACCTCCACCCATGCAAAGATGGGCAGAACATCCAGGCTTCATAATTGCTGGGTGATGCCAGGAATCGACACCAATCCCGAAACATATAACATTCACATTTAAGGGCCTTATTTGGGGGCCCAGCAGTGGTAGCTTGGTGGTGCTGGAAATCGAACCCACAATCTTCAGGTTAGCTGTCCAACACCTTAGCCAGTGAGATACCACTTTACTTCACAACAGTAGGGTTAGGGTTACTTACACTATTTTAGTGGGATTCTCTAAGGGATTCTATATAGAACCCTTTAAAACAAATGGTTCTATTGCACTCTATAGTCTTTCTCAAACTCCACAATAGGTCACAGTGTTAAGTAGAAAAGTGGCTGTCTACTTATAGTATATTTTATATATAATGTTTTAAGATTATAGATTAGACTCCTGTGCTATACGACACTGTCCATATCTGATAAACCTGTTGTTGCTACAGCGTTTGGGGAAAGAGCTATAATTCACCCTGAAAGAAGTAGATAATAGGACTTCTATAATTCTTTCCTAAGTTCTCTTGCCGGCAGCTTAGTGGTTAGCACTGTTGCCTTACATCAAGAAGGGCTGGGTTCGATTCTCGGACAGGGGCCTTTCTGTGTGGAGTTTGCATGTTCTCCCTGTGCCTGCGTGGGTTTACTCTGGTTTCCTCCCATAGTCCAAAAACATGTATGTTAGGTTGATTGGTGCATCTTACCCCTCCTGCCTTTCGCCCTTTTAGAGACAGCTGGGATAGGCTCCCGTATAAGTGGGTATAGAAGATGAATGAATGAATAAATGAGTTCTCTCGCTTCAGAAGGCATACACATCTTTCTCAGTGTGTAAGTGTAAGTAATTTAATTTAAATCCTAACATCATCATAGTATATCATAGTAACATCATCATAGGTATTATAGTAAGCAGTGACTTCTCTAATGGTCTGTAAAATGTCTCAAGAGCTTGCAGCAGGTGTTACTTTTACATTTTTGGCATTCAGCCCAAAAATGGGCTGAGGGTCTTGCTCAGGCAGCTTATTGGTGCTGGGAATTGAACTCAAAATCTTTTGATCAACTATCCAAAATCACTTTTGCCAAGGCTCCCCATGGTTCAGTAATTAATCATTGGGTGTATCAGGTTAACTAAAAACAAATTTTGTGAGGTTTTTTTTTAAACCATCCAGTGCAAAAAAATCAAATGAACCACTAATGCTGTAAAATATAAACAGGCAATAGGTTGGACATTTGGCAAACATTTAGAAATATACTGGGCAAATGGGTCCACTAGGCAAACGATAAACAAATCAGAGGTCAAACAGCAAGACAAACTAGAAGGTATTCGAGAGCTAGTGACACGGCCATTGGCTGTCCTTGCTGACTGGAAATTAAAAGAATTGGAATTTGTTTGCTGGCCTATTTTAGAAATGGACATTCCACCTAATCAGAAAAATATTAGATTAGTAGTTGCCAGCTACAACAATTGCCTTTGGGCAGATCTGATAGCTCCTATGTGCTCTGTGATACAACCCCAACACACCAATCAAGTGTTCGATTTGTAACTCTGGGAGTATATGTAATAAAAATACCCCACTCAGGCCAAAGCTTTAGCTGCAGTCTGGAGTGTGATATAAAGCACAGGCAACTTGACCCGAGGAAAAGGTAAAACCAGCATAGCAGACAGAAACTAATACGATGACTGGTATAAGGCTCATGAACACCAACAAAATATGTTGAGGCCGAGTTTAGAGCACTGGGATGTTAGATAAAAATACTTAAACTTGTTATTTTTGGTTTATACCTGTGTGTAAGTATTTTCACCTACACTGGGCCTCCAACTATTTTAGTGGTGTACATGAGCCCTATGATCTTTCTGATGTTCCTTACAGGCTTTGTTCCCTTCCCATTTGAAGCACACTGAGAGCAGACTGACCCTTCAATCACAAACTGGTTATGTTGGTTCACACCCAAGTGTGTGACCACCTAATTGAAGGCTCAGTGCTTCAAATGAAATGGGAATTTTGACCATGACTTTGACCACTTGAAGTTGACCCAAACACTGTGTTTAATTTGATTTGCAGGGTAAGTATTGTCTGCTAAAATTAGCTGTAAAATGCAAAATGAGCTACAGTGCTAATGCTACCGAAAGCCTATTCAGGATATCTAGATAAATGACAGATGATCAATTTTCTCTGATCCAGACATAGGAATTGGACTTAAAGCTGTGAAAAATATCAGACAGAAAGGGTTGAAACCATTCACACTAACACTGAGAGTGGCATAAGGACAGTAATGAGATGAACTATAAGGCTTAGACTATGTCTAAAATCACATACTTCTTGAGTAGGTACTTCATTTAAGTTATAATGTACTTCCTGACCATTAAAAAGGTATGTTTGTCATGCTATGATTATGGGTACTCAAGTCAAGTCACCTTTATTTATATAGCGCTTTACAGTAGGGATTGTTTCGAAGCAGCTTTACAAGATACATCAGAAGCAACAATATTAAACATTCATTAAAACACTCGATTTAATTGATATCTATGAATTTAGAGTCCCCAACAAAGCAAGCCAGAGGCAACGGCAGCAAGGACCAAAACTCCATTAGTGACAGAATGGAGAAAAAAACCTTGGGAGAAACCAGGCTCAGCCGGGTCAGTCCTCCTCTGACCAGATAAACCAGTAGGTTACCCATGCTGCAGCAAAGTTTTAGTGGTCTTGTCTGGATGGCCATTTACATTGACAAGAGATCACTAAGAAACTGCCTTATTGTCTCCAAACTGCCTTATTGTCTCCAAACTGCCCTATTGTCTCCAAGTAAACAGTAGAACAGAAACACGACTGGAAACGCAAAATAACAAACCGGCAAGTTTTGATATTATAAAAATGGTTAATTTTACATTTTTCTTGTTTATATAATCAACAGAGAGTGAAAATAATATAAGGATTTAACTAAAAGCGAAGCTAGCGAAACTACACGAAACTATACTAGCAAACTGCTCAGCAACACTGCAAACAGGAAGTGACATCCACCAAATAGATAGATAGATAGATAGATAGATAGATAGATAGATAGATAGATAGATAGATAGATAGATAGATACGATAGTGTGAATAAAATTCGGACATACTAAATCCACCATGTTGACGACATCATGTGATATATGTCATCACAACAGCATCAAAAATTTAAGGAGCCCACCCTTCCAACTTTTCCCTGGAATATTTATATTGTTAAACAAGGAAATTTAAACACAAGGGCTGCATTGCCACTTTCTGTCATTTCCAAATCTGACTAGTCTACTCTTTTAAGGGCTCATGGGATAGTAAATTGTCCATCGTATACATACTTCAAAATCCGGGCAACAGTAGTAGATCATCCGGGTACTTTTCACCTATTTATTTTTAGATTATTTCTCGACCCACATACTGTATTTTGGACAATATGTAGTAGGGAAGTGCAAAATAAGCTGCAGTGCTACAGAAATCCTGATCAGGGAATCTGGACAAATAGTATTAGGTGGAAGTGGTACACTAAATCTTTAAAATCTGATTTTTGTTTTTTGATGAATATAAATGCCTTATACAGTTTGATCCATTTTTCTGATGACTTGGGACCTTTTCAGCTGCCTTCTGAAGATCAATTTTGCTCGGATTTAGACAGGAAATAGACTGAAAATGTGATAAATTAGACAGAAAGGGATGGAATCAAATAAGAGCAGCATTTAGAGTGACAAGAGCACAGGAATTAGATGAGCTAGGAGGCTCGGTGAATGTGTAGGCGTTGGGTTTGTAGATGATGTCTATCTACTAGTTAATTGCCAGTGTTGAAAAATAAGGCTGCTCCCAACATTGCCGGGTTTATTGTTTGGGTGAGTCAGTTGAGGTGAATCGATTTTCCCACAATGTCAGATGCTGGTAGTTGGGAGTTACGCCATGCAAATCTCAATGAACGGAAACCCCAGAACTGACCAAAGACCCACTCAAGGTTTTACATTTACATTTACAGCATTTAGCAGACGCCCTTATCCAGAGCAACTTACATTTATCTCATTTATACAACTGGGCAAATGGGGGTTAAGGGCCTTGCTTAGGGGCCCAACAGTAATGGCTTGGTGGAGCTGGGAATCAAGCCCCCAATCTTCGGGTTGGTAGTCCAACATCCTAGCCATGAGCCTTTACTTCCCCTTTTATGTCGGTATGAAAATATTGGGGGATATCCAAACAGAATCTCAAAGGTGTGGATTAGAAAGGGTATGACTGGACTGACCTTTTTAGCATCCTGTGACCTGATGAGAATTAAATATAAGAATGAACGAAAGCTTTGTTATGTGTTACCCAGTCGATCCAACACCTATTGAATTAAAATAAACATTACGCTGCAAAATTGAATTTGAGAAATGGTAATAAAGTGGTGACATTCTGAAATAATTCATGGCTACACCTCTTTTATGCCCTGAAGATATAAACTTCTAACATGAATTTTAAAGTGGTGTAGTGTGATGTATGGCAAGATACAGCTTCTAATATGTCATCTGGAGATGTTATTTCTGGTTCTGTAAAATCTATTTTAAATACAACACATATAATATAATATTTTGTTGCTGTTTTATTGAATGTTATCTGCTGTTTTGAGACTGGTTCAGAAACTTTGTTGTATCTTTTTTTGTGGTGGCTTCAATCCTTAAGGTCGTTGATTGATGAGTTCGGGGTTCAAGATTTACCCAAGACATACTACCACTGTTGAGCCCTTAGGTAAGGCCCTTAACCCTCTCTGCTTCAGGGGTGCTGTATCATGGCTGATCATGTGTCTGTATGCAAAAAACATACATTGACAAAGCAAAAAAACCTGTGCCATCTTTCTTGTAAGTCTACTGAAAGCTTTTTTCAGAATGACCTACATTTACATTTGCAGCATTTGGCAGACGCCCTTATCCAGAGTTACTCTTATCTCTTTTATACAACTGGGCAATTGGGGGTTAAGGGCTTTGCTCAAGGGCCCACCAGTGTCAACTTGGTGATAATGGGAATTAAACCCTGATCTTCCAGGTATCAGTACAACACTTTAACCATTGAGCTACCACTTCCCCAGTTATCTCCTTATACATGAACCAATAATACAATCGATCATCTAAGGATTGAGCACCTCAATCAAGGACCCAACAGGGATGGCTTGACTGACCTCATACTCTTTTCTCTGTATGTCTCACACAATAAACACATGTACACAAGCAATGGAAGGATGAGTCTCGCTTTTGCCATGGCACCAACTGTGATTCATTCCTGATACACCACTAACACATCCACACTTGTGAAATGACTGTTTTCCTCCTACAGATGCAGTCATTAACACGTTGTCATTCAGTACTTTTGCATCCCGTTTTGTAGCATATTAGTGGCACTCTAAAAAGGAAAAAATAGTGCTAGATATTATTTTCAGCAGACTATTCGTGCTAGTAAAAGGGTAGAATAGATATCATGTGGGTTGAGAGGTGGTACATGACAGATACTACTTGCTTTTAATACATGGTTTATACACAAGACATAATTGATCGAAACAGTGGGTTTAGTTGTACTACAGGAAGGAATTTAAGAACGCAGGAGTCCAGGTGATCTTATTTGTGTTTTACACTTCATGCCACTGTGATGATCTTTAACGATCAGTGTGTGTGTGTTAAGGGCTGTCTGAACACTTATACTTATCAGCACCCATTAGTGTGTCGTTACCAAACTGTTGGAAGCACACAGGCATGGTTCCATATGCTGTAAAAGATTAGTCAGGCTTTTTTCCACCGGAGTGGTATCTAAACTAGCTTGTCCCTTTTTTAGAGCCGGCTTGCGTTTTCATTGCCTGAGAACAAAATCATTTACGTCACCAACACGTGACCACAATTTCTGGAGCCACTGCATTATTGTTTATATACCTGAATGTTAACAGCTTTTTGAAAGTGTGCTTTTTAAACTGCGGGCTGTAGTGTATGCTCCGCTGTATCACATCATAGGTTTCATTGTTTGAGACTAGCTAAATGGTATGAGTCCAGATAGGAAACCAAAATCAGGCATGAGCGTAGGTGTTTTTTAAATAGAAAAGCACAGCCCGGTTCCCAAACAGGTTTTGGGACCGACATCAGACCTGGTAAAGAAGCGGTATAAAAGACCCAAACAAACACAATTATAGGATAACAATTCCCCTTGTGCACAAAGGGTCCTGACCATTGAAAGAAACTGGAATGTAGAAACCAGAGTGGTGGAATGTAATCTATCATTTTACCTCTAACAATTTATATAGTTGTTAAACAAGTACAGATAATCCACAAGGAGAAACTTCCACTCTGCTTTTCCCTGCCAGTCCAACTGCATTATAGCGCAGTGTACATCAGTTTCCTACTGCAGATATTTGGCGAGAGAAAGCAGCGGGGTCATCTGTGTATTTCTCACCTACTGTTTTATGAATACTGAGAATCCGGACACGCTACTACTCCAGCGTACTGCTTTTCGCTGCATCCATTTTAAAGACATTTGGGGCAGCCGAGGTCAAAGCTGAAACATTCAAATGTTTTCCCAGGCCACCCTGCAGATCTCAATTATCAGTCAACTTTAAACTTAAGACTACTGACGATTGCAGTCAGCCACCAGTTTAGTTGCTTTTTTGTTTGGATTAAGAAGAGGCATTATTTCTCAATGATGGATAATTGATTGTAAGAATTTAGGGAAATATAATTAATTACATCGACTGGTCATTTTTTTATTAACGTTCTAGACTGGTGGGAGTGGTGGGAAGTAAATGGAGCATCAAGAGAAAGAGAGAGAGAGAAGTCACAGAAACACAGACTTAAAAGCGCAAATAGCAAAATAGAACATAAGGCGTTTATTCGTAATTAGTAAAAAGTAAAGTTTCTTCAGACATTCATTTCCGATGACATTTGCTATGTCCGATCTTAACTATTAATTCAACCCGTTGCATCCCTTGGTGTGCATTGTGTTGCAACCAATTTACATTTATCCAATAACAGTAACAGTGCCTTTTTTTTTTGCAAAGTTGACAAATCATTGTAAAGCAGCACCCATAAACGCAATGACTACATCACCAAACGCACATTCTTGTTTCGTATTTTGAAGCTATGCGAATACGCTAACGTCTTTTATTTACAGACAACAATACCAAATCAGTGTGTTTAAAACATTTCCCTGATAATCTTCACCAAAGCAAAGCTAAACTGTTTTACCCTTTAATCCCGCAATTTTCTACTACCAGTTAATAATAGTCCAAAGTAACAAGTAACAAATTCAGTGTTAAATTTTAACCAATCGTTCATTGAAGAAATTTAATCAAACGCCTATCTCTAGTTTGGATCATTCTGTATGTATGATTTTTAAAAAAAAAATCATATTTTCCCATTCGTCTTGCAGAATTACACATACGACTCTATTGTGCTTCACAATGAACTTTCCTAATGTATTCTACAAGCCCACTCATAATCACAAGCGTATCAATTTAGCAGACTCATAGAATTTCGTTTCCTGCTGCTATGTAATACTTCAATCTAAAAAATTTCAAGACCGGAAGCTCTCATCTGTGTTATTTCAAAGCCTCACAATTATCCAAGTTCCAACTACAAAGATTCCTGCAAGCCTGGGTTTCAACTAGCGAGGCTAAATTACGCTGCCAGGCCTCGCGGCCTGCCCACTTTCCTCCACACATGCATACACACACACCGTGCCAGACCATTGCGCTATTACAGAAACTGCTTAACCCAATTTGGTTAACAATGAAAGGAGACCAGCATTATGGTTACTACATAAAGTTGCTAACAAGAAATGAAAGTAAATAGACACCGATTAGCGTTATGTAACTGTCAGCGTGCTAAGTGGTGTACTTTCCTGATCATTAGTGTTTTAGACTGCAATTAAAGTGTCCCGAGTGGCACTAATCCTATCCCACTATCCTCATTTCCTTGCTGAGGCTATAAGTTACATCCTATCATTTACCATAAACTCACCTTGACCTTTAAATAAGCATAACTATCGTTAAATAAACCCTCACAGTATCAAATAACTTTTTTAGCTTTGAATAAATACCTAAGGGGAAATCTTCAGAGCCACTGGTTCCATTCTAAGCTGGGGTTCCTGTCTGGGTGAAGGTTTAAATGTTCTCTATGCATCTATTCAGGGGTTTTTTTTCCAGATTTTTTGGTTTCCTCCTGCTATTCTGAGGTACTAGATGGTGGCCAAAAAATGTCCTCTAGGTGGAAATAAGTGGTTAAATGTGTAATGTGTTGGGGTATCCTGCACTGTCTGATCTCTAATTAATGTGAACGGACCTACATATCTTTATTAAAGTCCCAGTGGTAAGTTACCGTTTAATGTCTGGAAGTTCTGGGGGTGAAGTGGGCATACATCATAAGATGCTTTTCCAAAGCTGGGAATCATTTCTAACTGGCTTGTAGGAAACACAACCCGCTTAAAATTTGTGGTTGCCATTTCCCCAATATCTCCTCTTATACACATTTTTTTCTCACTCTAGAAACTCCTTATGGAGCTGATGGTTAGAAGAGTCTTGGTCTTTCCTTTCGATCACTAATAAACTGAGAGATTGAATTCGTCTTGTTTATTTATCTGCCGCCATTAGTTATTCCGTCAGCTTTTACAAAATGGTACCTCTTTCTAAAAAAAATAGTGCAGCCCGATGCCCGATTCCCGATTGGAAAATCTATAATAGGGAACCGCTTGCAAACTTACACTAGCAGTTTAACGTAGCTTATCCATGCACCAACCAGAGAACCCTACACAAAAACATCACCCAGACACAATCTCAAAGATAAACTAAAGCCCGCTACAGCTGTAAGATGCCTACTGTTAAAACAGGCAGACACCAAATTACTGCTTTAAAAGTTTACAGTGATCCTTAGAATGGCATTATGCATGAAGATTTTCATGTAAAAGATACACAGTATATAAAGGTGCCTAATTTGTACACACACACACACACACACACACACACACACACACACACACACGGCCGGTCCGTATCACCGCTGGGCGTGAACACTCCAGTCTCTTGCGCTCCCCTGCATCTCCCTCTCTCTCTCTACCTCACTCATTCTCTCTGTGTTTGGCTCAACCAATCAGCCGCGCAGCTCCGCCCCGCACGATGCCATGTGATTCCTTGGCGGACCGGGAACCTGCTGCTCGCGCGCGGCGCGTCACTGTGGTTATAATGGGTAGCGCGAGACAGGGAATGAAAGTAAAGTAACCGCATCGGATGTTACACCCAGCTCGCGAAATGGAATTGCCCTCTTGCCCCTTTCGTTTTCCTTTTCATTTTTGACTTTCTGGTTATATTCTTCTCTCTGTGCTTTATCCTCCTCCTCCTTATCATCATCATCAGAGAGAGTCTCGGTGTTGTTGTGTTGTTGTTTTTTTTAATCTTTTTCTCTCCATCATCTCGAGCCTGTGTGCTCCTGGTTCCGGGCGGATCCGGTGCAGTTGCGCGAATAACGGCAGCGCTTAATGGGTGGCGGAAAATGGCCCCGTTTCGGTCTGTGAGTTGGCCTGAGTCGGTGTACCGAGATGGGTTTTGCAGCGGTTTCTGCCCCAGCGGAGCCTCGGCGCTCATGGAGCCGCGCCGCCAGAGACTGGCTGTGGGTCGCAGTGGTCTCACTGCTCGCTACTTTCCCCGTTCAGCGCCTTCGCGCTTTCCCTTCTTCTCTCAGCGACTGCCAGACCCCCACCGGGTGGAACTGCTCCGGTGAGAAAACGAATTTATTTCTATTTGCTAAAGTTTATAGACGCGGAAAGCGCAGATGGAATGGAAGCGCTGCGCCACAGCTGAGGAGCGCGTCTTAAACCGCGCACATAACGCGGGTCTAAACCATAACAACACGATGGTCCGATGGTCTGGTCTCTTTATCTTTTCTTATCATAATCTTATTATCTTTACAGCACAGCCTCTGTTTTTATATCGGTTCTGGTGGTTTAAAAATCACTAAGCTTCGAAAATGATTTTGAGAGGATTAAGATCAGTCTATATTTTAATTTTTTTTTTTTATAAAGTACTGAAGAGATCAGACAGAGTGCTATGCCATAGTCCTGTGAGTGCAGTAGTCGATGATGCGGTTTGGGACAGAGCCCTTACCGTGCGCCTGATCGGAGCCTGGAAAAGCACTTGACACCATAAAAAAAGGAAAGAAATCGTACACTGTTGTGCGCTCTGGTGATGTCCAGAATAGTTCGTTGTTGAGGAATGAAATAAGAGATTGAATGCAGGTGAGGGGTATTAAGGCAGCGCTGCCTCGGGGTTTATTGACGGCCAAGTTACCCTGCGTAACGCAGTCAAATCAGGTTCGAAGGCGCAGACACGCGGTTTGACTTAACGCGCCGTGTCCCGGTGTTCACGCTGCTCGGAATGAAGGGTTATTGGTATCTGGTAGACACATAGGGCTCGGCTCGATGTTCACTGGTGGGGTTTTGGGGAAGTTTTCCCCACCCATTTTCAAGGCCTTACATAAGAATGGACATTCACATGCGCGTTAATTTTAATTACCGGGATTTGTAATGAAAGCGCGGGCTATAACTTAATTACAAGTTTTAAGGGACATGACGACCATTTCTGCTTTTATTCTGCTTGATTTAACCCTTTTATTAATTTATTGCGAACCCTGAATTTATTAAATAATTGTTGTAACATGAAATTACTGCTGGTTTTTGTTCATAATGATTTTAGTCGCATAGAATAAGATAATAATGATCATAATGATAATAATAATAATAATAATAATAATAATAATAATAATAATTATTAGTCAGTGCGCTTCGACAAAAATATAATATTCTATTTTATTTTACTGTTTCTTTGTTTAAATAAAGTTGAAATAACTTCCTATTCCTATTCCCTTTTTTTTGTTCTTTTTAGTTTTTTGGTTTTTTTTCAAAAATCTGTGTCTGTATGTGTATGTGTGTGTTTGTGTGTGTGCTATCTGATAATTTGACAAATCCACATCCCAGTTTGTTATTACCTTGATTTGTTTACAAGAAAGCTTGACGCATTAAATAAATAATAAACAACTGAAGTAAAAGAAAAAACATTTAGCCGAATGCTTCATTTCTTCACATTTTTAATAAAAGTTGTGGCTGGATTTCTGGAATCCTACTTGTTGTGCAACTGCTCAGGTTGGGCGTCATTGCTGAGGAGATGAAGACTCGATCACTGTTGCTGCCTGAATCCTCAACATTCTATAAACACATCTATAAATCTATATTATACCATATTATTAAAGTGTCTTTTATAATTAGTGGAATTTCAATAGTACAAACTTCTAAAAACACATTAATAAATAGTGATAATGATTTACATTAGGAAGTTCCTGAACATTTTCCCTTTATAAGAGCCAAATCATTGTTCCGTACCTTAATGGTGGTGATGCTAGTCAGTCTGTAACAGTAAACTCCATGTACCGGAGTGACTCCAAGTATTATTATGTTGATTTAATCGTGATTTTAAATGTATTTATTTTTGCCTCTGGATGTTAGATTAGTTGATAATTTTGTTCTTATCGTATATTAAAAGATAACAGATGACAGTCTAAACACTAAAATAATCACTCCTCCGCTTTTGGTGAAATTTTCTACATTCCAAATCCACTTTTCTTTTTCTCAACCGTTCGATCATTTTTGTCGTCTCTTTGATTTTTCTCGCCGGTTGGCATGTACTATCATCTGCTTATCGCCATGGAACGTTGCGTTGAGTGTAGCGTACAGTTGGTGGGAAATCCAACAAATAATTATTCTAACTTTGTAAGTTTCATTTAAAAGGCAACATTTATAATCACATACAGATTTAATATGAGAAAAACATAGATTTAATATTACATTTCAAAAAATAGTGTTGAAAAGGTTTGTTTTAGGCCCCCTGGCTGTGATTTAGGATCCCCTGATTACATTGGCAGCTGTGGGATTTCCTATATTATTTCCTATATTCATGACTGTACACTAGTCTGGTGTTATTTTGTGTTTGTTCATGTGACCCCGAAAAGGTTTCAAGCTGATTTTCCTCCTTTTAATTAACGAACGACTCATTGGAGCACAATGGCGGTGTAATCATGCATGCAGATTCCACTTTGCTGTGCGACCGAAGGTGACTGTATAAAAGGCCTCGTTCATCTTTACCGCCTGAGAGCGAGGCAGTTAAAAGACTAATAACTAGGACGCGGTCAGAAGTCGCTTCACTTGATGTGACTAATTTATCATAATTGAGGCTTTATAATTACTTAACAAAGAGCCGGGTGGCGGGGAAAAAATGTACAAAACATGACAGATAAAAAGTAAAAGAAGGTGATGTGTAGTAAAAGGGGACAAAAGCGACAATGGTAATTGCACCGCTGAGTCAATCTTAACACACCAACCCGCCCCACACCAAACCACCAAACCGCCTTTGCTCTTGTGGTAATTATTGTCGGTATTGAGAGACATTGGCGTATTAGCAGATCTTTAAAAGTGTGTTTGGTGATGTAATTGTTACCTTTTGGGTGGGGCTTAACAATGATTGGTCAACTTAGAAAAAAATAAGTCATTCTGATTGGATGAAGTTCCACAGTCCTACAAAATGTACGGAAATCTGTTGGATTTGCATTAATAGTTGCGTTCAGACAGGGCGAAACCCTGGAGGAACTGAACTCCACTTATGTTTTGGTTTCTAGTTTCCACTTTTCTCGCTCTCACACACACACACACACACACACACTCAGATATTTTTGTTTTGCTCTCTCGCTTAGAAACCGAACACCGTTTATTTTCCACCAGTCTGAAAAAACAATCGGTTTTATAAATAATGATCAGCAAAATTCTTGTAGAAATATCGAAATGGTTAAATGTCACAAATTTTTTATGACAGTGTATCGAAATCCTAACCTCTAATATCGCTACACATAAAAATGACATTTTAAACGGATTTATGTTTTCGTTAATACTTAATTAAAACCTTCAGTGTGTTTTAACAACCTCCTTCTCCACTTATGTAGTTGTTGCTCAACACAAAAGTAAGCAAGGCAGAAAAAATATCGTATCATTGTAAAAAGTATCGTATCATATCGGTCGTATCTTATCAATTATTGATAAATTGTACCGATCCATAAATGTGCATTCGGAGCTGTCATGGTACATAAATATCTCACTTTAATGACAGCGAAATTGGTTTCTTTACTCCAGCAATGGCAGCCTAGCAGTGGTGGAGCTTGAACACTGATCTTCTGGGAAAAAAAACTGTGTTGGACCGCTGATTTGATCATGGATTCAGTTACCAGAACCACTGGGCCCCTGAGCAAGGCCCCTAACTCTCAACTGTTCAGATAAATGTAAGTCGTTCTGTATAAGAACATCTGCCACATGCTAGAAATGTAAATCTGATATGTGTTATTATTTAATACAGTGTTTACATCCTAAACACTGCTTTTGTTCGGTTTCTAAAATGTTTTTTTTTTGTCAAAAATGCTGGGTCTTGATGCTGCATTGCCTGATTTTTTATTTTTTTTTTGGAAAGTGCCATAATGCTTTATAGAGCGGTGTATAAACATCACCTGTTTAATATTTGATGGAGGCCAGCTTGTTTTTTTTAATTATTCACAGGGTTGAAACAGTGGCCCCGGGCAGAAAGAACAATCAGCCCTGTCCCTCGATACCTGACTGTTTGGCATGTGCATCGGCTACAACTTTCTCCTTAGACAGTGTAGACTTCCAGAGAAAAAAAAAAAAAAACGACGCAATAAAAAGAGCATGCGAGCATTTAAAGTTAGAATGAAGTTGACGGAGCGTCGTTCTATCGATTCTCGGTTATTGATGGATCTTCGACCTGTTGTTGCAGCACAAAGTATCACTCGTTACTAAACAGCAAGGATTTCCTCACTCCTGCCCCATGAACAGAAAGGATTCCTTTATTCAGTCGTGCTGCAGCTACAACAGAGTTTAATTTTAAAGTTTAAAAAAAAAACATGATTACGGGTATTTAGTTATTATACTTTGAGAAGAAAGTCGAAAGTACAAGATTTTTTTGTGTTTTGGTGAATCAGGACAGATTTATAATTAATAATCAGACACTGCAGCGGTTTAGTAGAAAACTTCATCCTAATCTAAAGTAACACTGAACCGAATCAGTCTGTTTAAAAGATTATTAATCTGTTAGTGTGTTAATATGAGTGATAAAAGTCTCTCTCCTCTGCTAAGAAAAACAGATACATGCCAACCAATCAGCATTCACTCATTTACATACAGCTGCAACTTTACTCTTGTCATTTTAAATTTATTCTAGTAATTTCAACTTTATTCTCAAAGTATTCTGACTATGATCATAATTTAGATATTTTTTTTTCAACAAATTTATTTACACAATATTTTTTTTCCTATTTTTTTTAGTTTTTCCCCATAATTTCGACTTTATTCTCAAAGTATTATAAACGAATTCGACTTTATTAACATATGTTCGACTTTATTCATGTACGTTCGACTTTATTTACATACTTTCAAATTTATTCTTTTCCTTTCGACTTTATTCTTAAAGTATTACGAATTCATTCTCATAATTGTGACTTAATTCTC
The DNA here is from genome assembly GCA_005784505.1 of Bagarius yarrelli. Classification (NCBI taxonomy): domain Eukaryota; kingdom Metazoa; phylum Chordata; class Actinopteri; order Siluriformes; family Sisoridae; genus Bagarius; species Bagarius yarrelli. Next base: position 2,646,920 of record VCAZ01000047.1, read on the forward strand.
GTACTTTCTACTTCGTTCTTGTACATTCGACTTCATTCTCGTACTTTCGACTTTATTCTCGTACCTTGACTTTATTCTCGTACTTTCGACTTTATTCTCGTACTTTCTCACATATTCCACTCAATTCACATACGTTCGAATTTATTTTCAAAAGTTTAACTTAATTCTTGTCATTTCGACTACTTTATTGTAATCTTGTGATTTTTATTACTCTGTTCCCAAAGTATTATTACTTTATTCTCGTAACCTTTTTTTTTTTAACCTATTATGAATTTATTATTGTGATTTTGACTTCACATATTTACATAATTCCTAATAATTTCTTCTCGTAATTTCTACTCTTTTATTCTCAAAGTATTATGACTTGATTCTCATTATGTCTCAAAATGTCTTCTCTGGAAATTTGGACTATATTCTCTTCGTTTTCAACTTTTATAATCTTTTTTTTTTTAACATGCACCCATTTACTGCCAGCTTTTATTTTTTTTTTTACAGTAGCATAATGACAGCCATTCAAGACTGAGAAGCCATAATAGAGAAAGCCCGGAATACATCATTTTTAGAAAGCACGATGTGGATATAACGCATCCATGCAGGCACGAGGAACTATATAACATTCAAGCGGCCTTTTCATAAAGGTTATGTAAGAAATCTAAAAATGTTTTCTGCAGCCACTGAAGCATCAATGATAAAAAACAAACCGTCGCATTCAGTGTTCAATAGACAGTCGTTTTATGTTCAATTCCCACCCACTGGCTTCAACACATGAGCTACTTAGAAGGGACAATAAATATGCTTCCTCTAAAACATCAGCATCATTAAAAACAGAACTTTTTGCATAGCATCACAGTCGCCTGTGATTGGCTAGGATTCCGGTGACTGACTATACATCACAGCTGTCTGATTCAAACATCATTTTTCACACCTTTATCTGCTGCACCACAACCGTTTGTTGGATGAAACGCAATCAAACTGTCACTCACCAGGATGACGTCTATGTTTATTGATGTACTTTTGTCCGTCGTTTGAATATATCGTGACTGGACGGATGATTTATTAGCCATGAGCTGTAGTGTGCGTTCCTGTTCCATTTTTCTATCAGGTAAAAATCTATTAAACATTATCTCATATTACCACGTATCAATAATTGTCCACTGGACTAAAAGAAACTAAAGTTTTAAAACACTATCGTTGTACAGAATGTCTTTGTATGCAGCCAACACTATAATTTTCCTTCCCTGGAACTCCAAACCCTGTGCCAGCATACTTAAATACCATTGTGACCGAATGATCAAATGTTGGAGGATCAGGGTTCAAATCCCAGTACCACCAAGTTGCCCCCCCACCCACACACACACACACCTTAACCCCTAATTGTTTAGTTGTATAAAAGGGATAAATGTAAGTCACTCTGGATAAGGGCATCTGCCAAATACTGTAAATGTAAATCAAATCCCAAAGTCACATGACACAAGCTAGTGGAAAACCTGCCTATAAGAGTGGAAATTACTATAACAGTGGAACGGAATAAATCTGGAATAAGGGCTATGAGTTAGGGGTGCACAAACTTTTGTCCATATGATGTAACTAACTAAATTTTGAATGAAAGCTGTAATGTTTATTCTTTGCACTATGGATTAAGTTATTTACATTTCTGGCACTTAGAGAAAGCCCTTATCCAGCGCAATTTACATTCATCTCATTTTTTTTTTTTTTTTTTTTTTTTATCCAACTGAGCAATTAAAGGTTAAGGGCTTTGTTCAGATGCCCAGCAGTGGCAGCTTGGTAGTGCTGGGATTTGACCATTGAGCTACAAATTTAATATGTGCATAATTAGAAATAGTTCTGTTCTGAACTTATTTGAACTTCATCTGCTGCTCTGTTTATTGCTTCACCTCACGCAGTTCAACTCTTTAAAAACCAAGTTTCTGCCTTTCAGCCCCGGTGCCCTCAAACCTACCAGCCTATAAGCCCCGGTTCTCAGATTCTTTTTACATGATACTGTCATTATTTTCAGTTGTTCTGCACATTGCAGCGAGATGGTCAGGTTGTGTTGCCAGATTGGACATGTTCCCATCCAATTACGTTGAACTTAATGAAGCTCTGTGGGGATAGATGACCTTGGGTAATTTCTTTTGTCTTCTCCAGAAGCCGAGAATGCGTGTTTGTAATTACCCCATGATGGGCCACAGTGCAACAAATTAATACTGACTGACTCTATTTACGGAGCAAGTTGCCCAAGTGGCCCGTGTTCAGAAGACGGGAGAGGCGGTGTGTCATGAATAAGAAGCCTGTTAGAAAACAAGCCTCTCTTTGACGATTGTTTGGGCTTTTTACAATAACACGATTCTGCTCATTAACGAGAACATGAGGATGGCGTGGTCATGTGACCCTCCAAACATAGAAGCATTAAACCTCACACTTGCAACATATTATACGCATTTTATTTTTAACTGGTTACATGATAAACAGACCCAAAACTACTATTTTTTCTCTTCTTTATCTATGATTTGTAAATTATGGGATACACTGCTGACATTAGTTATCTATAAAGGCAGTTATTATCTTCACTCAAGACGCCACGCCCATTAAACGTTGTAAAGTATTGCATAGGCAGACCTTCCAAATGATGGCAAAAGGTCTGGAAACCTTTTCGAGCCGTTTTGATTGGCTAAGGCCCGTCCGGGTGGACAGATGACTAACAGGTAAAGCAACCAATGATGTTTTGTTTTGTGCCCTGTCATGTTTGGGGCATCATTTAGTGCCTCAAGAATGTCTTTTAAACAGTCTATACCATAAACCTTATATACTTTAAAAAATCCAGTTGTGTTTCCAGGTATAGTGTTAAACAATGCAGTACATGTGTCAACTCACGTGAATTCAACCAATCAGAGAACGACTTGAAGATTCCAGCTAAGTGTGCCTTATGCATCTGCAGTCCATGAGCAAGGTTCTGATTTTGTCATCAGACTAATATGTATTTCGGTAGACGTTTGTGTCCCATCTTTATTGTGACTAATAGCTGCCGTATTTGGGGCATCTGAGGTTTTTTCAAATGATGTAAAGTTCACAGTATTGCTCCATTTATTTAAATGTACATTTGTGGCATTTGGCAGACGCACTTATCCAGAGCCAGGTACATTTATCTCATTAATACACCTGAGCAGTGTAGAGGGTTATGGCAGCAGCGGCAGCTTAGTTGTCTATAAACTAATTTTTCTGCATTCGTTTGGTAGGAGAGGTAGTTTTTAGGGGCGTGTTTTTGAGAGGTAACTGGAACAGCGGAAAAGCATTAGGAAAAGCACTTGAGATACAAACGCAGTCGCAGGGAAACTAAGATTGACAGACAGATAGAGCTTCACATACGTGCATGCAAAAGCGCATAAATTATTGAGACCGTTAGTATGCATAATTAATGTCACTAAGGGGTTAATGGGATCGATAGCGGAAATTGCCTTTGCGTTTTCTTTTCCTGTGTATTGGCACGTATGATATTTAAATTAGAGGTCGATCGATTTAACCGAAACTGACAGCTAAGTTAGCGTGTACACACAGATAACAGATGTACACACAGGTACGTAAATAAATAACTAGACAAATAAAAATAGTGCTGAACTTTAATAAAGATACTGATCTATAAGTGCTAAATAAAATAAGTAAAAATTATTATTATTAGAAATTATGAATGAATATCGATGTAAATAAATAAAAACAGGAAGTTACCATACTAATGTCACCAGTACAATTGTAACTTAAACTAGCAGATCAAATATCCAACTAACACTAAACAATACTTTATTAATCATACAATAATAAATCATATATGATAAAATGTGTATTTATTGTTATAGTACATACAGTATAAATTAACGACAGGCATAATTAATCAATGATTGATGATTAATCGTTGAGTATTTTCTCGATCATAAGTAATTGAATCTATTGATTGTTTTTTTATTCCAACTTTCCAGACCGGTGTAAAATTGATTGGGGTTACACTAAAAAGAGAGATGTGCCAAAAATTACTGTGTGAAAAGCATAATCCTGGCTAGAGAGTCACAGACAGCCGAATAATAGCCGTTAATAACAAAACTTTTTTTCCTCACATAAAATTCTGCCAGTATCAGAAGATTTTTACCGCCAAAGAAAGAACCAATCAAAATGATGAACCTGATAATGCCATTGGCGGGAGAATTCAGGCAAAAAGTTTGAAACAAGTCAAACGAACTGTAAAGCAAGAAACGAAACGTTGCGTTACAGACAGAAAAGATACAAAGTTTGTATGACCTGAAGCCGCTGACGCTTTGCAGACGTTTGCTGCTAGCTACTATTTAGCCAGAGATCACGGGTTACTGAGCGTGTGGGGAAAAAAAACAATTGTCAAACTCTGGATTAGGTTACATTTGACTAGAAAAAAAGCCAGAGCATTTAAAAATTGCTAGCTATCATTTAGCCAGAGATCGCGGGTTATTTTACACACCACAGATTGATGACATAAAACTTAACGAGTCTTCTTGTGTACGTCCGTTTTTGACATGATGTACAGTCTGAAATTATGAAAAACTGAATCCTACAGAGTGACCTGAAGATGATTTTTGTACAGTCTGACAAACAATTTTATGAAAAAAAGAGAAAAAAAACTATTCAAACACTGGATTGGGTTAAATTTTACTTGAGGACGACAGGAAAATTCAACTACACAAAAACCAGATCATTAAATTCACGATAATGCATCATCAATTTAAAGTTTTGCTTCTACTACCAAATCTATTTGTACGGATTTTTGCCGATAACCGATAAATAGATCAATCTTCTGTTGATGTCAATTAATCGGCAAAATTGAAATCGGTCTACCTCAAATTTTCCCTGGACATCGCTACTGTCTGTTTATCTCCGATCAGTACCCCGCGTGTTGTTTACCGCAAGCAAGTTTTAGACCATGACTTCAAGCATGATGTTACGAATTAGGCCACAGAGGCAGATTTGTTTTTGCAAGGACGCATCTGCAGGACGACAGCAGAGATAAATGACAAGCGTATCGTTGGCAGTTCGCTCGGGGACGGCGAGTCCGGCGTGGCCAAAATAACAAGAAATTTCAAGGTTAATAGGGTTTGGGAGGTCTAATTATTTCAGCGGGTTGACTTGTTCTAACCAGAAGCAGTGCGGCAGAATTGGCTAGAGGCGAGCACAGATGTTTAACTCCCCAAAAAAAAGAGCTTACTATAGCTCTCATCATTATGTGGGTGGAGAGTTGAAATCATTCATGTAAAAATTTGACTAGACTATGAAAAAAAAATTGCAGGATTAACAGAAAGAATTCTTGAACACTGAATTGAACACTGATTTTTAGTCAAATAAAATGAACAGCTATTATCTTGTATCTTAAACTTAACAAAATAAGTAGTGCAGTAAAAAACTAGGAAAAATTATCATTATGGCTTGTTGCTGATAACCAATAAACGATAAAAATTGAAAATAAAAATCAATAATTCTAGTACCGACGTTCTGGAAAATTATAATTTTCCTTACAGTAAAACTTCTCCCTCTAAAACGTTCCCTAGTTTGTTTTTAAAACAAGTTTCAACAACTTTTCTAACACCTCATTTCAAATCACATGACCTCTAGTTCAGATGGTCGGTCCAAGCGCCATGGCGGATGTCTGCGTTCTTTTGGCCATCGTCACGCTCGCGGTTTTCTCCTGCTGCGTCTGCCATGTAAATCTTCTCGCCCTGGACAGCTTGTCCGTATGTGATTTCTGGGTAATGAGGTGAGACTCGGAAAGTCTGCAGCCTTTGTGCGATGGTTTTTGTGGGATAATGAAATCCCTCCTCGCGTCAATACGTCTTATGTGCAGAAGAGACAAGTCACAATTTCAATACGGTGGGCTTTGTTAAGGGAAAATACTGATTTATTTAAAATATTGCTTTGTGTTTAGTTTAAAACCCTTTTAAAATGTATTCGTAAATGAATTATAATAGAATGATGTTTTGGGATATTTCCACTACGCCTGTATTAATATATAAAAGCTATAACAAGTCAGCAAATAGAAAGAATTCTTGTTGATTTATTTATTTTGGAACTTCTTTCGCACTTAATCGTTTTTGGTTTTTTTTAAACAGACTCGTCTGTAGTAAAATTTCTTCGAACATCACAACACAACAAAACCTTCATTCAACAATTGGCTAAAAATAACTGCTTAAACAAGAGGAAAAATGGGCGGAGCTAAATCGCTTTATGTTCAAATACAAACGTGCAAAACAGCGAGTGTGTTATTTGCGTTCTAGAGATCGGATTAGAAGAGACAGGTTTACGAGTTTCAACCTAACAGACGTTGGCAAGGGCCTCACGATACGATACAACGTACTACGATATATTGAAATACAATACATATTGCAATACTTCATATAAATGAAATGTTAAACAAATAGATACAAATAAAAAGCCAAAGACGCCGCTATTTTTCTTTAGCTATGTTTAATTCTGAGATAGTGGGGAAGTGGTGGCTTAGTGGTTAAGGTGTTGGACTGCTACCAGAAAGACCGAGGATTGATTCCCAACACCACCAAGACACCACTGTGGGCCCCTGAGCAAGGCCTCTAACCCCCAATTGCTCAGTTGTATAAAGAGATATGTAAGTCGCTCTGGATAAGAGCGTCTGCTAAATACTGTGAATGTAAATAACAAGCGTGATAACGAGATGTGAGCGACATCTCCAGGAGCGGAGGAGAAAGTCATTTCACACATTGATTATTTTAATCAAATATTTACGCGAACGTAAATCAGATTAAAACATTTTTAAAATGTATTGATACTAAAAAATAAAATATTGTTACACTATTGTGAATAAAAGTATCACGATCGTTAGCTGTATCAATAGTTTTACACAGCCCTAAGTCAGTTCTTTCGAAGATCCTTATAAATGGTTCTGTGAAATTCGTTTAACTGCAACAGCTGGAACAAATCCAAACATCAAAAACACCACAAAAGCATGAAGATTCCGTCACTCTGATAGTCAGATTTAATTGATCTAATTTAGGCAAGTGTTAGCTCAGTGCTTAAGGTGTTGGACTGCTAATCCAGAGATTTTAGGCTTAATTCCCAGCATCACCAAGCTGCAACAGCAAACAATTACTTTTATTTATTGGTTAAATGTAAGTGTTGTGAAAAGGGATGCAACAATACTGAGCTTTTGTACTCGTACCAGTAAAAACACTAAGATACCAAAGATCGATACCTCATCATTGACAGAACTTTCAGTGCACAAAGATTCCAGCAGCAATGACAGAATGTCAGATTCAGCATTGTGGAAATATTTCAGAATTAGCACATGCAGCATGGAGAACTGGAAACCCACAGCAAAATCAAATTCTTTTCAAGGCAGAAAAAATTGCAAAAGAAACCACTAACCCAGCAGCAAAATTCTTTTCAAGACAAGAAAAAATTGCCCAAAAAAAGTCCCAAAAGCCAAAACTAACCGGTTCCAAAAAAAGGTTCCAAGGTTCAAGCAAGTAAATCCAGCCCAAAAAAAATAGCGGTATCTGTACTCAAAAATGGTTCAGGAAAAAAAATAGCAAAAAAAAAATGGCTTTTAGGGTGAATACAGAAATATCTGCAATGATAAGCTTTTAAGAGGACAAAAATCTGAACTTAAACTAGCAAACGGTAAGCAAAACTTAAAACTAGAATGCAAACGTACACTAAACGTTGTGTCAGCATGCACTCGTTATGTGTCTGTGTGAGCGAATGCATTTTTCCCCTTGATGCTTGCCGTAGTTTGGTGAGAGTTCATGTGCGCAAGAGGGTGAGGCAGAAAAAAAGTGGTATCTACATGTCTGGATCTAATAAACCAGTTCAGTACATTTTGGACTGCTTTCGTTCTTTTATTTTGTTGAATTCAAGTGTTAGGGGAACCTGTGACGAACGCTCGGTTACACTTCTTTCCACCGGGACACCAAATTGTTGCCACACAAACGAGAGCAGTCGGATCCAATGTATCTCGCAAGATTTTGAAACACGCCTAGTTAGAATGTTGGTCTGCTGAAGATTGTAGGTTTAAATGACAAAGACTGCCATGCTGCCACTGTTGGACCCCTGAGCAAGACCCCTAACCCTCAACTGCTCAGTTGGATGAATTAGATAAATGTAAACCGCAACAGAAATAGAGTTGTGTATGATAAAGTCTAAAACAGATGAGTGCTGGTGGTTGCTGGGAGTCCATGGCGGCCAGGATCAGTGGGTGTGAGTTAAGAAAGCTGTGGAGAAAATAGCATCAACGCAAATTTGAATGTTAACGTAACCGTACAAATTTATCATTAAATCGAAACTACAGTAATCCAAACACTATTTAATCCGTTACCACTGCTTTGTCGAAGTAAAAGTCTCTCTCTCTCTCTCTCTCTCTCTCTCTCTCTCTCTCTCTCTCTCTGAGACTTGTCCCACCAATCGCCCCCACCCCACCGCCAGCCGTTTCCCAAGTCTGTGGATAATTACTTTAATTGGCATGTAAATGAGGCATGCAGGTTACGTAACCTCGCTTCAGGACTGGCCCTCGAAACAGGAGTCTTAAGTAATATCCGCTCTGCCAGATTCCTAGGGAACGGCGAGTAAAACTATATATAATCCTCGCCGTAAGCTAATGTGCTTCAACATGATATATCCAAAGGAGAAGAAACAATTCGCCGTCACAGCTCCAACCCGTTACGATGATGTATCTGATATTGTATTTGAATATAAAGGAGTAATTCGAGACCCATCATGTAGCGTTAGACGTGGTGGTACACAAAGCATAAATGTCACACGTTAAGGGAAACAAATGCCGGCTCGTAATCAGAAAAGATGGCAGGCAGCATCCTGGGCTGGAAAAGCACGACGTCTGGGTTCTTTGAAGAGAATTATTTTACTGTCCTTTTCTATTCATGCTTAGGTTTAAGGATTTGTCGGGGTAGAAAAGCTAACGCAGTCTGTCAAAAGTAGACAGATACGACGCTTTAGCAAATGTGTGGCGCTGAAAAGGGGCTCCAGGTATTGAACCCATGTAGCGGTAAAAAGCCTCAGCGTGAAGTTTGTCACATTTTTGTACAGGGAATCTACATAAAACAAAACACAGACGGAGCAAGAGACACATGGACAGTCTGGAGATTGGATTATTGCAGATAAAGACATTTTGTTCAGAAACTATGGAGGCGTTATTGCACTCGAGTCTCCTCCTGGTTACACAACTAGACTTTTTAGACCACAAAAAGATTTCTAATCACACTCCTTGGTGTCATCCAGGTAAACATAGGAGATGAGATAAATATCCTCTTTTTGGATCTGTCTGCAAACTTTCCAGGAAACTTTCCAACCTGACATCCATTCTGTAAATTTTATTTTATCCAATCAGACAGACTGATTTTTTATTGCAAATGTGGCTAATCGTTGTTTAGCCGTGCCCCTTTATCCAGAGTGACTTACATTTATTTCTTTTTAAACAACTCAACAATTGGGATTTAAGGGCCTCCCTCAGGGGCCCAACAGTAGCAGCTTGGTGGTGCTGGGAATCGAATGCACAATCTTTTAATCAGCAATCCAACACCTTAACTGTCACCTAACACACTTCTTTGTTCCATATTTTAAAAACGTTGTACGCCAACATGCTGATGTGTCTCATTTCCCCAAAGATCTTTACTGAAGCAGAGCGAAACTGGGTTACACAGCGTGCATTGTATTTTAATGGCAACAAAACACCTAAAACTATCGCATCACGCATCACATTTTTTTCAGTAATTTAAACAATCACAATAAGAGCCGTGAAATCCTGCGAGGACTGAATAAAGGTTTCATTGTGGAAAATAAACAGGCTTGGTGTTTTCTGCGGCCATTAATCGATAATTCACCGTCATTTTCCCGAATAATAATGAAAGAAATATAATCAAATGTCCGTCCCTGATTAGATTCCTTGACGGATTAGGATCGCGGTCACTGGGTTGATTTAGTTTCGGATAAATTCCTAAGTGAAGCAGAGTTTTTGTTACCATCCCGATGTGGATTGTTATTCTATAACAGCGTGTTTCATTCTTAGTTTAACACCAATGATCATAGTTATTTACTGACATCATGGATATCTATTATATAAATCATAGCATCATAGCTCGCTCTTTAGGAATACATTTCAATTTATATATATTTTTGCAAGCTGTAAAACACAATCCAACTAACAAGCTTGAAACCCACACAAAGCAAAGTAGGGATATTCAATTCCGGGAATCAGTTCGGCTTCCCGTCACTTCATAGAGCACAATATTGTAATGTATATTTCTATTAATGAGCAAATCACCTAATTAAGCAGCGTACACATAATAAAGAAACCACTTCAAAAGAGCAACCTTACACAATAGCATAGTATAAACATTGAATTAATAAAAAACAATTAAAAGATTACTCTGCCTCCTATGACAAATACAAAAACCTTTAATTTTTTGGTTTTATTTTGTTCGAACATAGTCATAAATACAGGTGGGATTTTCAAACACGGTTGTGTCAGTTGTTCTGCTTCATTTCTACACTTTATACACTATAAACTCTTAAACACTCTCTAGCGTCCAGATTCGCATGTTTAATCCTGTCATATCCTCCACCGACCCCATTAACACACACACGCACACGTAACACTTTTCTTATTATTAATTTCATAACACAAAAAACAGCTATTACATAATCTTATTTATTTTTTATTCATTACATTTTTTAGCATTACGTAAGGTTTGGGAGTTTTTTTTCCATTTGTTCCATAAGACGTGTATGTGAAATGTAAAAAGTTAGTTTTGGGAGGAGTCCACTTCTTTTTATTTATCTGATAACGCCTAGTAAAACCAAAAAAAACCTAAATAATTGTTGTTTTTCACCTTTCAAAATAGCAAGTCAAAGTCAAGTCACCATTATTATCTATAGCGCTTTTAACAATCGGGATTGATTCGAAGCAGCTTTACAGAAAAACATCAGAAACGACAATCTTAAACATTCATTAAAACACTCAATTTGATTCAAATCAATAAATTTAGAGTCTCTAACCAAGCAAGCCGGAGCCGACGGCGGCAAGAAACCAAAAGGGCATCTGTAACAGAATGGAGAAAAAAACCTTGGAAGAAACCAGGCTCAAAGTACAAGTACAACTACAAGTTTTCTTAGAATCTTATTTTAAAACATCAACCTTTTCAACATGAACTCCAATTTCCAAAAATAAGTCGTGTTAATTCACCCTGAACTTAAGTTTTTTCCAAAAGTGAGACCACAATAAATTGATGAAGAAATTCCAAATAACCAATCAAAGGAATTCACCGTCTTATTAAAACATTTCCTTCTTTAAACTAAGTATAATAAAATTCTGATTTCTTTCTAAACAGGACGTCTTTGTTATTTCATATGAAATAATTTTGTGGTGAGAAGAAAATGTGCTCGTACACCAGATTCCATGCTTTCATGGATGTCTATGAAAATTGGCCTGTTTCATAAGGACAATTACATTATTAAAAAAAAACGTCTAATCCTCCGAGTGTATTAAAATATAACGTTGCATAATTCAGTTTACCATTCAGCTTTAAAATGCGTCATTACGCGTCTAATTAAAGTTATTTTTTTATATTATGTGTGAAAATCATTTACAAATAACATTTATAACCAGGACAAGTAAACAGAACAATAACACGAAGACAGTTTAAAAATATTGTTTTCTCTTTCATACTATGTTGTTCCATAAATATCAGAATATGCGAGCGTTTTACATAAAAGACGATTATTATAATTTCCTGAAGAAAAACATTCCTGGCAAACAAAGGAAACGAAAACAGGAAGAATGTCACAGATTTATTTATTTATTTATTTTGCCTTATTATGCTGTGAGGCAACCGTGCTAACCCTTTAGCCACCGTGCTGTCCCTATTGATTCATATTTATTTTTTAATTTATTTTAAATGCTTAATTTAGTAACAAAATAAAAAACAGATACATTATTTGTGGTAATATACTGACTAATTATTTAAATAAAACCAACTATAGTAAAAAAAAAGGAAAAAAAAGCATTACTTAAAAACTATATTTCTGAAGGAGTAGCAGACTCTGCGTTAATAATTCAAATATAAGTAGTAATTACTCAAGCGAGATATATATATATATATATATATATATATATATCTATATATATATATATATATATATATATATATATATATATATATATATATATATATATATATATATATATATATATATTAGGGCCCATATATTGGTAGTTTGGTGGTGCCCACAAACTTATGATCAGCAGTCCAACATGTCAACCACTAAGCTATTCTTTTCTTTTCCACTAACAAACTTTTCTTTTCCACTAAAAAACATTTCTATACCATGGACATTTGTTTATGTGATATTTCCAGAAAAATGACAAAAGAAATAAATCTCCCTGTGCTTGCGTGGCTTTACCTCCAGGTTCTCCACTTTCCGTCCACAATCCAAAAACATGTTAGGTTGATTGGTGGATCTAAATTGCCCATAGGAGTGAGTGTGTGTGTGTGTGTGTGCTACTGTTATGGACTGGCGACCTGTCCAGCGTGTACCCCTCCTGCCTTTTCCCCTTTTTAGAGACGTCTGGGATAAACTCCAGCAGATCCCAGTGACCCCGAATTAGTAAATAAGCAGGTGATGAATGAAAATATCTTTAGCTTTCATAATAATATTAATCCCCAAATTTCAATAACTACATTATTCACAAAACACCAAATCGACTAAACGTAAACTAGTTAAAAAGTGAACTGCAAACAGAAATTGATTCATTTTTAATTAATTCAAATTAATTAATTTCTTGTAAAGAACTAAAATAAACCTTGCCTGAAGATGTGATGTACTTTAATCATTTTAATTCTACCCTAATATAGATTATTTTTTACAGACTCTCAGACAGACGATACTTAAGTAAACGTTAATTATTCATGATCTTCGCTAATCTCTTGTTATTGAGGCATAAATCTAAGTGTGGTGTGTGTGTTCTTGTTTTGCAGGTGATGATGAGCGGGATACAGATCTCTTCTTGTGTGACACCAACACTTGCAAGTTCGACGGCGAATGTCTCCGAATCGGGGACATAATAACCTGCATTTGTGACTTCAAGGTGAGCGTGTGCTCTGCTGCCGTGTGTGTGTGGGTGTTTGTGTGTGTGTGTTTTTGAGTGTGTGACCTGGCCCACAGTAAACTGAACAGACCCAAGCCATCTGCAAGCAATCAGAAAAGTGTTACTTTGTGCTCCGGGATCAGCCTCAAACACGAGCAGTTTACAGCATTCCCAACAAACGAGTCTCACCTGGAAGTATTTGTGTCTTGGGTCAAAAAAAAAAAAAAACGATAAAAAGGAAGAAGCAGGGTAAATTTCTCCTCCTTTCTTGTCTAGTTTGATCTGTAATTAACCGTGTGCCATAGTTTAGTTTCTTTTTTTCCAGCCTTTTAAATCACCTTGTGATGTCATCAAATTAAATCATCAATACAGAATTCGATATTTCTCTGATTGCTTGTTGTAGTTAGCGTAGCATCGCTTTAAAGAGACTTGGACAAGACGCCGTATCGCCAAAGCGTGTTTAGCTCTGGCTTTCGTCTGGCGGTGGAATGTGAAAGAAGGGAGTGCAAAAAAATTGGACTCACATAAGATACGTCCTTACTAATCTATTTGAGTTTCGTCAAAATAAAAATGGTTTACAGCGAGAGCGGAGCACTGAGCAGACGGACACTTGCGTTATTTTTAATTCTTGCTCGTGAGACATCATTAATCTCTTTGGCAGAAAGAAATAAAGTTGTCTTTCTACTCTTTCTCGATATATTTCGTTCTTTTCCTTCTTCTTTATCTCTCTCTCCCCAGTTAGACAAAATAAGTTTCTGGCCGCAGGACATAGGCCATCCTGTTTTTAGGCAACACAGGCTCACATTGTTTTTATTTGAGAGCCTGTTACCTCCCAAGGGGGGGCGAAACGCAGCCTCTCGCATTTACCCCATGTTACCGAGTTCACGTCCCTAAGCCGAGAAAGGCTTGACGTCATAGGGCTTAAACCGAATCATAGCCCATGTCTTTATTCCATTAAGTGGAGTAATTCATCAAAGGAGGATCCTCTTAAGGGCTGTGTCAGAGTGGGAGCCTGAAGGAAAGAGGGTTAGTGAAAACAGGGGCGGTACTGAAAGCTGGAGCTTGCTGGGAAGAGGGGAAGTGGGTTTGATCTCAGGGGATGAATAGAGGTCATTCAGCATCTCATGTCCGCTCGCCCAAGTTTATTCACCTCACACCCAGGGCTTTCAGGCGCCTGCCACATCGCTCTGAGTGTCACACTAGTATGAAAGCCACTCGTTTATATTTGCTAGTGTTTCTGTAATGGCCTTCTTTATACCTTGATAGATAGATAGCTAGGACGGATGGATGGATGGGTGGACAATCATTAGTCCAACACTTGAATGTAGCTACCACTACATTTACATTTCTGGAATTCGACAAACACCTCCATCCAGAGTAACTTGCGTTTATCTTATTTTTTGGCTTTGCTTAGGGGCCCAGCAGTGGCAGCTTGGTGGTGCTAAGGTTTAAACCCACAATTCCAATTATTAGCCCAACACTTTAACCACTGATCTGCCACTCACCCAGCAGTAATTTTTTTGTTACCTTGACTAGATCATGCACCCTCATTTTTCTGATTCATGTACAAATTAGCACACCCTGGAAGCAAAACACACTTTCAGTGTTATTAATCATGCAACATGACACAGATTTGCTTTTAGAGCGTAGGCTTGATCTTTTTTTAGTTTTCCTCTTACAGATTTTAATTGGAGCATGGGCGAGACAATCAAGCAACTACTTATGCATTCCCACTCTTTTCTATATGTACATTTCTGCCATTTGGGAGACACGCTTTTCCATCGCAACTTATATTAATGTCTTTTTTTATTTAACTAAGCAGTTAAGGGTTAAAAATCCTTTCTCAGGGGCCCAGCAGTGGCATATTGCATGGGCTGGGAATTAACCCAATGATCTTCTAATCTTTAGCAATTAGTCATTTTGCACCCTGGCAAAACTGTGCATTTGCATGTTTTTTGATATAAAATGATTTATTTGCTTTTTAGTTGTTGGTACATACAGCTAAAATTTTGCTTCGTTTCCATTTATATCCTGGTTTATGGGATGTCAGGTTTATCATGTCTGGCATAAGGAGTCATTTTGTCACAGCTAGTTACCGCCTGCTTGTAGTATCAAGCTTCATGCACGATGACTTCCTTTGTTGCGACTCTCATCTCAGCTTTTAACATACTCGATCATTCATCTGCCTTGCTCTCGCTTCACGGTCGCAGTCGGTCTTTAGTGCCTCGTTTGGAAGTGGTTCAGCCTCTTTGTACGTCGATCTAACACCTAACTGCATGCCTGTCACTCCTATTTCGTGTTCCGTGGTCTTTGCCCCCTGTCTAGCATGACTGATCAATTTTTGCACTCTGGCACCCGCTCTTTTTGCTTGGCTGCCATTCTGCCACTCTTTTTTACACCCTGCTTGTCTGCTTGATATACGACTATTCCTTCTGCCTTGCTGGGTGACATACTGGAGGCTTTTCTGTTTACGACGGATGTGGCTTTATTACCGTTAACGGGAACTAACTTAAAAGCAGAGGCGGCCATTTTAACAAGCTTCTATACAGAATTATGCCAAGATCTCATACGTCATCTTGAAGCCATTGTTTTATATTATTGTACGTCGTTGGAATTCATGTGAGAGCATTATGGCCTTTCAGTGCAAGCCAGCAGGTTTAAAACCAGCGCTTTATTCTCAGGTGCCATCACAACTGAATGGGTGCCTGGGGACTGTATTATTACTGGCTTGAAAACAGTTGCCATGCAAGCAGATCCTTTTTGGGTGATAACTTCTTCCACTGATATCTATAAGATACAAAAAGATAATGTTAGGTCTTTTCAAGATCTCGAGGCTTTTCAGACAGCTGGGCTTTACCTCCCTCGGCTACAGCATGGTCTCCCGCCTTTTTTAACCTATTATTTCATTTTGTCAGCAAGATTTTCGACTCCCTTTTTCCACCAGGACTCTCCCTTTTTCAAGTGGTATATTTTTTTTACCCCTCGACACTCCTCCTAATAGCTGTAGCTTTAAGATGGACGGCGACAAACGTCCCCAGAGGCAATTAAAATCAGGGAGGTACTTTTTACAGATTACAAAGTGGACTAGTGCTGCGTGAGCTAAATGAGAAGCCGGTACAGGGGACCCACCTGTTATTCATTCCTATCCCAGATGTGCGAAAGGATTCACATAGACCTTGTCCAGACCAGTGTGGTTTACGTGCAACAGACCAGGAATACCGAATTGCTTTCGAAATGAGAACTGAGAGTGTTTTGCTCAAGCACTAAGTCCTCTGAGAAACTTTCCTCTGGATAGTAGCATATGTGTCACCTCCGTGCGGCTTTACTCAGCCTGTCAGACACTATTACAGAAAAGCCATCTCTCCTGACAGGGCCCGGGAGCTCCACACTGAGAAGAGATCCACTCTAATCAAGAGCATACTGCCAAGCAGTTAAAGAGAGTGGAAGAAGCCAGGGTTTCTCCATGCCTCTGTCAACTTCCACCCTTCCGCTTCTGTCAGAAACAGGCGGAACATACCACTCGGCCCAGCAAGGGCATCCTTGGAATACTGGACTGACGCTCAGCTAGACATCCACAGAAATGTCTGACACTGAGGAAAGAAAGGAAATATTATCTAAAGAGATAGTCATCTGATTTTTATTATTCTTCCACTTATTAGGAATATTGTAGCGATCTTTTCCCTTTTTTTCCCATGCATGAATTTTATTCTTCCCACCTCTTACTTATAGATTACAGCATCTGGGGAAACCAGGGCTTGAATTCTAATGGCAGAACACAGTTGTACTCTTACTAAGATAAGGTTGAAGTTAAATTTGTCACTCTGGAAGGCTCACCTTTCTTCACCGATTTCAGAACGGGTCAAAGCCGTCTCACATCTGACCTCGAGGGACAGTTTCTGAGAGGTGACTGATGAAGCAAAGAGCTTTCGGGAATGAAGAGACGGCGCAAACCATGCATGAAAGAACATGAAGAATAATGCTCATTTCTTTGTGCAAGGCCTTTCTATCTGTGCTCTTGTCCAAAGTCAGACTGTCCCCTCGGTGCTGGGCTAATTATTAAGCAGGAGGCTTGTTTTGGGTTTTTTTTTATGCTATCCCGCCTGGGGGTTCTACACATGTCAGCATACTAGACCTACCAGATGTCCATCAGCCTTAGCTGACAGCTTAGCGAACCACAAGAATTTCTAAAAAAAATATCTTTATTTTTACATTCCTCAGTTATACCAAAGTGCTCGAATATTTCACGCACCTTTGTCCACCCCCTCCGCTTTGGTAGATCTGACCTTTAAGTTTTCCACAAAAGAAATCCACAAGTGGTGCACCGTGGACAGTAAATGGCAAAGTTTTGAAATTTTAAGAGCGCCATGTCCTAGCCTGCCCTTGCTCTCCTAAAGGCATGAGCTTTCTGACAGATTTATCTTCTTGATACAGAACACATGCTGTTAACTGATACGCACTAGATAGTGCAGCTACAATCTTAAAGAAAAAAGGCAGATGTCTCCCGAACACATCAGTGTAAACTGCGTATCTGTGTCCGCGCTCCACGTCTCTCTTTTAGCTGTTTTCAATCATGGTCTCTCACTCACAGAGCACTTTCCACATCAACGAGGCCTCTCAGGTTTCTCGGCTTGTGCTGCCTCAGCCATCTTAATGCACCCAGGGGTCAGTTCTCACAAAGCCATTTTGGGTGAAGGAAGGTGTACATAATGTCTAATGATGCAAATGGATTGGATCATGTTGCGCAATGCATAATTAACTCGGTATACCCATTTCCTATCAAGCTGTTGTATACTGAGGGGAAAGATGCCCCTTTCTTATTGCCCGTTTATCCATTTCATTCAGGGGCTCCATTAGCGGGCTGCAGGCCGGGGGTCCATATGGGACCTTGGCTTTAGCCCTTGAGACATCATGGCATTATAAATTTAACGCGATCAGATTTCGTATTCGCTCCGTGACCAGCTCCCGAGGAGCGCTTTACACATGGGCGGGGTTCTACATGTGCACATGCTAAACAAATCAAAACTGCGAACCATACTCACAAGGATACGTTTCCTTCCTTTTCATTTTACATTATTTACACACACTTAGTCACCAGCACTCTAACTCGTGCTATGTCTTTCTCACCTTGCTCATGTGACTCTCACACAGCTGTGAGAATAAAGGTCTTTTATATTAACACCTCCGCGACTGCTTCCACAGCTCGAAGACCTCGAGCTGACCTGCTATCTTTGCAACCGATTATTGGTCTAATGCTGTACAGCAGCTTACACACACTTTCCCAGCCTTTTTTAATCCACGCTTTCCTCTGTAACAGACTTGGGTTGCTTGTGCCAGTACACACTGTGCTTGTTGCTTTGTAAGCTCAAGCTCGAGGGAGAGATTATTCAGACTCAACGCACTCAGCATGAACGGATCCACTGAGCTGCTCATGTCTTTGGACAAGTGGACCGTTTTGTGGCTCTGGGCGGATGAACGGACAGACTAATGGATGGATTGATTAATGCTCCAGCTGGAAGCGGGGATAGATTAATTGACGGATGGACTAAAAATGAAAGCAGAGAAGGAGAGTGAAAAACTCCCGAAGAGCTTCTTACACCAAAACATGCCAGCACAATATAATATCTTCTCAATACTTTGTGCTCTTTTGAATCTTTGAGTTCGCACTTAAATCACAGGTTTGATAAAAAAAAAAAATCTTTTGCTAACCGAGTGTGAGCATTAATGAATGGCAGTCGATGGACGATCAGTGAGCATAAAGTTGGGCCGCACGGGTAGGCTTGTGCATTTATGGACAGAGTGTATGCAAAGAAGGAACATGAGATGTAGAAAGGCAGCCTGTTGCAAGCAAGAGTCACAGCAGCCCCTGCAGGACAGGGCTAGAACTGCAGTGCAAAGCTAGGTGCAGGATGATGATGTGCACAAAAAAACTTTTACTAGTGTTTATTGAAATGCATGTTCTGTAACCACTGGTGACCATATACCAGACCCCCCCCTCTCATTTTTACTACTTTTATTCATTTTGTGTCTCCTTCTTCGCCTGTCCCTCTTCCTTTACCACTTTCTCTTTTTTTTACTATTCCTCTTATTTTTCCTGTTTCTTTTTTATCCATATCAATGTCAGCTCTTTTTCCCAAGCTTCTTTTGGTCTGTCTATCCGTTCATCTGTCTAACCCCTCCCTGTCCTTGTCTCTCTTTTTTTTTTCTCTCCTGTTTCTCCCCTTTTCCCTCTTGTTCTCTCTCTCCTGCTTCCACTTTTGTTGCCTTTTTTCCGTCTGCCTGCCTGCCTGCCTGTCTCTTTCCCCCTCCCTATCTCTCTCTCTTTGTTATTTCCCCCTTTTCTCTCTTGTTCTCTCTCTCCTACTCTTTCTTCTGCTTCCACTTTCGTTCTCATTGTCTGTCTGTCACGCCACGCCCACAAACCTTCAGCCGAATGTCTAAACGTACATACAACACGACTTGTACAGTCATTCTAATTGGTTGGAACATATCCAGGAGCTGTCCATTGAATAAATATGGGAATGAGCTAAACATTGGATTTTTAAGTGACTCGGCCGTTTTTTGTAGACGTTGAAAGAAGGATCAGTGATTGTTTGCTTTACATGTCAGTCACACCCCTCTTGATCAATAAAGGCTGCTGTTTAACTCAGACCTTCTGCCATCAGTCTAAAGCTTTGAACTCGTGAGACTACATCAGACATTTGAACAGCAAGACTGAGAAAGCAGGACCACATAGATAATGACACAGTTTACCTTCTTCTGCATCTGAGTTAAAGGAGCACCATTTTTTTTGTCCTTAACCTTTTATTGAAGACCTCCGTACATGACTGTCTCCTCCCTGTAATCAGATCCTTTCCGTATACCTCTACATGTTTTATTCCTCTTTCTCTGAAATGGCGCAGATCGTAACTACCGTACACATCTCTGAGTCATCCTTACCGTACCAACATCTAATCGAGACACTATTGATGTATTCACCTGGAAACAGAGCCCCTTTTATCTTCCTATAGCTTTGGTGCTAAGCTGCAAAGACAGAACGAAAGAGAGAGAGAAAAAGAACAGCACAGCTACGCTTTATCAACAGTGGTGATATTAATAGTCTTGAGGAGAAGGGGAGGGGGTATAAAAAGCCTTTCGCTTGTGTTTAGTGAAGACCAGGTGCTCCTGGACACGCCCTGGGGTGCAGGACATTTTTCACACTGTTGCATCATTTCTGGTTGATTGAAAACTCAGACGTCTGAAAGCCAATGTAATGGCAGCACCTCAATCTCTGCAGTCTACTATTCTTTATTCTGTTCCGTTTCCATTTTCTCTCGCTCTCTCTCTCTCTTTTTTTTTCTCTCGCTTCCCCTGTCGCCTTTTCTTGGCATCTATTTTTGCGCCTGGCAGGTCCTCTGTAACTACATCTCCTCTGTTTCTGTATCGTTTTCTATATCATTCTCGCAGCATCATTTCAAGCACCTTCCAGTTGATGATATTATTCTCACTTCATGTCTCTCTACTTTCTCTCTCTCCTTTTTGTTTTTCTTTAGGGAATTTTCATGTAATTTTGGTTAATGGAAACAAGCTGCTTTAGAATGTCTAATGAAAGATTTTGGTATCGATCTTAATGACATCCCTTTGTTTGTTTGTTTGTTTGTTTGTTAACCTTCTGTTCACATAAATATCCCACCATATTCTTTTTAACCTTTCAATACTTGATCCAACCGGATCTCTTGCGCCACTGCCAGCCTTGGCTTGGACTTCTCTCATGCTACATTACACCGCCTTCCAGCCGATAAAACAGTGGGTACGGAGTGGGCTCCGGAATCAATAGGCAGGGATTTTTCCTCTCTTCCTCACTGCCGTATGGATGAAGGCCAACAGAGAGGCCAGTCCAGCCGCCAAGCAGTCAGGCCAGCGCTGCCCTACATCCTGTTCACCTTGTGCATGGTGTAGGACAGAGACAGATCTCTCACCCACTGCAGCCAGGTGTACTCGTGTGTGGCATTATCATAATCTCCCAGAATACCTGCCCAAGGTGTGGATCTGCTCCAGTTTCCTGATGGCCACCCAATTTATGTGAGGTGCAGCGAGTGACTGAAGAGACAAGTCCTCTATTGTGCTGAAACGAAGGAAACGAAAAAATGGAACACAGCCGAGGTGTTATACAAGATCCTTCCATGGAAGTACGTCACCTACAAACTAAATTCAGGAGAAACTTTAGAGGTTTCCGGATATAGTTTGGTCTTTCTTTACTGCTATTATCTACATTCTACACACACACACACACACACCTCTTCGTATTCTATATTGCTAGCTGTTTAGCCCAGCAAAGAATCGTTACACAGCAAAGCTCACCTCGAAAAGAAGCAGGCCAGATTTCTCATCCATTTGATTTGAAAATAAACACTTCACCATTTCCCACCAGACCTCACAGACATCATGTTTCTGGATAACATGAAGCTAGTATCCACATAAACATAAATTTCTGTCGTACTGTTACAAGCTTTCTAACCCAGTTTTATTTATTCGGGCTGGCTCTGCAGAGACCTGGCAGCTGCTAGAAGGTATAAAATACAGAAGTTTGATTATACAGCGTCATTTTTATACACTGTGGCTCCTGCCACAATCCGGACAGACTGGAAATGGTCTACATTCTAGGAAATCTGCATATTTTCTACATTAGTGCATTTTAAATATACGGGGAAAAAAAGTGCAGGCCTAAACTTTTGTCACATAGCTAGTTGATTTTTTTTTTTTGCAATTCGAAAATATTTATCTTCAACTTTGTCATCAACTAATCTATAGTTAAGCGTGAAAAACAATACACAACACTACAATATCATTGTTCACCATCTTGTTGGATGGATGGGTCAAGTTGGATGGGTCACATGACTAACAATACACATGGGTAAGTGGTAGCTCATTGGTTAGGGTTAAGGTGTTGGACTGGTAATCATGGGTTCTATTCCCAGTATTCCCTCTGCTAGGTCTTTGAGCAAAACTAAACTGTTTAGCTGTACAAATGTAAAACCTGTGGCGGGCGGTACATTAGGTGCTGGCGGGCAGAGGCGGGCGGTGCTGGAAGAAAAAAATCAAATTCAACTGTACAGACGCGTTTCGGTAGTGGAAGTGGTTGTAACAGTTTTACTCTGATCAACCAATCAGAAGATAGATAAATGCTGACGTTATAATCTGCCTCTACTAATATAGTTTAAGTTACACAGGCAGCACTACTGATTCTGAAGATTTCATTATTATGGCAGCACATAGAAACTGAAATCTGAAAAAATCCAACATCCACATACAAGCAGCAAGAAGAAACGCTACAAAATGAATAAAATTAATTAATACAATATAATTTAATATATTAGAATTTAGTTTTCATGTAGGTCAGCTTTTGATAGGGTTTAGGCCAGAAGAGAAGGCCTTGCTGGTCCTGAATGCACACCACTGTGTAAAACTAACAAACTGAGGTATTGGACTGCTGATTAAACTATCATGGATTCAGTTCCCGGAGACACCAAGATGCCACTGCTGGGCCACTGAGCTCTCAACTGCTTAGATGGATAAAAAAAAAAAAGTCACTCAACATGATTGCATCTAAAATGTAAATGTAGTACTAGTAACTGTTCTGGGTGGCTCTGGTCCAAGGCTCTGCTTCCGTTACACACACAAATCTAAGTAAAACATTGAGATGTACCTCAACAGATAATGTTGCATTATATTATAGCGGCAGTCTGAAGGTCATAAAAGGTCAGCATTGCTCTTTATTATCTTGCATGCAAAAACCTTTAGATTGCAAGTGTCAATAAGAGTCTTCTTCCTCACAACGCTCACCTAAAAATCAAGAAAGCTAA
Organism: Bagarius yarrelli; assembly: GCA_005784505.1. Taxonomy (NCBI): domain Eukaryota; kingdom Metazoa; phylum Chordata; class Actinopteri; order Siluriformes; family Sisoridae; genus Bagarius; species Bagarius yarrelli. The sequence continues at coordinate 2,669,897 of VCAZ01000047.1, forward strand.
AGACAGAAAAAAAACCTGTGGGACACTTAAATAAATACACCAATTTCTTACACCTTTTTACATTTTTTTCTCCTTTCTCAGTGCAACAACGACTACGCCCCGGTGTGCGGCTCCAACAACAAGTTCTACAATAACGAGTGTTTGCTCAGAAGGGATGCCTGCAAGCAGCAGAGCGAGATCCTGGTGGTGTCGGAGGGACCCTGTCCTATCGGTAAGTCTGCTCTCTGCAGGCATGTGAAAGTGATTCATTTCCATCTGCACCGATCAATGTCGTAAAAGCACAGACGACCGAACAAAAGAGAGTAATAACTCAGTGGCTTTTTCTGAGCCTTGATGTATGAACTGGAAGAGCTGGAGAACATAACTAAAATAAACTGTGATGGGGGGGGGGATCCACTGTTTTGACATTCTGCTTAAGAGAAATGTTTCTGCTCACATTTCTACTCTACAGTCAAAGCTGCTCTTTGTTGTACTAAATTATACTGTACTGGGGCAAGTGGTAGTTCAGTGTTGGGCTGATAATCAAAAGATTATGGTAGAATTTCCATAGATAACACCAAGAAACGCATGCAAGGCCCTTAACCCCTCAACTGTTCAGCTGTACAAATGAGATGCAAGTCGCTCTTGATAATGGCGTCTGCCAAATGCCAGAAATAAGAATGATGTAATGTAAACTAAAGTATGTAGCAAAGTGAAGTGTGTCTATAAAAGAAGTTCAATTTTATTACAACAATGACCTTTTCTTAACATATCGTACTATTTCAAGCTTTTTAAGGTGGAATTTTACCTTGTTGCAGACTGAGGTACTATGAAAAAATACTTGTGATAAATATTTAAAACAAATACAAATGAGACATCATATAAACAATGTAGACACACCGAGTTACTTTAGTTACACCAAGAACTACATATCCAGCTACATATACTGCTGGTCAGACGTTTGTGGGGTCAATTCCTAACATGCCCCTGAGCATGGCCCTTACCCCATAACTGCTATGTTGGATAAAAAAAAAAGATATAAATGCAAGTCGCTCTCGATAAGGATGTCTGCCAACTGGCCAAATGCCAGGTGGTGTCTGTCTACGATACAGAAACCGTCAGTGATTTTCTCATTTAAGTATGCTGCTCTTTTAAAAATAAGTTTGAAAAATGTGTCCTACCAGTATTTTTTTTTTGTTTCTGCAAAGATGCACCAGCTAGCTGTATTTTGATTGGTCTGTTTCAGTTGCCCCAGCATAAGTAAGAAAATTATAAAGTTTGATTTGTAGTTTATTAAGTCGGAATAAGGGCAGCACGGTGGCTTAGTGGTTTTCACTGTTGCCTCACAGCAGAAGACCCAGGTGCATGGGTTTATTCCAGGTATTCTGGTTTCCTTACACATTGGTGATTAACTGATGATTCTAAAATGGCCATAGAAGTGTGTGTGTGGCCCTGTGATGGACTGGCAACCTGTCCAGGGTGTATCCCTTCTGCCTTTCCCCCTTTTTCTATATCCCAGCTGGAATAGACTCCAGCAGACCCATGTGACCCCAAATTAGGGAATAAGTGGGTATAGAAGATGAATGAATGAATAAGTCTGCATACGCAAGTCTACAAATATGTTTATTTGTGAAATGTTGAAATTTGCATTAATTTTACCCTTAAAAAAAAGAAAGAAAGAAAGCAACATTACAAACTAATTATATGTAACCAATAATTTTTTTTTTTTGAATGATAAAACAGTAGATACATACAGTTAAAGACAAAATTATTAGCCCCCTCCCTGTGTAATTCTTTTTCAAATATTTCTCAAGTGATGTTTAACAGAGGAAGTATTTTTTTCCACAGTATTTCCTATTAGAATTTTCTTCTAGAGTACTTTCTTTTAGTTTGGCTAAAATAAAATAATTATTTAATTAAATATATTAAAAAAACTGACTAAGGTCAAAATGATTAGCCCCACTTAAGAAATTATTGTTACTTTTGTCCAATTACTTATCTATTTACACTAATTTGCCTAATTACCTCAGTCAACCTAGTTAAGCCTTTAAGTTGCACTTTAAGCTGAGGATTAGTATCTTGCAAAACAACTAGCAAAATAATATGTACCATCATCATGGCAAAGACAAATAAAATTAGTTTAGACTTAAGAAAAATAATTCTTTTTTATGCTCACAAGGGAGAAGAAGAATAGACACATTTATCAAAGCATTTTAAGTGTCAAGAACTGCTGTGAGAAGTATTATCAAGAAGATTAAAGAGACCCACACAGTGGAGAACAAGATTTCCAAAACTATAGAAAGAAAACTAGCGATAGAGGTTTCTAAAGACCAAAGAACAACTGCCACGATACTAGCGAACGACTTAGCAAAGTCTGGCATTGATATATCAGTGAAGACAATCACTAGAGCCTTGCACAGAAATGGACTACAAGGTTGTCGACCAAGAATGACTCCACTTCTGAAGAACAAACACCTACAAGCCAGACTAAAGTTTGCTAAGAACAATCTGGGGAAAAATAATGCATACTGGAAAACATGTCCTTTGAGACCGATGAGACAAAACTAGAACTCTTTGGCCATAGAGATGTTGCCTATGCCCACGGTGAAACATGGCGGTGGGAGTATAATGCTGTTGGGATGTTTTGGTACTGGAAATTTCGTCAGGGTTAAAGAAAACAAGACTACGAGAAGATTTTGAGAAACAACCTCAGACAGTCTGCAACAAAACTAGGTCTGAGTTGATGTTTTGTTATCCAGCATGATAACAACCCAAAGCATACCTCAATTCCGGTGAAGAATTACCTACAAAAGATCAAAGTAAACATCCTTGACTGGCCTGCACAAAGTCTAGTAGAAAATCTGTGGGAGAGTCCAGAGTTCATGCCAGAAGACCAAGAAATCTGGAAAAGCTTGAGAGACTCACTATAGAGGAATGGGCTGATACTCCTCAAAAGACATGCTTGTAACTTGTTGAGAACTACAACAAATGACTAAAGGCTGTTATAAAGTGACTAAAGGCTGAGTTGTTAACCTGAAGACCAGAAACACCTCGGTTCAAGCCCCACCTCCGGCAAGTCAACCACTGTTGGGTCCTTGAGCAAGACCCTTAACCCTTCCTGCTCCAGGGGCGCTGTATCATAGCTGACCCTGCACTCTGAGCCCAACTTACTAAGATGGGATATGCGAAAAATACATTTCATTGGCTCTGTACATGTACCTTACACAATGACAATGAATTGAATATTATTATTATTATTAAAAAAAAGGATACACTATTGACTATTACCATCAGAGGATTTGACCTGTAGACTTTTTTTTTATTCTTGGTTATAATATTGTTTCTGTTTGTATTACAATAACTTATTCTCTCAGTTAAACAGCACTTGGGAATTATTTAAAAAATAATTAAAAAAAAAAATGTTTAGGGGCTAATAATTTTGTCTTCAACTGTAGATAAATTGCTCATAAGTGATTCTAGAATTGGAAATACATTTGTCATTTCAGAAAGTTAAGGGGAAAAAACTGTTTACTAACAGACATTCTTTTCAGTGGGTTACTTTAAATAATCCAGTGCATGCCAAACTATATATATTCTTTATTTTTGAAGAAAAAAAACGATTTCTTTATAGGATTTGTTTATTGGACAACTCTGTTACGGACAAATTAAAGTAATGAGTAGAAATAACTTTGTTAACAAAGTTTGACAGTAACATAATTGACAATTTTACAACTTTTTAGCTCAAAACTCTACTTGCTAGCATAAATGCTAAGAGCACTAATGAAGTCATGATTAAAAATTTTTCAACTTACCCAATGTGCGATCAATTAAAAATTCAGGGTTTTTTTTCAAAAATATTTTAAAATATGGCATCAAAAATAATGGTAAAGGTACTTGTAACTTGTAACAAGGGCTAATGTGATTAAAAGTAGGTGGAAACACATTTGCCGAATAAATTCTGATATCATTCTGTAGCGGATATTAAACCCATGTGACTAATCTGCATTTCCTCTGATGGTGTCGTTCCGCTTCCTTCATAACAACAAGGCTGCTAGCAGCAACAGGTGCATCTGGACACATGATAAAATCTGCACTGCTCAGACATTTATTATTTGTCCAATGTTTACTAATTGAAGCCGTGTCTCAATTATTCTTGCTTTGTTGTATGAATTAGTTGTGACATAGCAAATATTTGATTTATCAGCTAATCACGCTCCATTATGCTTGCCGTTTACTTGAGGTTTTTTTTTTCCTTTTTTTGCAAACTTTAAAAATACTTGCTTCATGATGAAAACTGGGATAGTACAGGGGAAGTGATATTACTTCCTGTATCCTACATACTTACGCAAGATAATTGTTTCAATTTTAGGGCAAATTATAATATGGTAACAGAATTGACGCAAGATTCATAGACAAGTTTTTTAACAATTTAATTATGAAAATGATCATTTAGGGTTTTTATAAATAAAAATATGTTGCTCAAAAAAGGAAAGTAAAATGATTTTATTACACGATGCTAAATAATTACAACAATGACTACTTAGGACAACAAAAAAGCTTTCATCTCTATAAGACACTTTTTACAGAAACTATTCCATTCCAGCCTGTAACATCACGTGAGCCATGAAAGTAAAAAAAAATGGACTAATTAAAAATCAAATTATTTTTTAAAAAGCAGAAAAGAAATAATAGGTTTGGACTCCAAATGTAGCAGGAATTATAGAATGACCCTAATACTTCTTTACGGTCCTGCGTTAACCGGGATTTGATTAATATCAGTAGTTGTTTTTATTATTTACTTTGTAATACTGTAGATTTAGAAAAACATAAATGCTTCTGAAACTGCCTGAAACGGACAATTAACCTTGGCTCAGAACAAACAGAACCACTGAGTAATTGACCAGCTTTATCCATAACGCAGAAGAACGCTGTATGGGACTGAAGGGTATTTTATTTAAGCCAAACGAGCAAACATAACTTGATCCGCTGTTCCAAAGCCACAGGCTTCTCAAATCCACGTTAATGAGTCCGGTGCAGAATTTCGGCAGGTGTTTCCGAAACCCATACCATCCTTCATCTTTTCTGTTTGGGAAACAGTGCGTGTTGTTAGCCAGTGCCAAGATTGCTATTGTTTAATGGGCGAAAGCTGTTTAATTACACGACTCTGCAGCAGCTGAGTGACCTGGCAGAGAGTTGTGTATAAATGATACTGTGTATTTTCCTTACCAAGCTGAGAAGGCCAGACACAATTGAAAATTAGTTTAGAATCTGTTAATAAATAATCCTAAACCTGCACTCTGTGCCTGTCACCATACACAACCCTGACTCTGCACACTGAGCCTGAACTTGCATTCGAGAACATATTTACTGACCCTGACCCCAAATATGTGGACTAACACTTATATTGACCCTGTACTATGAACCTTGTATCTGACCCATCATTTTGACCGACAACACTTGGACCTTATAGTTGAACCCCAGGTCTGTGCTCTGACCCTGATCCTGCACTCTGACCTTTTGCCTTAAACCTGGCCCTGTACTATAAACCTTGTATCTAACCCTTCACTCCGACTCCCATAACTTGGACCTTTCAGTCTAACCCCAAACCTGTGCTCCGACCCTGCTCTTGAATGCATTATATTCTTACTTTACAGGAACAAAGAGGCCCAAACCCTGTTCCAGCATGACAATGCCCCTGTGCACAAAGCCCTTACGCTCCGTGAAGACATGCTGTGTTCTGGTTTGAGGATAGTACTTTTACAGTGCCTTGAAAAAACATTTTGTTACCTTACAACCACAAACCCTTTATATTTTTTTTTTTTGAGATTTAACACACATAATTGAAAAGTGAAAAGAAAATGATATGAATAGTTTGTTTTTTTTCTTTTAAGCATTTGTTTATAGCCCCCCCTGTGTTAATACTTTGTAGAGCCACCTTTTGCTGCAATTACAGCTGCAAGTCTTATGCGGCATCCCTACAGCATGATGCTGCCATCACCATGTTTCACAGTGGGAATAATTCAGTGTGATGAGCAGTGTTACTTTTCCTGCCACACATAGCGCTTTGCATTTATGCCAAAAAGTTAAACTTTGGTCTTATCTGACCAGTTCTTCCACGTGTTTGCTGTGTCCCCCTGTCAGTTTAGGTGGACGGCCATGTCTTGGTATGTTTGCAGTTGTGGCATACTTTTTCCATTTTTGGACGATGGATTGAACTGTGCTCCTTGAGATGTTTAAAGCTTGGGATATTTTTTATAACCGAACCCTGCTTTAAACATCTCCTCAACTTTATCCCTGACCTGTCTGGTGAGTTCCTTGGTCTTCATGATGCTGTTTGTTCACTAGTGTCCTCTAACAAACTTTTAAAGCCTTTACAAAACAGGTGTATTCATACTGAGACTAAATTACACACATGTGGAATTAATTAGGTGACTTCTGAAGGCAATTAATTGCACTGGATTTTATTTAGGGGTATCAATGTACAGGGGGCTAAATACAAATGAACGCCACACTTTTTAGATTTTTAATTGTAAAAAATTTTAAAAACTGTATATAATTTCTGTTCCACTTCACAATTATGTGCTACTTTGTGTACGTAAAATCTCAATAAAAAACATTTAATTTTATGGTTGCAAGGTGACAAAATGTTCAAGGGTTTAATTACTTTTTTAAGGCACTGTAACTAGAGTTTGGATGAAATAATCAAATCATCGCATCATCCAGCTTCTGTGATGTAAATGCCAGAAATCTTTTGTTCGATACTTTGTTAACTTCCCTTGTCATTACTACACAAACACACACACACACACACAAAGCAAAAGGACAGCAGTAAAAGTTGTCCAATAAAAATACCAATAAAAGTGGCTGCTATATGGATCGCAAAGTCATACAGAATTAAATATGGCGCATATTCTGTAAAGTGTCACGCGAAATTATCCCGTAATTAAGCGCATGTCCTTTCAGAGAGGAATGACGATGTGAATTAACACCATGTAGCCACTTCCTACTGCCTTATTTACTATTGTAATTAATTACCATCTACAATATAAGTGAGTCTGGTTAAGGACAGATAGATGCCCCGGTAATCACGCATTCAGGAGCGCTCGAGCATGGAGAAATCGTTGCACTGCCAGAGTGAATGTAATTACCCGAGTGCTGAGTGGCAGTGTAATATAAAGGAACAGCGATTCGGGGCCAACACCCGTGTGTGTATGTGCCCAAACAGCGCACATAATTTTTTTTTTTTTGCAGAGGAGACTTGATGAATCTGCTAAATTTCTCGCTTTAATAACGTCTTCATTGTTTAATTAGCTAATTTACAAGCAAGTCGTGAATAAAGTTGAAATGTGCAAGGTAGGTGGATATTATAATGATGGAACAAGCGAGTGAAGAAGTCTGGGGGTTTATTTCATCCATCAGAACAGCAGAGAGAAAAATAAAACTAAAGGAACCATGATCCCTTTGGGTCGACTATATGGTTTTAATATACGCCTTGTTTCTTCTATTAGTTTCAGTGGGAAATTTTTATTGTGTTGCATTTTAATGGCATGTCAGTGTTACAGCTTGTACATTTACAGCATTTGACAGATGCAATTATACAACTTCCCTTATATAACTTTAGGGATCAAAATATTTTTAGAATATTACGTTTATTTAAAGACTTAAAGAACCATTATTTACAGATCATTATTGCTAACTAACAGCGCTGTATATAATTAAACTTTTATTTTGAAACTAAGTTTTAAATTATTAAGCAGACCAGCTTCCACCTTATATTTTCAAAGATACATTTCCAGAGAGATTATTAGATTGGAGTAGATTATGATTGTGGGTTTTTTAGAGTTAATCATCAGTGATAAATATTGCCCTTTGTACAAATTCCTGTAGTTTTTTCTTTAGAGTTTGGTCGTGGCTTCCCCTCAGATGGTTTTCTTTGTAATCTTTGCCTAAAATAACAGCCCTTATTTTATCTTTTCAGTCAAACTTTAACCATACACCTCTTATAGCAGCCTCGAGACTCTTGTCTCGTGAAAAGTGCTGTTGAGAAGCTGGCAGGCTATTCTTCCTGTCTGATTTTAAACAAGCCCTGATTTTTGTTCCACCCTTCGTCAGAACATGAGCTACATCCCGAAATACAAAGAAGCTGCAGTTGGCCTATTTGACTTTTGTTTTGCAACATAGGAGCTAATTGCAGTGTTTTTTGTCGATCCTGAAAGCGCTTCTTTTAACCTGTGCTAATAAACCGCCCTAACTGCACTATGCCTTCAGCATATCATCAATCAATATTTTGATCTTATCTGTCATCATCCTCTTATCTGTAATTGATTTTAATAACTTTAATTCGTGGAGCGGGTAAAATCGCTTATAGTGGCAACTGTCTGTCTTTTGTTGGAGGTATATAATTAAACGTGCTTGCAGTGTCCTGCCTTTAACAAGCATAAACCACACCTTCGTTTAATAGCCACGTGATGATTGATCGCAGAATGGCAAAGGCGGGAAATTATCTGTGAACCGGGAATGGAAGGAAGATGGGATTGCGTCAATTTTTCCGTATTGCAAGTAACAAAGAGGTTGTCGAGTTTCTAGACCCTGAGACCTGGGATAACTTCTGATTTGCACAGCAACCTTTTAAACAGAGTTAAATCAGGTAGCTGCTCCATTCTGAGGTATAATTTGCTTTGTTTTGTGACCTTTGGATAACCGTAAATGCCAGGGTTCAAAGCAGGGATGAGTAAAGGGTAAAATATGGTTGGACCACACTGTTGTCTTTGACTGTAATTTCATACTGCTCTCAGGGGTTCAAGGTATCTATGCTTAAATGACAAAGAAAGTCACCTGACAAGGGATCTCAAAAGCATGTAAAGATCCTAGCGAAGAACTGCATGTCTAAAGTCAACCCAGAGATACCAGTGGTTCAGGTAAGAAGGGTGATTTTGTCATATGAGGGTAAAGTAAAGTATGGTATTGCTGGCAGTAGTATATATGAAAAGCACAGACCTACAGCAATTCAAAATCCACCTGTCAGACAAGGGGTAGCAATCAGGAATCAGAGTCAGGACTTGAAAAGCTTCTCCTATAGAAAGTGACAGAATGTGTGTGTTCTTTGAAATGAAGCAGTGACTGACAGGTGACAGTGATGTGAAGTGTAAAGGGATTTCTTAAAAAGCGTGCAGATTCAGAGAGTAATTTATTGATTGGGTCATACAGGTGCCTAAAGTGTTTTTTGACTGGATTTGGATGACTGTCTTATCAAGGCCACACAGTAACAGTGTTAGCTTGCACAGCATAAAGACTTACGTGGCAAGTAAACAGTGGCCAGTAAACAGAGATTCAGGGCCTGCCTAGATACAGCTGAAACTAATGCAAGATGGTGTCAGTGACTAACAAAAAGGTGCCGAAAAACCCTAAAAGGCAGTCAGGTGCCTCATGTTTTTTATGCAGCAGAAATAGTACCAAAGGTTTCCTTGTTTCCTTTATGGATATGCAGGTCAGCTTCTCTGAAGATGGGCCACATTATAGGAAGTGGTCAGGGAAGTAGTTCTTAGACTGTTGGTTGGGACATCCGAGTTTCAATTTCCAGGACCACCAAGCTGCCACCGCTGGGGTACTGAGCAAAGCCTTTAACCCTTAACTGCTCAGATGGATACAAAAAAAAATCCATCTTGACAAGGGCATCTGCCAAAGATCTTTCACTGATGTAAAGACGTGGTGTTGGCATTGTTTGTGATCTTTAACACAAGGTGAAGCAAAAGAACCACTGATACAAAAGAATGTGGAATAGTTGGTTTCCCAACATAAGCCAAGTCACAAAATTTTTTATTAATTATTTCAAAACTTTGAATTGAAATTGCAGAGGCTTATTGGTTAGTACGTTTGTCCTGTACTCCCAGGGTTGGGGAATCTACTCCAACCCTGTGTATGGAGTTTGTATGTCCTTCAGTTGCATGTCCACTTTCGGGGGTTCCCCTAAGCATCCCTGATTCCGTTTCCAGTCCATAGACATGCAGTGTAGGCAGGCTGGCATCATTAAATTATGAAATTGTGACCTGCAATAAATCTGGCATTCCTATACTTGTGCCCTAGGATATGTTCCTATGGTATAGGTTACAATTCCCTGTCATAGATTAAAGGATACACAACCCTGTGTAGGATGACTGCTGCATAATTGAATGTTCATTTTTACACCATACGGTAGACCTGCCTCAAATTACGTCCTGCCATGTTGAATTCAATACCTTATTTAATTCATGCAATCAGATTTGACAAGTGATCTGTTGCACTGTAAAATTCCTCAAAGTAACTAAGGGCTTGCATTGTAGCAACTAATGAAAGAACATGCCTTTGGGTTGCTAGGTTTTTTAAGTCATGTGTAGGTTTGTTAAGGTCGCAAGCTAGTACTGGAACTTCATTAGTTTAAATCTCAGAGCTGCTAGAGAGCCGTTGGGACCTGAAACAGTGTGATTGTCTGTCAGGCCATCAGATTGATGCTTTGATTTGATTTTGATCAGTGTTTAGTTTAGCAACAAAAAAAATGATTCAAAGTATCTCTCTCTCTCTTTGTCTTTCTTTCTTTCGTTCCTCCTTTCTTTCTTTTTTCCTTCTCTCGCTCTCTGAAGATTGACCACCATTCACCATGAACTTCAGAATGGCCTTTTGTTTTCTGACCGCTTTGAGATTCCTTTTGTTTCTGGGTTTTTTTTCTCTTTTTGCCATGCTACAGAGAGGACCATGCTACAGAGAGACAGATGTTCCATTACACTGTTAAAAAGCACCTAAATGTTATCCGTTTTTTCCAGATACTCTCGAGGGATGAACTGATTGAGCATGGCAGAGAATTGAGGAAGTGATCTCTTTAGTAAAAAACATCAGTTCAATTTAAACCTCATATAAATACCAATATTGTATTAACACAAATTCATTTTGTGAAATTAATTTACAAAATCCTAAATCCACCCGATTTCAGCCTTAATATATAAAGTTGGCTTAATGCAGCAATCATTTCCAACAATCGTAAATTTGAAGAATAGCTGTGTCAAAATTGTTAAATTGTCAAAATCGTCAAAATTGTTAAAGGCAAATGCACATGCTAAGAAGTTTTAGTAAAAAAATCCCAAATTACCAAAACAAACAAAAAGTATCGGAACGCACACATATAACGAAACATAACACATAATACACAGAAAAAATGGGAAAAGTGGCCAAAAAGCAGTGCAAACTCAACTAATTTTGTACTAGCATTGTGCTACGACCAGCTTGAAGCCATGATGTAAATATAAGACGGTTAAACCCGAAAAAGGTTTATTCAAAAAACAAATAAAACTAAACAGTACTAAAACTTCAAGGAACCGGTGGGATTCGTCAATGGCCTTTGTGCCACAATGGGCTTTTTTCCACACTGCTTTCGGGCCGTAGCGGGCAAGGAAAAAAACGTGTGAGAATTGTTTCACATGTTAGGTCATTCATAACTAATTGTAATTATATGTATATGATTTTAGTTAAGATTTTTGCTCCATGTTTGAAGCTTGGCAAAAAAAAAGCACATACAGATGTGTAAATCTAGTTAGCGTTATAGAATTCTCTACGAAAGACAACCAGGCTGCGCACCACATCGTACATTTTCCTACTGTCTACCATATTATACGGAAAACAATACGTGAAGTGAGTAGTATGTCTAAAAATTTCCCAGGTGGTCCCTTACAATGGCCACTTTACACCTCATTATGTTCCACAATTGAGTAAAACTGCGACGCAGCATTTCTTAACTGTATAAAGTAGCCAATGTGATTTAAAAATGACTAAGAGTTATCTGTATTTTTATCCAACTAAGCAGTTAGGGGTCAAGGGCCTTAGTCAGGGGCCCAGCAGTGGCAGCATAGAGGTGGTGCTGGGATTTGAACCCTCAAGCATCTGATCAGCAGTCCAACACCTGAACCACTGAACTACTATTTTATATATGTGATCAAATTTTAATTTGAAAAAACGTTTTAATTAAATGTAAATTTTATGAAATAAAAAGAGTTTTATTCCTTGTTTTAATTTAACGAAAAAATATCACTGAATGATTTATTTGGCTGAATCGTGTTAGCTGGAATAAGTGTCAATAAATTGTTTGAACCTTAAAATGTGCTTGGTGGCGGTGCTGGAAATTAAATCGTGAGTGTTAAAATAAAATAAATAAAAAAAATGTATGCATGTTTTGATGCAAAATAAATAGTTTTGCTATTAAACTTGTACTATTTGGGAAGTTGGTGTTTTTTTGCAGCTTAAGCGCAGCTGACTCAGCTCAGCAGGGGCCCCGTAATGAGTCCATGATTTGAGTTGGCTGCGTTGGAGGCGGAAAAACAGACACATGAAGCGCAGCGGAGAGAAAAGTTCAAACATGAATTCAGAGAATCACTGCTGTTAGTTACAATAATCATTTTGCACATTCGTTAACTGCAGTGTAGTTCTTTGAAAGTGTGTGTTTGTTTGTATGTGTGTGTGTGTGTGTGTGTGTGTGTAAGAGAGAGAAATAGAGAGATAGAGAATGCGTGTAGGAGATTGTGTACGTGTGTGTGCATGTGTACATAAGAGGGGGGGAAAATGTGAGGGGGGTTGTTTGTGTGTGTGTGTGTGTGTGTGTGTG
>VCAZ01000047.1:2685000-2857500 GCA_005784505.1 Bagarius yarrelli
TGAACGTTTTAAACAAATTTTAATATTTAGAAATGGTTTAACTACAGTGTTTTTTTTTTAATTACTCAGATCCTTCAAACTTCAACTCTACTGGCAGTAAAAATGATCTAGTTTTTACTCTTTCCCGAAAACGCTCTTAACTTAGCAACAATTTCCCGGGACACTGAGCTAGTCATATTTCACGGTGCGTCCCGGTTAATTTCTGCCTTTACAAAATCTATCCATCCATTTATGCACCCATCCATTTCACTATCCATCCATTTATATGTATATCTAACAGTCTATCTATCCATCCATCTTCATCCACGCATCTATACCACTTGTAATCTCCCTCTGACCATCTATCTATCTGTCCATCTAGCCATCTACCTATCTATACATCTATTAATCTATCTCTTTACCCAGGCCACTAATCATTCATCTATCAATCTTTCTATTCATCCCTCCGTCTGTCCATCTGTCCATCTATCTATAAATCTATATATCTATACATCTATGAATTTATACATCGATACATTTTTACTCTATACACTATTGATTAATCTATCCATGTACCCAGGTCATTAACCATTCACCTTCCACTCTATCTATTCATTCATCCATTTATTTATATATCCATCAATCCATCCAACCATCCATTTATCTCCCTATTTGCCCATCTATACAGCTATCAATCTTTCTGTCTGTGCACCCAGCCTTCTGACCAATCATCCATCCATCCATCCATCCATCCATCCATCCATCCATCCATCGACCTGCCAATCTTTATGTTATTAATCTAACTGTGTACCAAGACCACTAACCATTCAATCTTTTTATCTGCGCACCCAGCCTTTCGACTATTCAACTATCAATCTCTCTATCTAACCATATGATCCAGCCAATCATATATTGATCTCTCTATAAGTCTGTCCATCCATTTATCAATCTATAACTGCATCTGTCTATCTGTCTGTATAGTATATTAGTCTGCTGGCCTGTTTTTCAACCTCCACATCTTTCAATGTTTCTGTCAGTCTGTCGTGTTAAAAATACGCAGCGAAATCTATCATCATAATAATATCGATAAATAATCATTAGAATTTGCGTCACTTCTCATCGGGAGCTCTGGCAAGTGCAGCAGAGCGTCTCTAATTCAACACCATCACGCTGGCCAGATTCCTGAAACAACACTGCATTTGTGAAGCTAATAGAAAAGCAGACACTCCATCCACCCACCCTCACCCCGGGGGATGCTGCTTTGCAATAGTGTGTGTGTGTGCGTTTGTGGTGAGGTGGTAATTTTCTATTTATTTACAGCACAATTTCTACTGACACAAAATAACACTGATTTATTTAGGTGCCTATGTGTGTGTGTTGGTTCAGGGGTTGTTTGTTGCTTGCTTTACAATGCCATCTACAGTCTCGTATTTCATTTGATGTGCTCTTGAAAGCTTGTTGTAGTCGTTCAACTTTGTAACAGGAAGCTGTTCTCTTTCTTGTCATGTACATTGAAATTGTTTATGATTTTCATCCTTTACCAGTTTTCGTATTAAGCGCTATGCTAATGACTTGACGCCTGCAGCCTCCAAAGACCAGCGTCATATTTTAGAATTTGCAAGTTTGAAATTATGTGCACTGTGGGAATCGTCTATTTCCGCTCTCCTGCTGAGTCGAATAATCCAGCCTCAGGTATTAGCGACAGAGGGGTGCTAATAACTTTTTTTGTTTTTGTTTTTACACAAGGTTAGGAAACATCAGTTAGCGCAGAGACTGATTTTCTGACTTACTTGCTTAACGTCTCACAAATTCACAGATTCACTGCCTCTCCAATTTTCTTGACTCACCGATTTACTAACTCACGAATTCACTAACTCAATAATTTCTTGACTCACTGATTTACTGAGTCACTAATTCACTAATTTTGTGATTTACTGACTCACTGACTCATTTATGCACAGACTCACCGATTTCTTGACTCACCGATGTACTGATTCTTAATTTGATAATTCGTTAATTTCCTGATTCACTGACTCACTAATTTACTCACTCACTGATTCAACAATTCACTGACACACTGATTCAATTCATTGACTCACTGATTCATCAATTCACTGACTCACTAATTTACCATCTGTTTTCTGACTTACTGATGTACTGATTCACTAATTTACAGATTCATGTGTGTGCATACTGTATAAATGAAACGGTTGGATGTAATTTTAGTATCTAACTTTGGATGTTTTAGTGTGTAATTGTGTGTGTATGTGTGTAAGTATCAAATTACTTCTGTCCTTCCAGTTAAAAAGGAGTAAAATGTGTGTGTACGATTTTAATAGTTTTTTTTTTAGTGTATTTACGGTAATCAGCCCATATCGGTCAGCTTGATGTTCCATGTGTTGTATAACAATGATAACGATGATAATTTCAGCGCTAATAAAATAAATTCTGCGGCCTGGAGGACATCAGCATAACCATAAAGCTACATTAAGGCACTTAGGGATGGTCAGAATTAAATACGACTATGAAACGATTAAGTTAATATCAACATAAATATGCTTATAATGTCGACTGTATACAAGTGTATATATAAATATATATCTCTGTCTGGAAAATATCCCTTAGCCCCGTTTTTTTGTTTATTTCTTTCTTTTTAAAGCTTTTTAAAATCCATGAAATGTTTTTTTTATTAGCCATCATCCTGTTACTTGTTTATCCATCTGCTTATTTATCAATTTACACAATCCACTAGAATATTTTTGACATTCAGCAGCCCAAACGCTCCTCTGTGATGTCCAAGACAGGACATTTTATTTTTTTCATATCTTTAACTGGACAAAATCTGCAACTGATTTGCGGATTCTAATGACTGACTGTCTCTTTTCTTTGTTACAGAAGCTGGATCAGGATCTGGGGATGAAGGTAGGGCTGGAAACATGGACCTACATACACACAAACACCCACACACACTGATATAGATGCACAATCAGACAGACACGCGTGCATACACATATAGGGACACACACAAACACACACTAGAAACTGATGTATGTACAAACATACACATTTATCCAAACAAAGACATATGCATGCAAACACACACATTTATCCAAACAAAGACACAGATATGTGCACACACATACACATTTTAGTTTAATTTGCTTTCATGTATACATTATTACCCCGTTTCCACCCCCTTCCTCCACCCTTCCTCCCCGTCCGCCCCACTGAGTGAGTGACAGCACATTGTAAGCGGCTCCACATGGAAATAAGGCTCATCTGAAATGTGTCACTCTGTTGTATTCACTCTGTCCTTCTTCCATCGTCTCTCTCCGTCCGCTGGGACACCGGCGTCTTTCAGGAGCGCACAGATTTTAGCGCTCTGATGGTCTGGAAGAATGTGTCTCTCTCTTTCTTTATGGAATTGTTTCCCCCGTCCTTTTCATGTTTCCTGCTTTTGTCCTGATGGTAATAATAAGTGGTGTATAATAACAATGTCTATCTCAGACTGAAGCCTGCTGTGAGGTTGACGGCGTGATTCGGGGACAGAAGGGGGAAAAAGAGGCTGATGGTTGGCAGCACGACAAAAACCTCCAAGGTGCAGATCAGTAAATATAAAAAGAAGATCTGACGGCACAAACAAAAACTTCTGAGCTTGTGTGTGTTTAGAGAACTTAAAGAGCACTAAATGAACAAATGTACTGAAACCTCACCATTACGTTTAGGGCGATCGATAACGCTAACTATCGTGATAATTTTTTAACGATACTGTATGTATATTTTAACCTCTAGTATCGATACCTATTTAAATAAAGTTTAAAACTAATTTACATTTATGTTGATATTGAATTAAACCCCTCAGTTTGTGTCAAACATCTTCCTCCTCCGCAACTGTAGATGTCGCTGACACATACAGGCGTTGTCTAAGAATCAAACATGGCGGAAAAAAATAAGGGCAACACAGGCTTGTTATATTTTATCTGTTTGGTTATTTTATTTTACAATTGATATTGCAATATATCATGATATATTATATCACGATCCATGTATTATGATATGTATCGTATCGTGAACCCCTTGTTAACATACACTGCATGTAAAATATGGAAAATCCTATATCCAAGATTAATGCTGCATTTAAAAAATGCAAAAACGCATACTGCTTACATAGGTTCTACATTTGACTCAAAAGGTACGTTTTCCACAGCGTGGTTATGGGTGGTGAGAATGTAATTTGGATGTACTACATCGGCCATGTTCCTATCGTCGCACCAGGAACCACGTTTTTTCCCCTGAAGTATTTAAAGCTACTTTAAGTTTCGCAATCAAAATAGTATGGAAGTATGCAGTTTCGGATGCTGTTTTAGAAAATCTGGGTTCGATTCCCAGCACCACCAAATTGCCACTGTTGGGTCCCCAAGCAAGCCCCCAAACCCCCAACTGCTCAGTTGTATAAAAGTGATAAATGTAAGTTGCTCTGGATAAGCACATTTGGCAAATGCTATAAACGCTTTCTCATATAATAACCTCCAGATTTCTGTGCAGGTTTTTCACTTGATTGTGTCATGTAACTGTAGGGATTGGATTATTTAGCCACAATAGTATTAGTGAGATTAGACCCTAACGTTGAAAGTCTGGTTCCAGTTCATCCCAAAAGTTTATCTAAACAAAACTAACTTTGATTGGTTGCTCTACATGGTCAGTCTATGCAGTCCAGACCTCTGGCTATGCAAGATTAGACACACTTCAGTGTAAACTTTTGCTAAATTATTCCAGATAATGTTCAAGCTTTGAATCAAATTTAGAACATAAACTCAATTAAAGGTTCCACACATGAAATTCGTCTCAAGTTTAAGTCCAAAGTTTATTCCTTAAAAAAGGATCATTTGTCATGTGCACTACATTAATTAAGTGTGATAATAAGATCCTCTGGAACACTGCTCGACCAATCAGATTAGAGGACTGGAGATACCCGCTGTAGAACATGCTATGTGCGTAACACTGTGTGGTCGCTTTAATTAGTAACTGTACCATAGTCTGCCTTTTGTAGGCCAGTCGCTAAACATTAAATCAGGTTGGAATATAGATGTTTCCTCCTGCTGACAGGCGAGACGGAGCTGCGAGACAAATCGAGGATAACGAAGCAGGGGAAAGGAAAAAAACAGACAGCAAGACAAAAGAACAGAGATAAGACCGGAGGACCGTCAATAAACCGGGCGGGAAGAGAAAGAGGGAACGAGTGAGACGGCCGGGGGGGAAGTCGATAAGGGCGGACGATAGCGGCAAAGGCGATGGGAAAAGATGCGGGATGATAAACGGCAGGGAGGTGGAGGTCGAAAACGGCAAGGATCAGAATTAGGAAGGCAGAGAGGCAGTTTGGTCATGATAAAAATCAAATGGGTTTTAATGGTCCCAGATAAATCCCCCGGGAAGATGCAGAAGCCTATCGAGCACTTTACAGAAAAGCATACACAGATCACCGAGGCATCCCTCGGGGAATTTCGAACGCTCACACACATCCGTCTGAGGGACAACAGGGCATGCTGGGTAATGGGAGACTAGGGTGCAGTGTCCGGTTATAGACTCTACATTTACAGGAGCGGTGTAATGCGTACATATTAGCTATGTTTTTTAATGATTAGACTAAAGACATAGTGTCGTTATTTTACATAGTATTAATATAAACAGGTTACAGTGTAGAAGTAGCTGGTGGCAGCTGGTGCTAAAAAAAATTACTGTTCGTAATGCAGGACTTTAAATAGCCCAATAGCGATGATGTAAAATTACTGCTAGCTAAAATACTGTAAAATGATAACATTAACTGTTAATAAATTCAAGAAATGTAGCATAAATCAATGAATTTGAGTTCAATGTAAGTTTATTATCAGTTATTAAGTCATCAAGAAAAGCATTTAAATATTTCAGACATTTCTTTTAATCGGATTTATGAGATGAAAATCATAATACTGATGTTGTCCACTAGAGGGAAACAAAGGGAAAACAATAAAAGGGATGACATTACATCACATCCAGCTGAGTGGGAATGAGACTAGTTGGGAACGATCCAATCACATGAGGCTAAAAATATATTAAAAAACAATATTGATTCACGGCTGGGATAGACTCCAGCAGATGCCCGTGATCCTGAATAAGGGAATAAGCAGGTATAGAAGATGAATAAATGAATGAATAAATGAATGAATGAATGAATGAATATCGATTCACTAATAACAGAAATGGTAGGGGGGGGAAGACAATTTGAAATAAGCCAATTAGAGCTCACTCTCATATTACATGCTTTTTAGAACTTCATGGACTTACATACAGACTCATTTGTCATTTGTTTTGTTTGTTTTTTATTAAGTGATAATGAATTTACTATATACCGTACATACTGTATATACGGGGAAGTGGTGGCTCATGGTTAAGGTGTTGGACTACAAACCCAAAGATTGTGGGTTGATTCCCAGCTCCACCAGGCCCCAACTGTTGGGCTCCTGAGAAAGGCCCTTAACCCCCAATTGCTCAGTTGTATAAATAACATAAATGTAAGTTGCTCTGGATAAGGACATCTGCCAAATGCTGGAAATGTATTTATGTAACTTATTGTTAACATGGTAAGTAGCTTTGTTCCCTGGGTGTCGCCCTCTATTGACCAGCTGGCACTAATTCTGATGAAAGAAACTTTGCAGTAAGGTTTAAACAAGAGTAAGAACTACATCGTAACTTCAAATAATCAGAATTCACGATTAATACTGACAAAAATGGCCGAACAACTGCAAGCTAGCTTAGCCCCTATAAAGTGTTTTAACTCAGTGTTAAAGTCTTTGGTCGAAAAAAATCAGGTCAACCAACCCGCTACGGAAAGCAATCCACGCTAATGAGCTACTTCATTATGCTAAAAGCGTTGTCTTTCACTCGTTCATTAAAACACTGTTTGCTGGGTTTAATTACAGTCCAAAACTTTAAAAGACATCTACCTGAGACACAACACCACCAGGTGAAAGAACCTCATTATTTTCAGTTTATAGGGCAGCCGTTTACTTTTTTTCTTTGTTCTTCTTCGTGTGTTTACTCATCTTTTCTAACCACACACACTTGTCTGGGAAATAATAATCAAAAGGCAGTCGTTACATTATTGTAAACAGCGTCTTAGTCTAATAGTGGTGATTAATCGCCGGACGATGCTAGTCCACAGTGACACATCTCTACGGATTTACCGGCACTTCATTAATTCTGATTAACATACGACTGAATGCGTTAAGTGTTCCGGCTCAGGTTCCATCGCATGCAAGCTCTAATTATTATTTGTGTTGGAAGATTTTCCATAATCGATACAGAGTAGCACACAGGAGCCAATTACGGTATATACAAGAGAAACCCTGTGCAAAGCCATCGTTTGTAAGCTGTTAATTTTATCGACTTATTGATTTATTTAGCCGATTTTAGTCTCAAACTTTTTTTTTTTTTTTTCGTCTGGTCTGGTGTTATAAAATAATAATAAAAATTCCCTTGTCTATGGTTTTCAGGGAGAATTAATGACTTTAGCTCTCCAAGGCGACGACAGTCAGACTCGCAGTTTATTTAAGCAAGGCCAGTCCCATCACCATGGGAACGAGGTTAGGGGTTCGAGACGGCGTGTGATTCAATCTCAATGTTTTAGCTATGATGATATCAAAGGTCTGGACTGGAAATATGTCTTAGCTTTTAATGGAATGTTGTTAACTTTGTACTTTGTGACACCTTAGCCTGGTAACATTAGTGATAATGTACATATTATTTACGCTAACGTAAACGTGAACGCAGAGTTAATTGCTGTCACCTTTTACAGATTAGAATAATTTTATTTCTTTAAATAAATAGACTGCATTTGGGATGGTTATTAGGGGCAGTAACGCATCATGCCTCTTTCTGCTTTTTTGTTTTTCGGAGGAAATTCGATTTTTAATGCTTCCTGGTACGAAGCACAATGCAGAAAATTCTGGAAAAAGTGAGTCAGTATTTATTTACAACACCCTGCTCTGGGCTGCGTCTTATCACTGTGTGTTCAGGGGGACCAGACAATTATGCAATCCAGATGCAAAGCTGTTTTTATTTAAATGGCTCCTCTCTTATGCTGGAAGGAGATGGCACCTTGAAAAAAAAAAAAGCACTTAGCGAAGCCATGCGCTAGTAAACATAGAGGACAGGAAATCAAATAAAGATTTGTCTTTACTCAACATAAAAAAACACTTTGTATTCTGTCTTAGTTATTGCAGCTGCGGCTCGTATACGTCGTCTCATGCCACCTGGTCTAGCAGCTCCTCCCTCCCCCCCACCCCCAATTCGTGAAAATTATTAATATTAATATATCAAGATTGACTAAATAAATTAAACTGATTAAAGTGAAACAAATAAGAGATAGAAACAGAGAGAGAGAGAGCAATAGATTGCAGCGTAATGTCCAAAAAATGACGTACAGCGTTAAGACTTTGTCTCCAACAGGATTTCTATCATATTTTAGGAAATATAAATTGAGTCTGTTGGAGAAGGAAGAACAGAGAGCGTCGACCACAGCAGGGGTATAAAAAGGTATCTTTGTCATAATGAAGGGTTTATGCCCAAATTACTGTTAGGGCTAGAGGTGCCATTGAGGAATGAGGAAAGAGAGGAACAATGAGGAAAGAGAGGAAAACTAGAAGGAGGTCTGACATGTGAGATAGGTGAAGCCATTAAAGTCATGTGAGAGGGTTTCAAAACTTGCAAACAAAAGTTTAGGGCATGAAAATATTGAGGTGGTTACAACAAACCTTATTTAAGACATTGGAGGAAGGTTTCAAAACAAATGTCCAAGACTATCCATTACATAACATTACAAAGTCATAAATGTTTAAGACACTAATCAAATATTTAAAACATTTCAACAAAAGTTTATTGACACTACAAGTGAATGTGCGAGACAGTGCAAAGAAATATTTTAGACAGTGCAAACAACTGTTCATGATACTGAAAATGATTGTTTAGGACTTCACAAACGAAATTTTTAGGACGCTGCAAACGAATGTTCAGGGCGCTTCAAACAAATGTCCAGGAGGCTGCAAGCAAATGTTCAGGACGCTGCAAACGAATGTTTAGGACACTGCAAACAAATGCTCAGGACGCTGCAAACAAATGTTCAGGACACTACAAGCAAATGTTTAGGATGCTGCAAACAAATGCTCAGGACGCTGCAAACAAATGTTCAGGACGCTGCAAACAAATGTTCAGGAAGCTACAAGCAAATGTTCAGGACGCTACAAACAAATGTTTAGGACGCTGCAAACAAATGCTCAGGACGCTGCAAACAAATGCAAACAAATGCTCAGGACGCTGCAAACAAATGTTTAGGACGCTGCAAACAAATGTTCAAACAAATGTTCACAAAGTTTCAAACAAATGCAAATGTTCAAACAAATGCAAACAAATGCAACGCTGCAAACAAATGTTCAGGACGCTGCAAACAAATTTCAAACAAATGTTCAAAACTGCTTCAGACACTGCAAAATGTTTACAAATAAACAAATTTATTTAGGACGAAACAAATTAATGTTCAAGACGCTGCAAACTAATGCCCAGGATGCCGCAAACTAATGTTCAGGATGCTGCAAAGACGAATATTCAGGACTGCAAACATATGTTCAGGACACTACAAACGAATGTTCAGAATGCTACAAACAAATGTCTATATAAACATTTTCAAATGCTTGACACATTGCAAAATATTGTTGAAATCATTTCAAATATTTAAGCTTTATATTTAAACTAAATTTGGGATTATGCTCATTTCTCCCATTTTTTGTTGTCTGTTCTCAGGCATAAATAGCTTTTTTTATTTTTTAAAAACGTCACTTCAATTTAAATAAAATAACAATTTTTAAACTTATTGTACTAACAGGGTGTCGACTCCAAAAGAGCCCTTGGACAGGACAGGAATTGACTTTTTATTTTATAAGACATGTTCTGCTCATTTGTCCCAATCACAACTACCAATTAATAAACTGATTTGGGCCGATTAAATACTTAATAAATCAGCAAACATCCTATCTTGGCTTTAATTTTCTCGATCAGAGTCTCAATCCAGTGCAAATATTTCTCCTTCTTCTGCTAATAAAAAAAAAAGAAATTGCACAAATTTTAATCTATGACATTTCACAGTCTCACTGGTGTAAAAAACAATCAGCAAGGTCGTGATTCACAGGCAAAAAAAAAAATTGTCTCACTTTTACAGTAAACCAACGTCACCTTATTTTTGTTCTATAAATATTAAGCTTGTTATTTTATGCTTAGTCACAATGGTATTGTTTACCGCATTAAAAAGATTCCTCAATAATAACAGTGATAATAAAAAATAATAATATATTGTGGGTTCAATCCCCAGCACCAGCCAGCTGCCTCTGATGAGCCCCTGAGCAAAGACCTTAACCTTAACCTCTGGATAAGGGCCAGAAATTTAAATTAGGCTGCTATTAACATATTAGATACCCCATCTCCTGAGCCTTCAATAACATCCACAACATCTGCAGTCAATCATTTCTCTCATAATTTTGTGCAATATTTTTTTTTAAATTGGAGTTCACTGATTCAAGTATATTTTTTCTGGCAGTAGATGCTAGGATATCAAACTAGACGTCTGGAGAGCTTGAACTAAAGACAGAGAATCCCGTCTGCAGTACTGACCAGCTTTGGTGCCACGTATTATTACTAATCTCGTCTGTATGACTGAAAGCACATAGAATTTTAAGTGTTTCCATATTATAATGATCAAATCTGTTGTTCACGCCAATATCAAAATTCCTGGTTCAATATAAAAAAAGGAAATATTAAAAAAAAAGCTTAGCTGTAGTAAGCTACTTTTGCTATAGCTTAGCTTGCTACATTTTAGTGTAGTGAAGCTTGATAGCTTAGCTAGCGCACTACATTTTCCAAGTAGCTTGACCAACATTTTGTAACCGCTAGGAGGTAGGTCCTAATTCAAATTTAGTACCTACTCAAGTAGTATGCGATTTTGGACGCAGTGTAGCGATTCTAGGAAGTGTTTTCTATTCATCACTGTTAGTCGTGGGATATTTGTGTGAATATGGTCTTTTATACGGTATTAATGTCCCACATATTTTCGTGCCTGTATCTCTTTGCATCGCACAGAGTAAAGCATCAAACCACATGTGGATAAAAATCTGGAGTACCCTCAACCCTGAATTCTCTAAATTGCTGTATCGAGCGCAGCCTGCAGTCCCTTGGGAAAGGAGGCGGCGTGTTTTAAAATGTAAACATCTGAAGCGCTTGCTTGTTTGTATACAAAGCTTTGACTGCTGAAAGGCTCATTTACCCTGGGATGTGCCTGCACTCCCTCAGGTCGCTGGGTTATGTAATAGTGGGGGAGAAAAGAAAATACAGGAGAGCAAAGGCATTCAATTGGGTCGCCAAATGTTTGTTTTTGTGTTTAAAGGGCTCTTGTACACATTGGGAGTTCTAGCACAGGCAGGCGAGGCTGTGCTGCTGAGACTAACAACCAGTTTGATGAAAAGTGTTCAGGAAACTGGGACTCATTATCTAACCCGAGATTAACCCGATGCGGACGGTTTGCCTGGTACCGCCTGGGGACCTGGTCCTGGTTGCTCTTTAACTGCTGACTTGTGCAGGTTTGCACCCATATCCAATTAAAATGACCAAAAATTGCACTATTTGGCACCCTCTTATTTTAAAACTTTGCCTTTTGTTGTGGTAAATTACATATGTTGCTATTTTACAGGGTTTAATTCCCACCAGGGTGAAACATGAGGCATAAATTATCATGTCATACCGTGTTTAAATAACAGAACAACTTTTCCCAATTTATGACATAAATCCTGTTGTAACATGCTAAAGAAAGAGTTATTTGTTTGTTCTGAGTTTTCGGTGCTTTATTTGTTCAGCCTTTTTTTCAGGAACTTCAGTTTTAAAAGCCGCTGTTCAGGTTCTGCCCCAATATCATCTAATGACCTTATTGTAAGCTATGTTTTTAAGGAATATGCACCTTTCAGATTGAGAATCTTTTTTTGGGAGGCTTAGCAAAACTAGCTATGATTGGTGGCTTTACTTGTCAGTCAAGCGCCCTTTTGTCCAATAAAAGCTGCTATAGAGTGCGGACCTTGCGCAGTTAGTCTGAAGTTTGGGGTATGTGAGATTAAAAAAGTAAATGTTTCTTGAACTCCTCAAAAAGCTAAATTAAAAGGAATGAGCGTCAATATGCACTTTTCCATCTATGCTTTATTTAATAATTCAATTGCATGGCTTCATAATTCATTGATTGGGTGTCTTTTGCCATTAATTTTTCTTTCAAAAACCCTTTGCTTTGAGGAAATTTGAAGGTCAATATCTCCAAGCTTAGCTGTTAAGGACCGTCAGTCTCTGGCTTTAGCTGAAAGGATTTGTCTTTATCATCTAGCTCTGGTGTTCTGAATGGTGAGCCCAGTGCTGCCGACTTGGACCTTTCCTAAAGCTCAGCCAGCAGGATGAGTGCCGTGCCAGTAGGATTAGAGGAGCTCAGTGGCAATGACAAGCGCACACAGTGCCTGGAATGGATCACTTATTTCAGGTCAACTCCAGGACTTCTGCTGGAAAAAAGCTAAAAGAGGGTATTGATGCTTTTTGGGCGGATAGAGATAACTAATAAAGTCATGAATCTTCTTGAGCTGTTGATGCTGTGGTGAGTTTTACCAAGGGAACAGGACAAGCTTCACTTACTTTATCCAATTGTTTTAAACACAAGTTGAGATGAAGCCCGAGCTGAAACCTCTGAAATCTTGCTTTCCAACCTGAGCCACTTCTAACCTCTATAGGGATTGTAAAAATAATTGCAGTTGGTGAAACACTCGAACTCAAACCCAATAAAAAATTCAACTCTCAGGAGCTTCTCGGCATTTATTCCTTCTGTTTCATCGGCTTTCATTGTTCATTGACCTTTTGATAGCTGTGTGTTCAAGTCCATAAAACCTGGTATAAAACAGGACTCAGCAATGTTCCACCCTCTCCTCCAGGGCACAGAAAAGCTAATGTGAGAACTAAGGGGGGAGAGAGAGAGCGAGTAGGGCGTCGAGAGGGCGAGACGCCAAGCACTGCAGCCGCTAATGGTGTACATTCTGTACAGCCGTGACCACACTCCAATTCCTCCAATAAAACCCCGACTCTCCATTCTTAGCCTGCAGAACGTGACACTTTATTGACTAGCCATTGATTACAACGTACTAGAGATGAGGTTTCTATCTCTCTCTCTCTCTCTCTCTCACTCTGCCTTTCTTTAGAGTTTTCATCTCTGATCATTGTTCAGCCCTCAAGGCATTCTTCTCATGTTGGTTTTTTTTTTGGGTTGACTCTGTTCTCAGCCTTTCCTTTATATTTTGGTCTAATCTTTCTTTCTGCTCAATTCCCTTTTTGTGTCTAATACGATGAATAATATCCTTAAAGTGTGCAGCGTTGCTGTGAACATTAATGACCCTATAACATAATGATGTCATCAGCTATTTATTTCAGGTTTAGCGACAAACCTTGTGACAAGCAAGTGTGGATTTAGCAGGGTTGGGTTCGGAACCGCAGCTTATCCAAGGGGTGTATCCAATTTGCTGTAGGCGATTTCACATCAGCCCACCAGGAAGTCACATAAACAACACAACTTACAGTCTGCTAGAGAATTGTGATATGCTTCAGTTTCTTTGTTGTGCCTCACAAAAAAACATGGGCTTTTACATTTCTGTAATTTGGTAGACGGCTTTATGCAAGCACATCTTATGTTCATCTTATTATTTTAAATCCAACTAAGCAGTTAAGGGCCCAGCAATGGCATTTGGCAATTAAACCCACAATTTTCACATAAACAGTCCAACATCCTAAGCACCATGTGACCATGCCTCATCACTTTTCTCCTCACACCCCCTGCAGGATGCTTTGAACTGGTTTATAATTCTATCAACCAATCCGATCTGGTCCGTGTTGAAACCAAAACGAGGATTTAATTTCTCTCATTTTTTCTCCCAACTTAATTTGTTTTGAAGCTGATACCCTAGTTTCGACCCCCTCTTTATTCCCTGAGTGGTTCCCTGCCCGGTCTTGGCTGCCGTTTTCGAGCAATCCACTAGAGCCAGCAGTCGTCGAATAAACAGGCCTCGGGAGCACTCCATTAAATGAAACACCCTTACTCACTGTCCCTCTCGCCAGCCGATTGCCGTAATTATATGTGCAAATGGATTATTGGCGACGTCCTTGTAGCATTTCAGGTGTGGGAATGAAAATGAGGCAAAGTGGCAAAAAATAGGGGGTTTCTGGAATGCTGGATCTAGTGGGACTGGGCCACTTGTGAAGCTCTAAATGAGTCAAGAAGGCAGTTTAATGATTTGTCTGTGCTGGGGAATTAACTGTAAGAACCAGATTCAAGTGTAGTGGTGCAGGTGGCATCTTTGTGAAATTTAATTAAAATATTCTAGCCAACCTTTAAAGTGGCTCAAAATCTTTTATTAAGATTGTCCTGAAGCCAAACAAATACCTGTTCCTGTCTTAGGACATCTTTGATGAACTTTTTCGAAATAGTATCTACTATAAATGTTCTGTATAAAAATCATGAATTGCAATTTTTATGTTTTATTTAGAAAGCTCTCTTATGTGCCGTTTTCTACCCCGCTTTTTTCCAATGTCTTTAGTTCACATTACAATCCCCAAGAGCTAAAAATGTAGCTAATGTGTCTAATGTTACGTACCACTGGAGGATAAAACCCATCAGTGTAGCATGACCTGCAGGGACGCCATCCTCCTGCCATCGTCAGCACTGTGTATTCTGCCATGTCTATCGATCATGCAAACTAGCCTGGCGGCCGTCTCTCTGTCGCAAAGCGTTTAACCCCACCGAGTCCATACAGAGTTTGGTAGCCCTCCTTCTGCTACAAGGCAGGTATTAAGTGTGGTTAAGGCAGTTTCTTGGCAGTTATTGTTCAGTTATTGTTGGGGCAGTGAGCAAGGCCCTAAAGTGTTGAGGTCTTACCACAAATGTATCTGTATTCTATACCTTTTAATACTTTAATCCATATTTAATGTTAACAGGGTAAATATTAGCAGGCATTTAACAGGAATTACGATTGCAAATTCAAGCAACCATCAAGCTTTTGCCGCAGTCCTTCCGTACCCTTCGTTGGGAAGGTCATTTCTCCCAAACGTCTGCCACTCATTCATCTCATACGCCGCTTCTGACATGATAGATATTCTAACGCTCTCTCATATCTCACTCTGTGTCTCTCTCTCTCTGTCTTTTGTCTTGCCACGTAAACAACAAAACCTGACGCTCTTTCCCCATCATGACAAAAGTCAGAAACAGATTCCCTTCATAAGTACTATGAAACTTTGATTTTTACAGCAAAACATTTCTCATTTCTTCCACAGTCTGGTAACAATTTTGAGAGTTGAAGGCTTGAAAGCTAAATTATTGAGGATAAAAGACAAAAAGATTTATTTTACCCCTGCACGTTTCAAGTGAGTCTAGTTGTTACCAAATATAAACCATGGAAGCAATTATCGATGGAAAAATTTTAATCTCTAATGAGCATCAAAGCGTGTTGACCTAAATGTTAAATGCAGCTTAGCACAGCCTAGATTGTCCAGCTTTGCAAACCCCTCGACTGTTAAATCTTAAATGGAGTAGTGTGGAATGAAAGCGGCGGGGGCAGGCCATCGACAATGCTTCAGGTCAGCGGAGATCAATACAAACTGAGCAGCCATTTGCAGCAAGG
Source organism: Bagarius yarrelli (assembly GCA_005784505.1). Lineage (NCBI taxonomy): Eukaryota > Metazoa > Chordata > Actinopteri > Siluriformes > Sisoridae > Bagarius > Bagarius yarrelli. The sequence goes on from VCAZ01000047.1 coordinate 2,700,747, forward strand.
AAATAGAGATAATTGTTACAGCTTCTTCTATCTTTAGTTTTTCTCTTGTTTCTCCGATCTGTGGGATTCCTTCTGTCCTAGGGGAAAAGTAGTGCACATATTTTAATAAGCTCTGCTCCAAGGATGGAGTGTAGGAGTGTAGCTAAGCTCGAGGCTGGCCCGGTCTGCATGCCGGTGACTGAATACAACGAGTTTTAACTCTGATTATTTTAACCAATCTTGCGGTCCTGTGTGGATTTATTGAGCTCAATCAAGACCAGACTGCAGTAGTCATCTCCATGGATGGCACTTGTGTCAATAGGGTGCTGCACAAACAAATATCATCAAGTCATTTCAAATAATACTCTAATCGAATTTGGATGCGAAATCAATTACCCATGAGTTTATAATGAAATAAACCAGAGTTTAGAGTTTAGTTTCGATTCCAGCTGCATGGAACTCGGCCAGATGATATCGTTTCACTGTGCCGCAGAAAGGAATGACACTGCTGTGGTTATTTGATTTAGTAGAAAAGAATGACTAGGCGGTTATATAAAAAAAAATTCTCCATTTAGTTTTCTCCCTTTTTTTGGGATGGTGATGGATCTTTGCCCCTTTTGACCAGAAAGAACAATCTGAGGTATTTTAAGCCTTGCTGGTATTTCAGTATCAATTTCCAAGGCTCTAGATGGCTTTTTCTTCTGCTGCCTACATTATCAAAAAAATATTCTATGCAACAATACATTTTAAAGAATACCTTATCAGAGATGGTAAGTGCCCCCTTGCCGAGATACTAAACCCGATTAGCCGTCAGGACGCATGGACATCTGGTATTAAATCAGCACCTTTATCACAGTCTTACCAGTTTGTGCCTCAAAAGATCTTTATTCACTGATTCTCAAAATGAGATCTCTTTTTAAACACACTCCTTTTAGATGACAGGTAGCAACTAAATAGATGCAAGACATTTTCCTATAGACATTCCTTTCTGGTGCGTTACTCAATTCTGATTAGACCTTGTGACCTGCTGAGGATTTGTCCTGCATCAGGATCTCGTCAGCAGTCAGACATCGAGACACACAAGTCTCGGTTTACAACCAGAACAGTGACAGATAATCCTGATTGCGTTCAGGGTCGTGCTCAAAGTGTTTTCTCTGCCAAAACCTGGAGACGCAACAAGAGCTGAACAATAACAGAGGGTCAGAGAATAACTTTATTGGAAGACAAAACCAAAGAAAGAAAACTTTTAATAAAATGTTTAGGAGTGGTAATAAGAGGAGGATCAGGCCAAGGACAAGTAAAGACCTAAAAAAGAAGATGAGTGCAAAGATTTGGCAATATCCTTCAGGCATCTGTGCAAAAGTAGACAAGGTTAAGGTAAAAACCAATCACTCTCAAAGATACTTATTGCACAAAAGACCAAGCTTACTTCATAATTACAAACATGTTCTTGTTCTCAAACATCCTCCAGGTTTTTTCTCCTTCAGTTAAGTCTTTGAAATATAAATATCACTTCTAATGACGGCTCAGGGTCACCAGAAGCTGTGTAAAGCCCTCACAATTTAAATTCCATGGCATGTGTGATTGCTTTTCTGCCCATCCACTGATCGGGGCCAATACGTGATAGCGAACGGCTTTAAGCTCTAGCCGCTCTCGGAAAGTCGCCGTCTGAGCAAGGAGTCAGAACTCATCAGGATGAAATGAGCAAAGAGGCTAAAAAAGGATCAGTGAGGGATTTAGACCGGGGCTTGAGATCACAAAGGGAGACAAAGAGGGAATTGGAATTGTGCCTCGCCGCATCCCTGCTGTCCTTTTTCGCATTACTGCCATACCGAGTAATTATTACCTAGAGTCTAACTTCATGTGTACTTTATTTAATTCTTAAAAATGGTGTCTTGTCCTCTGTGTGTGCTTCAGCAGGGAACGAGGGCTCAGCTGAGAACGGACAGAAGGAGACTTCAACTTGCGATATCTGCCAGTTCGGGGCCGAGTGTGATGTGGACGCAGAGGACGTATGGTGAGTCATAAAGTTTAAAAGCTTTTTTCATACATTTTTAATACTGGGGGTGAGATGAGACACTTATCCCACGAAACGAGACACAAGACTGGGTAGACGAGACAAGGCGAGATTTAAAGACCTTTTTAAAGAATTCCTTAATGATGAAAAACAGGGAAAAAATTGCAAAATGCTAATGCACAAAATGCATTTTAAAATCAACTTGTAATTTATAAAATTAAACTTCTATTTTAATGCATTATATTTGGTAATTAACAACATATAAACACGGTGCAAAGTGTTTTGCCACAAACTTTTTTTTTGCCATGTCTGTTATTAATTTATGTGGTGGCATCTGTAGCAGCTTCAGCTCGGACATCAATAGTGCAACAAAAAAAAACAGCTTTTTACCCGGATAAGCAACCGAGCGACACGCACAACACCAAGCTAGTGTAGCGAGGTTTATTGCGTGCATTGTCTGTGATGCAGATGATGTTAGCAGAGGTGTACGGTATTAAATTTCTCTCTGTTCTGTCTATCATTCTTTTTCCATTTCTTATGTAACAGACTAAATTGTTTATTGGGTTTGGACGTGGTAATTTTATATCAGCACTCATTCTGTGCGTGTAAGTAAATGCATTTTTCCCCTCTATGCTTGCCGTAGTTTGGTGAGAGTTCATGCGCGCAAGAGGGTGAAACAGGATGGAAAGTTGTATGTACATGGCTGGATCTAATAAACCAGTTCAAAACATCTTGGACTGCTTTTGTTTCTTATTTTGCTGAATTCTAGTGTTTAGGAGAACCTGTGACGAATGTTCGGTTACACTTATTTCTACCGGGACACCAAAATGTTGCCACACAAACGTTACATTCTCAAACAACCAGCAAGATCTTGTCCCACACCTTGTTAATACTATAGAATTGTAGCTTGTTTGAATTGTTTGCAACCCTGAACAGCAGTATGGAGGTTATTATAGGTGGAAAAATGTTAAATTATATCTGGAAAAGGATGAAAAAAAAATCATTTCCATTGCCCCCATTCCAGCACCCTCACAGTTAATCATACAGGAAACACTTAAAAGTGTCAGCTTTCTGCAGAGCAAGCAAGTTTATTAAGGCAACCCAGCTACCAAGCCTGGTAGTGGATCTGTTCAACTGGTTAGACTTTAAAAATAAAAAAATAAACAAATATTTAATTCATTGTCATTGTGCGAGGTACGTGTACAGAGCCAATGAAATTCTTTTTTCGCATATCCTATCTTAGTAAGTTGGGGGTCAGAGCGCAGGGTCAGCTATGATGCAGCGCCCTTGGAGCAGGAAGGGTTAAGGGTCTTGCTCAAGGACCCAACAGTGGTTGAGCCCAGGTGTTTCTGGTCTTCAGATCAGCAACTCAGCAACCCAGGACACCAAACACCCAGAACAACCAGTCTGCCAGTAACCTCCAGATTTCATAAGACACAGCAGGACAAATTGACTCTAACAAATAAATTTGCTGTTACTTAAGTAGCCAATGGTGAAACCCGAAGACTGAAAGGCTGCTCATTTATTCACTCACAGTCTCGTACGCATTTCTAACACACATATTTTTAGTAAACCAAGTAGTATGAATAACAAACAGTTTCAAATATTATGTAATTCGATCCTTCACTATTCATGGATTGCAGCATGGATAAAGAGGATGTATTTCTAACATTATTGAAGGGGGTTTTCAATAGCTGTTTTTTGTTTTGTTTTTCATCAATGTCACTTTACTGACGCAAGACAGATAATCGATTAGCAAAGGTATTCCGTGAGACGCAGCAACTAGGAATATAATGACATGTTTCATCTCTGCAAACGGATCTTTCTGCTAAATCATCAAGAGCTCATTGATATTCAGCAGGTTTTACACAGGCGCCTCGTCTCGCAACAGCAGGCAATCAGCACAATCAAGCCCTACAGAGGTCATGAGAAATTCTGCTTTCATAACACAACTTCAGTCAGTGGGACTTTAGGAAAAAATTATTTTGATAGTTAAATCAGCTGTAAATCAAAAAAAAAAAAATCAGCTGAATGTTTTGTAGCATAAGAATACATTTAAAATCAGGAGAGGAAACGTTCAGAATTTATAGGACTTTAGAGCATTAAATAAGGAAAAGTGTGTGTTTTGTTTTTCTATAGACACCAAGCTAACTTTCGGTTCGTCACTGTGAACCTTTCCAGCTGACCCCAACAGATATCGATTTTTTTTTAGAACCGATAATAATTATTTGATGTTCCTGACTGATTCGGTTGTTTTAATTTTATTGTTGAAGCAATGATAACAATAAACTGAACAATTTTAATTATAAAACTGTCGATATCATCATTTTATTCTCTTTTATATATACACATCAATAAAGAGGAAGGGGAAGTTGTGGAGAAGTTGTGGCTCATGGTTTAGGTGTTGGACTGCCAATCCAAAGATTGTGGGTTTGATTCCCAGCTCCACCACTGCTCAGCTGTATAAATGAGGTAAATGTAAGTCAGTCTGGATAGGGGCGTCTGCCAAATTCTGTAAATGTAAAAGAATTTTTACTAAAAAAAATAATAAAACAATTTCTCTTAGTCATTAAAGTGTTTTTGTAAAAAAGGGTAAAAAAAAAAAAAGTTAACTAATACATAACATAGCAACAAATTATTTCTAACAAATTTTTTAAAAATATTCTAAAATCATCAAAATTTTAGATCTGAATTTTGGTCAGCAGGTTAAGCAGAACATACAGTGCATTATTTACAGATATTAAATACAGTAGATCAGTTAAAGCAAATTCCTTTTATTAACAGCGCAGTTGTTGACTCGTCACTATGCATGGTGCAATGTCAAAATGGCCACAAGAGGGTGCCACACACATGGTATTAAATATTACGACACTGATATTTAATAATAAAAAAAAAAAATCAGGGAAAATATATCAATAAAACCATTTAATCGGTCGACCTTTGATAGAAAGATGCTCTAAAGACAATAGTGTACATATAAAAATTCCAGCTGATGAATCCGGATATTTCTAAATAAAAATAACAGCGCAGCCACATGCCTCCTAAAAGGCGAGGATACGGATTTGAAGCTCCCCCTCATTCTTTATTAGGCCATTAGGGAAACGTCTGAGTGTTTTGTGATATTGCTGTTGGCTCTGTGAAGCTGGTTCTCGACCCAGCAGTCGGGAAGAAGAGCATTTTATTAGTGATGGAAATGGGCTGGATTCAGAGGTGCCCCCCCCAAGCAGTGTCTCCGCTCCAAGTTCTCCCAGAGGAATCACATGCTGGCCCCAGCCAAGACTTTAACTGCTATAGAATTAAATCGCCAAGAAGCGACATGAGAGCAGAGATATTACGGCAACAGAATAAGACAGTCTTTTCCCTCCCCTCCTCCTTTATTCCTCCTTCCCAAGTGATTCTCTCAGGCACTGAGTGATCATCTGATTCCAGTCCTTTATGCCAGATCCATAGGGAAACTCTCGAAACACACGCTCACTCAAATACACTCGTACTGAGGATGACTCACTCACCTGTTTTTACCTTACTGTGTCTGGTGTTGCGTCTTGGCTCTCTTTCTCTCACTGCCTCCCTCTCTTTCTCTCTCCTTCTCTATGCCACATTTTTTAAACTTTGTTTCTGTATTTACCTTTTCTCCCTCTCGCTCTACAGCTCTTGCGTTGTTCCCATTCTTTTTGTTGTTCTCTTGATTAGTCTCTGATTTCCCTCTATTTGTTTCTGTCTATCTGTCTGTCTATCCATTTATCTACATTTTACAACCATTCATCCATCTATGTATGTCTTTCGATCCATCCATCTATTTGTATAAATAAATCCTTCTGATATCCATGTCTATTCCTAAATCCATCAAACCTTCAGTGTTTCTATCCATCCATCCATCTATCAGTCCACCGCTGTCCAGTCTTTCTCATACTTTCTCACTTTTACTCTCCCACTACAGCGGTTCAGTTTCTCATCCTTTCTTGTATATCTCAGTCTGTCTGTCTGTCACATTTTTGGGTCGTAATGTATATATCAGTCTGATTTTTTTTTATCTCACTCTCTCGTGTTTCCCTGCTCTCTCTCTCTCTCTCTCTCTCTCTCTCTCTGTGCTGTGACAGGATTACAGCAGGAAACAATGGAACGATGGATTTTTAAATGAAATCAATGCTCTGCGCTGCAGTAACAATGTTTTTATATGTCTGTTCACACACAGCACCAGCCTCACAATGAGCACTTTGTAAAACAAACCAGACTGTGTTTACGAAGATAGCACTGGTCAGATAGTCCTTGTTTGTTTGTGTGTGTGTGTGTGTGTGTATATATGGCTGTAAAAGGACAGGTGGACCAACAGGAAGCCTGCTGGCGAAGTTTAGATAACAGGGAAACCACATGGCTCTTACAAATCAATAAGACATATTCTTTCACTCCACCAGATAAAAACACACACAAACACACACACACACACACACAGATAACTCTGCCACACAAATACCCTGAATTACAGAAGAAATTTAAGCCCTGCAGAAAAACGTGTCATTGACAGAGTCTGGCGTCTCACTTAAACACCTAAGTTCTTACCTTTGTTTTTGTGTGTGTGCGTATGTGTGTGCATGTGTGTGTCGCGAGTGTGTATCAGAAAGAGCGAGAGAGAGAGTTGTTGACGCAGTGCAGTTGCAGTAGCACTACTGTTTCAAGAAAGTGAGAGGCAACATTAAATATTAACACACCAGACACATTATCCGTTATGACCATCACAGACGGTCACTCTGGAGAGCAAAAGTCTTTCAGCCATATGTGTGTGTGTGTGTGTGTGTGTGTGTGTGTGAGAGAGAGCAGAAACCGTTTACGCTGTAGTTCAACTTTGATTTCTGTGTGTACCTGCAATACAAGAGTTTTGGGAAAGGGAAAAAAGGAAAATCTAACATATAAGCTGGATAACTAAAAAGAAAAAAAAACAGTGGCCGCTGGTGTCAAAAGATTTTGGGAGTGCAAACAAACTGGTAGTAAATTAGTAATGCAGTATTGTAAATGATATTCGAATGATGATGCTAGCTAAAATATGAAAAATGTTCATGAATCAGTAAATATGAGCTCAAAGTGAGTTTATTATTTATTGCTAATTATCCAGATAATCATTTAAATTATTCAGTCATTATTATCAGAGACTCAGAGATGAAGGCCATAATACTAATATTGTACACTAGAGGGAACATAATAAAAGGCATTCCATTATATCATCCAGCTAAGTGGGAATGAGACTTGTTGAGTATAGTCCAATCATATGAGGCCAGTTTGATATTGATTTGCTAACAAAATTGGAAGACATTGAAAAGTCACATTTACACTGCAGGTCTTGATGCTTAATTCCAACGTTGTGACTAAATCCAATTTTTTTTGACGACACGCTTATATCTTATTTTAAAACTGACCCGTATCTGATATCTGCACTATAAACGGCAAAACAACCCAATGTAGACATACTGACTGGAAAAGAAAGTAAAAACAGCCAAATGGACAAAGACAAAATGATTACTTAGTATTCTGCTTTGACACCATATTTAAAGGTCAACAAAACAACAATGTTTTTTGGCGGAGAAATAAGGAGGAAAGCCGTTGTTGGTAATTGTAGCATTAATCGCTATTGTATATATATATATATATATATATATATATATCTATATATATATATATATATATATATATATATATATTCTATATATATATATATATATATATATATATATATATATATATATATATATATATATATAAATATAAAATATATATAAAAATATGTCACTGTTGGTGTCCACTTGAGTTGGCGTCATGCGCCACCGACGCTTATTCAATGACTCATATTGACAGGTGAAAATCCTATTGGGATGCAGGATTGGATCCAGCCGGGGTTTTCAATCCCTCATGTGGGGAAAAACCTAATAGGGAAGTGACGTAGCAGTCTGGACAAGCAGCAGCTTCTAAGAAGGTTAATCCTGTCGATAATAGAAGCTTCACAGCTTATGTGCATTGATTTACTCTGCTGCTACACTATATCTGTCTGCCACCATTTTTTTAAGATACCCAGTCTGCCAAGTCGATTTTCTGACCGACTGCTAGAGTGGAAAAAAATGAATAGCTTTTATCTGTTTTCACGCATGAATGTGTTTCCATAGACACCGAGAACGTTATGCTAATTTCAACAGTCTTGAATATTAGCAACCTTTTAACACTGATTTGCTCAGATGTGAGTTTTGTCAGGAACGGGATATTTAAAAAATGACAGATTTATAATTACAAGGTCAAACGGTCGGCACACTGCAGCGCAAAGCATTTACGGACGACAAGTTTCTGGGAATTTTTTTTTTGAGACATTTCTGATGAGCAAGCAGTTTCTATTGGTTTACATCCAAAAAGGTGCATTGCAGTATAAAACTGTGCGACAGCGTAGATTCCGGCAGGTGCCATAAATGATAAAGTTGTACTGCATAAAGATTCTGCGGTTTTATATCATACAAAAACTTTTAAACAGTCAGTATGATGAATTAGCTGCATTTAAAGGTGCAGTAGGACATCTTGGAAAATGCCAACTGTAGTCTGATAGCACTAAAAGCGTACATCCCACCCTTATCGTCCAAACCTACGCCTTCTGACCTCACAAACGTCGGACTACAATACATCATGTGTCATTAATCGGTGAGAAAACGTTATAGAGCAGTTAGTAACAATACTAAAATACCAAACATAAAAATAAAACCCGATTACACACTGCTGCTGAAGTTATCTTTCACACTTAAATAATTAACCTATAAAATGTACATAATTCAAAACCACAAAAGTTATCATGAATTTTGTAGACCTATCCAAGCCAATTTTTACCCGCACAATCAATTCAAAACCGCCCAACTAGACGAAAACTTCACAATCTGGCAGCCCTGGCTATTAATGTAGGGCAATAAACAGGCATGTTGACAGGCATGTAGGAAAGCCTATGATAACGTTCGGACCAAACATTTTTATTAGACAAGCATTTCTTGGTCCTACACTTTCCTCAGAATATAGAAATACATTTAGACCGCTTGACTTGATGATTGTTATCGGGCTGTAAAGAGATTTTCAACTAGCAGAATTAGAAAGATAAAATAAAATCAAACAATTTTACCAAACTATAGGCTGTAACTTGCAGGCGTTCCCTTGCCCCCTGGTGTAAACTAGAAAAAAAGAAAAAGTTCCTCCTCGAACCAATGCCGATAAAGGATTCTTTCTAATATCATCTCGGAGACTTTTTCCTGGATAGCGTTGCCTCAGGCTTGCTCTTACGGATAAATATAAATTCAATCTGTAAGTATAGCATTTTTAAAAGTTTCATTCCATTAATGCTAAATAAAACTTTGGAATCTCTTTACATGAATGTTACCGCAATCATTGATCGACCAGTGCAGAAACCATGTTAAAATATATTATACTGTAAATACACATATGAATCCTTTACTGTCTGTTCCTTCTGCCCTCTTTCTCAGTTTCTTTTCCATACACACATTCAAGCCCTCATTACATCCTCTCTAATGAAGACTTCTGTGAATAGGAACATCAGCCAGAACAAGTGTTGGGACCTTGAAACCAGCAGAACTCATAATCCAGTGCGCTACTCTGCTAATCCCCCTGCCCTCAGCCAATGACCCCATCAGAGCGCCATTACACCATGTTATCCACTTCAATTTATATCCACTTCTGGCCATTATCACGAGTTATGTAGCCAAATATTGTACGTTACGACCCTTTACATCAGCCGCCTCGCGTGGATGCCGATTTGTAAAACCCGGCGGAGTTCAGAGTGACGCATCACCTTTCGCTGAATCTGAAAATGGCACGTTAATGGACGTTAAAGCACTATGTGCCTGTATTTCACACGCTTTGTAGCGGGATTCATTTCACATGCTTGCTAATGCGAGTGGTTTAGAGGGGGTTGGAGCGGGGCGTGGGATCTGTGTGCTTTACTGCTCGAGCGTGTTGGAGAAAACGCTAACCTAGACAGTTTTCTAAATGCAAGCCGAAGCTTTCGGGTGGTTTCGCTGTTTACTGGCGGCGACACGAACAGTGCTGAATTTTATTCAAACATGAGAACAAGTGGGCTTGATGACTAATGCGCAGTATAGACACCGATGTGTGGGTGAGACGGCTGAAATATTTTACAGTTTAACACCTACTACCTGCGCTTGTGTACAATAGACAGTTCAGAAATTTGCTTATTTATCTGATAGACACCTGTTATCCTGCTCTAACACACACCCACACTCAGACACCATAGAACACAAGTAAACTGGAGGTCAAATAAAGGGTCAATTCCATCTCTTTTATGGAATTGACACTAACCTTACTCTTGTAGGTAAACAGGCAGATGTCCTTTTCCAGAGTTACTTACATTCATCTTCTTTATACATCTGAGCAGTTGGGGTTAAGGGCTCTGCTCAGGAGCCCAACAGTGGTTGGTGGTGCAGGGAATCAAACCTTGAGCTTCAATTTAGCAGTCCAATACCTTAACCATTGCGCTACACTTCCTGTGTTTTGCGTCCAGGCGGGATACACATGCGGTGCGATGTGCTAGTTTTTTCCAGACACGTCCAAACCTCAAAAAGATTAAAAACACCAACTTTTTAGAATTACATCTAAAAAGTCATGTAACAGGATGCAGGTCACATGACAAGAACCAACCAATTAGCATCTTCACCTTTTCTATTACTATGAAATCTTAGCAGAAAATTCTTTGTAAATAAATTTTACATCCAGGGTAAAAATTTTCTTGTTGCAACGAAGAGCGCAGATGATGGTTGCTTAGCAACAAAATACGCTTCCAGGGCGTAAGCTAACCAGGCACTTTAAAAAGGAGGAGAAATGACAAGCCTTTTCATTCATTTTCCATGCACTTTTAGGTGCTTAGGTGTAAACTCCTTTTACTAAGAATTCAACTTGTTTTATTTTGTACAGATTTTTTTTCTCCCAAATCAAATCAAGTCAAGTCACTTCATCTCAATCTGCTCCCACAGGTGCGTGTGCAACATCGACTGTTCCCACATCAGCTTTAACCCGGTGTGCGCGTCGGATGGACGCTCGTACGACAACCCGTGCCAAGTCAAAGAAGCGTCGTGTCAAAGGCAGGAGCGCATCGAGGTCAAGTTCTTAGGTCACTGTCAAGGTAAGTGACTGTTTCACCTGCTATAATTTTTCACTTCATCTAACATTCACATTTTAGTGCAACCCATATCGGGTTAAATTACCTACATTTACATTTCTGGCATTTGGCCGGTGTCTTTTCTGAAGCGTCTTTTTCCAGCATTTATACAGTGGTGTCCAAAATATTAAAACACTATTTATTTATTTTTTTGCCAGAAAGTCAGTTATTTTTATCTTTTGCTATCAGTCGGACATATCATTTTACATTTCCAAACATTCAATCGCAATAATCCGGTGAGATTTAACAACAGCCAGTTCAGAGCCCGTATTCACAAAACATCGTAAGGCTAAAAGTAGCTTATAACTCGCAGGTTAAGGAAAAATACTGGGCGTGTCTAGGACTGTTGGACAAAGCATTTTAACACTAAATTTAGCTTCTAGTAAATCAGAGCTATCTTAAAATGGCTATTTCCAGCAAACTGCCTGGGAACATAAACATTTTTAAAACATTTTTGGCAGTAATGAGCTTATAAAAAGGTATGGCCTTTATTTTCAGGGATTATGATTGTTGCAGAACTTGTCAGGGATGCAGTCACTTCAACAAATCAGCCAAGATGATCCTACTCGTTAATTAAATGATGCATATCCACTAATTGTTTTAACAAGCATACTTGTAAGAGTAACAATTAGCTAAACATATACTTGTTAAATTAGTGACACTTAGCTTGCATTTTTTTATCTTCATTTGATTGTGGCAACATAATATTACGCTCTATGAATAAATCTCTGAGAGAGACTCCTGCCCTATCAGCCAATCACTTTATGCATAGCTATCAAGCATGCTGACATCATCCGTATCAACAGGGTCAACCTGTTAGCTTAAGACTTCTCTCAATTCCTTCAAAAAGCGTTTTTTTAAAGGATAATCATGCTGATTTTGGGCCGATTTCTACCCCTCCGATACTCCTAGATAAAGTCCCGATTATCATGGTGGTGCTAAAGAGTATCTTACCTAATTTTCCAGTGGTGTGAGGTGTGTTAAGAGTGGCAATCTGCTTGGTAGAACGTCAGAGGCTCCCCAATCATGAATCATAATGTTAAAAATTTACAATCAAAAATCCTGATGGGTGAAGGAACCCTGAGAATAAACGAGCGTCCAAACTGGAGATTATCAAGTAAAACTAAAAAAATATCCAATCTGACAGAAGACAGACGAATAACAAACGCAATCATGGAGCAGAACAAAGTTTTTTTATTTCGGTAAAAGTTTTTTAAAAATGATTAAAAACACTATTATTGTAATTTCTTCCTGTTTATTATCCGCCATTAATTCTAAAGTCTTTGAAGATTCTGCGAAATTTCCTGTGTTCACAGTCAGAATGGTCATATCATAGCACATCACACAATATAGCAGCAAATCCAGGATTTTTTCTTTGTCCTCATGTCGTATAAGATTTAAAAAAGAATTTTAGCGTGTACAAGGCAACTTAAAATATTTACTGCTCTTTAGAAGATCAAAGATATGGTGAATTCGGGAGCTGGTAAAACTTTCCGCTGGTCTCTTGAACCATCTTGGAGACGTTGCTTCAGTTCTTCTGGATTTAGCCTGTCTCAGGTCGTTCTGTTTCTTCATTCCATTCCAGACAGACTGGATGATGATGATGATGATGATGATGATGATGATGATGAGATCTGTCTCTGTTTTGAGAACTAGATGTTGTCAGACTCACTGGATTATGACAATTAAAGGCAAAATAAATGTATGGAAATGTAAACTTATATCTCTTACCAACACTACAGAAGAAGAGAACTATTTTAGCTGGTAAAAATGCCGGTGTTTTTAATTATTTTGGCCATTTTGGAAATTTCTATCCATCTGAGAAGTTGCCTTGCTCACCAGCCTGACAGTAGCAGCTTGGTGGTGCTAGAAACTGAACCCATGATCTTATGATTAGCAGTCAAGCAACTTAATTACTGAGCTAATATATTCCAAGCTCATTACTTTCAGAATAGTTTTGTTGACGCTCGGCTTAAAATGATTAGAACAGAATTTATGAACGTTTAAGCAAACCGCACTACGTTTAAAGTACCTTGGGTAAAAAAAATTAAGTGCGACAAAACTAGCTAAAAAAATCATTGATGGAAATGCCAGGATGCAGGTAAATGCTAAAAATGCTGTTTTAAAAAAATGGCAACATGCTCAATTAATAAATTCCAGCATGATTTTGGCATTAATGGACTAACCAGCGAAGTCCATTAATGCCTTTAATGTTTCCTCGCAGAACTGCCTTGTCTGGTCACGTTCTAAAAGAGCATTCTCCGAAAGCAATGTGACTGCGTTCCTTGCATTTAGTCCAAGTGTTCCGAGACAAAAAAAAAAACGTAATGGCGTCCTACTGCGGCAACTTCCTTTTTTGTTTTTGTAATATTTGGCACCAGTTTACCAGGAAGTGACCATTTTTTTCCCTTATTTGCTTATGTATTTGTCCCTTTTTGTCATAACCACTCAATCGGGGCAAAAATGCACCCATATATGTTTTTTAATTAATATAGAAAAACATCAAAATGGGTCATTTTTATCCAAACAGCTGGGGGTTAAGGAGACATGCAGAGCTTTTCATGCAGAACCCACACACACATTTTACCTCTGAAGTGTTGTCATGTTGTGTTATTCGGTACTACCTGCTGTGAAGGGACAGTTGGCCAGATGTACTGTTTAAGCAAAAAAATGTCCATTATCAAGCGCAATAACGTCAGCCAGCGCACAGCAGCTGCGGCGGCCATGCTGAGTGCTTCAATTATTGCATTTAAATTAGAGTTTAATGATGCTCGGACTCCAAGCTTGTGAATTTTTCAAACTTTACTCTGTCTTTTTCTAACAATCAGGTGACATGATAACAGGAAACAAACCCGGGGATGGACACTATGCCAGAGCTGACCTGCCAGGTGTGTATGTTTAAAAGATTTTCTTCTCCTCTTTAGGGAGTGTAACATACTGCATGCTGCTGACTGACACTAATTGCATAACTTCTTGCAAATCACAAAAAAAAAAAAAAAGGAAGGTAAGCTGCATAGTGATGTTTTGGCATCTGTGCGGATCCAAGTGAAAGTGTTGAAGTGGATCTGCTCGCTATAAAGGAAATCGACAGAGACGAGTCATCGAGTTCGATTAGAGACAGAAAGACAGAGAAAGTCTTCGACAGCAAGACACTGAGCCAAGAAAGACAGACTATAGAAATAGTGAGATTTCAGCAGACGTGTGTGTGTGTTGTGTGTTTGTGTAGAGGAGAAACCTGAAGTGTCGGAAGTGGCACGAGGTATCTACATCCCTTGTCCAGAGCACTACAAGAACTACTGCGTACATGGAGACTGTGAATACCCCAACATGCACTCCACACCATCCTGCAGGTACACAAACACATGCACACACACACACACACACAAAAATGCAATGTACTGCAGCCTGCAAAACAACAGCTCCCCCTGCTGGATTAAGATTACAATTCTGGACAAAAAAAATAAATAAAACTAAAAAAGGATTATTCCTGCAGACGTGTCTTAAATGAACATTTTTTTTAAAAAATAAGCAAATACGAAACCAAAGAGTCGGTTTTCTTTAAACACATTGTTCATTTACTATATTGTAACTGATCATAGCGAATCATTCGGACTCGGTTCAAAAGACAATGTTCCCTGACAAATCGTTTGGCCCCCAGCCCTTTTCGTGCTGTCCTGTATTCAGTCTCTTTGCCTCTCGCTAACAATAAGAAAGAGTGTGTGTGTGTGTGTGTGGGAGAGAACGTGAAAGCAGAACAAAAATTTTGGGTTTAACAGGTGATGCACTCGACAGTGAGCAGGTGTTCTACAGCAAAAATAAGTGAAAAAAATAAAGAGCGAGAGAAATACATAAAGAAAGAAAGAAGGTGAGAGAGGAAGAAAAAACAAATAAAGCAAGAAGAAAAAGTAAAAGTAAAAAAATAAATGCATACATCATTAAAAAAAGAACAAACGAAAGTAGGTGAGAGGAAGAAAGAAAATAAAAACAAACATGAAAAAATAAATCAAGAAAGTGAGAGAAAGAGAGAAAGGGAGAGGAGAGAGAGAATAAAACACAAATTAAAAAAAGAGAGAAACTAGAAAAAGAAAATAAAGCCATAGATAGATAAATCAAGAAAGAAAAGAAACATGAAACATGAAAAATTAAATTTAGAAAGTAGAAGAGAGGGACAGAGAGACAGAGAGGGAGAGAGAGAGAATAAACACAAATAACGCAAGAAAGAAAAAAAGAAAAAATAAATAAATACATTAATAAATAAATACAGAAATTATATTAAATCATATTTAGCATTTCACAATAATAATCATAATTTCTAAAATCCGACTTAGAAAATATTATTGTCTATAATAAAATATAAAAAGAACTTTGGCAGTCTAACTGTAATCGGTGTTAGTCACGGAAACAAAGCGTTTTTGCTACCTGTGTGCCGTATGATCCAAAGCAGGCCTGTAGGGGTTAGCCTGTCTGCGGCGGCACTCGTTAATATGCAAATGCATGCAAACAGATGCCAAATTTATTCCAACTAAAATTGGAGTTTGAATGAAATTTTAATACGTTTAATAGAGTTTGAGAGCCATTAATTTCCAAAAAAAAAAATAATAACACCCCACCTGCACCCTGCTTAACCATGCAGCTATTAAATCAGCCAATTACGAGGCAGCAACAGGATTAATATAGTTATGCTAATACAGCGCCAAAACTTTAGATAATCTGGGGTCAAGTTTCCAAATCATGCATTGCTTTATTGTTCATTTTACCCTATATTGGCTCACTAACAAAGTTATCGATGTAATTCTTCTCTCATTGGTGTGTTTTTGGTCTATGCAGTTGTCACTCAGGCTTCAGTGGCCCGCAGTGTGACACCAAGGAGTACAACGTGCTGTACGTGGTGCCGGGTTCCGGTAAAGTCCGTTACGTTCTTATCGCGTCCATCATAGGAGCTCTACAGGTGGCCATCATCTGTGTGGTGGTGCTGTGTATTACCCGGTGAGCTAAAACCCAACCATCCCCCCCCACACACACACACACACACACTAACATACTTTGTATGTGCTTTGATTTGCTGCCACCCACAATAAATGGATCATTATATTTCCAGGATTGGGCAACCCATGTTTCTTGAGTTCCTTTTTCTTTGCTTATTTTCCAACTCTCACTGCCCTACCTGGATTACCTGGAACCAGGTGTGTTCAGTCATCTAAAGCTGGGAGATACTAATGTACTTGGTCTAGCACCACTCAACTCTCATTTGAGATGGTGTCTTCTAACTTGTGTGAGTTATCAAGTAATTAGTAGTGTGTAATTAGGAATAGCTGGAAAACAAGTAGGTCAAATTAGCTCAGGGAACATGGATTGCCCATACCAGTGTTGACACACTTTGTACGTGACATACATTTCAAATGACTACTATACCATCAAACCCAACTTCTAAATACTGGCATGGGCCTCGCGATAGTATACATATATATCACGGTATACTGCAATACAATACATTAAAAAAAAACATTTTTAAAGCAGAGACACCCTTACTTTTGCTGCCATGTTTGCTTCTGAAATAACAGCTGTGTTTGTCAGGGACACCTACAGGAGTGGAGGAGGAAGTTGTTTGACACACACACAGAGGGTTTTAATTTAATATAAAGATAAAATTAGATTAAAACATAATTTGTATGTGTATCGATATTAGAGGATACAGTGCCTTAAAAAAGTATTTATACCCCTTAAACTTTTTCACATTTTGTCACCTTATAAACACAAAGTTAAATGTATTTTATTGAGATTTTATGTAAAAGACCAACACAAAGGAGCACAGAATTGCGAAGTGGAACAAAGAATTTTATACAGTCTTCAAAATGTTAAGCAACTAAAAAAGTGTGGCGTGCATTTGTATTCCAGCCCTCTGTACTCTGATACTCCTAAATAAAATCCAGTGCAATTAATTGCCTTCAGAAGTCACCTAATTCATTAATAGAGTCCAACTGTGTGTAATTTAGTTTCAGTATAAATACACCTGTTCTGTGAAGGCTTAGTGGTTTGTTGAAGAACACTAATGAACAAACAGCACCATGAAGAAGACCAAATGTGAAAAATACTTTTTCAAGACACCACTGTGAAAAAAAAGTGATTGCGATAGTTAGCTGTATCAATATTTTTACAAAGCCATACTAAAAAAACGTATAAACCTCGTCGCTTTGTTTCTCGAATTCAAGAGCTGAAGAGTGAATAAAATGTAAACACCACCATACCAGAAACACGAAACGAGCCGATAATCATTCCGTCTCTGAGACTCGCTCACATGTGCGAGCTACCACAAAAGCACGAAACTGTTATAAATACACATTTTCTCTGCACTTTGTTAGTTATTTGTCACTAAAATATCTTAAGAAAAAATCATTAAGAAAATCTTAAATCCTAATGAAAAAGTTCCTACACATTCAGGGTTTTTCTTTTTTTGAGGTAATAAAAGAAGCTGATTTAATTTGTCTTATTCTAAAAAAAATAACAGTATAAATGTCTTATTGTGTTATTTGTGCTATTATGAAAAAAATGGGTCGTAACAATAAAAGATAAATTTTTCAGCAGTTTGTACGCTGTTATACAGGCAAGGCAGACTTCAGGAAAGCTGATGACCACACACACACACACACACACACACACCTACACACACTTCATTATGGCTCCAGTTCCTGTGGGAGCGTACTCGGTTCCAGAGAGAGGCCTCTGAATTAACATTCCGTTAAAGGTCAGCAGATTGTGGCGCCTGTGCACCGCGGGATCAGTGATTAAAGTTTAAATCCGCCCCACTCCAGATTATTACGGATGTTCTCAACGTATCAACTCTGAAGCAGTTCTGCACTGAACACGAAGAGCCAGCAGGGGGAGAGTTTACTTACAGATCAATGATGGATGCGGAATAGGCAGATCGACCATCTGGAGCATCTGGAATATTCCCAGTGGGCATGTCGATGGATGGATGGATGGAGTCTCAGTGTTGGGGTCAGGTCTAATACGGGCAAAAATAAATAAATAAATAAATAAACCATACGAAATTAAAGGGAAAAGTAATTTTCTACATTAACACAATCTTCAAAAATCAGTAAGTAATTCAAAAAAAAAAATATCCACAAGATCGGTTTGTTTAAGCCTTTTCATGGCTTCCACTTTTGGGCCCCAAAGTAAGGCCCTAAACCCTCTCTGCTTTAAAGGCACCATATTATGAGCACTGTACTTTTTTTTTTTTATTTATTAACTTTGCTGTAACCAAACATGTGTCACAAAGTGTAAGTATAAAAAGTAATAGAATAACAACTTAATTAACCAAATAATTAGATGATATATTTAGTATTGGTATATTTAATTAGACACAGATGGCAGCTAAATAAATAAAAGAATATTTTTCCCACTTAGCCATGGGAAACACAAAATAATGATGCTACAGTTACATTAACATTAAAATCTATTTGCGAAGGTTTACTAAACAAATTCTAACGAGTTGCCAAAAACAGGTGGTAAGTTCAAAACCAAAACACAATTAGACCATACAAATATTTCAAAGTATTGTTTCAGTAACGCATCGGGTCAGCCTGATGATAATTCACATAGTTTGTCTGTTTGTGCTAATTTAAACAGCTAACAACAGGAAGTACATGTAGAGAATTGTGCAGTGAATATATTTTTTTAAAAAGGTCTCCCTCGGGTGGCTGGAGAATTCTTTTTTTTTTCCCCACATTAATTCAAATAGTATGCAAAACATAAAACATGTCATTTTGCATCTAAAATAATCTACATTCTTTAGACCTACAAGGAGGTATCAATAAATTTTAAGACACCAAAATGTGCTGCCATCTGTTGGTGTGTCTCAAAATTTTTTGATACCAATTTGACATATATACACACTATAAATTATACAAAGATTGGATTTATAGCTTTACGGTGAGTTATTGTTTCTCCTCGTAATTGGACTCTTACACAAAATAGCACACCCACTGTACAGTCTATAATCTAAATCTGTTTGGTTGTGCGAATGAAAAGTGTCCTTATACGAGGGAAAACACAGAGTTGAAGGATTATACCCTCTAGTTTCATACTTAAGTTTTTTAGAAAATGTATTATTTTTTTTTAAATAAAGAAAGACAAGAAAGTACACTTTATGCCCTACCCACCATGCTCATACACCACTAGGTGGCAGCAAAAAAACAGGGTCCAAAGAAAATCGTCTCATGCAAATCCACCTCCTACCTCCTTCTTATCATTATTAATATTTACTCTCTATTTGTTATTCGTTTGTCATTTGTACAGGAAGTGCCCACGGACGAACCGTATCAACCGTCAAAAGCAAAACGTCACGCACTACAACTCTGAAAACACCCTGCGCGCCTCCACCCGCCTCATCTGAAGTGTCTGAAGAAGCCTCAGGATCGTAGGATATGTAGAAACAAGAGATTAAAGATACAAAAAAAAACAGCCTGCGTCATGGTGCAACGAGATGGACCATAACTGGACCATACTACTGGACAGAGTGGACGGGGTGACGGTGGGGTTGTATTGAGGCTAAGTGGGGTGACACGCGGTGCCTTCAACCTGTGGCACAGGACACAAACTGAGAGGATCTTAGGACATTACTTTAGGACAAGTCCTACTATTTGGTTATGTATGGGTAATATTTCCACTAGTTTCTTTGTTTTGTCTTGGTGGGGTCTTTTTCTGTAAATGTAAATAAATAATTTATATCTCAAAACAGATAATAGCATGCAACTGTATTTTTATGGTGGGTGCCAATTTGGCAAGAATAGGGGTTCTTAACGTTTTTGATAGACAAAATTAAGTCTGTGGGTTAATGTAAATTTTAGATTGAATGATTTTGCTATGAACACCCTCTCACAGCCTAATAGATACGTTATATGTTACACCTGTTCTGACCACTAGGGGGTAGATTTGTGCAAAATAATGTAACTTCTTGTGCCTTAGATCAGAGCTTATCACAACTGACCCATTAAATGCAATTACAGTTTTAACATCAGAATTGACATTGGTCATCTTAAACAATATACGCATACACAAATGCACCTCACAACCAGCTGTCCAACCAAATCCTTCAGAGAAAACTACCCGGGATTGGACCCGTGTAGGTAAAGATTTACCTGTTTATTCACACTGATTGCCCTGCACTATTCCTTACAACACCTGATTGTACTAAACATTAAAAAGTTCCAGCCACTTCAAATCTGTCTTTACATTAATAGAACACTGAATTACAGCATCTCTTCAAGTGGCAAAAGAAAGAATTTCAGACTTGTGGTTTGGGTGTTTCTGAGACACCAGTGATCCTACAGTTTGTAGCACAATTAAAGTGGTATGAGGAAAGTGGTCATGTTGTTCGGTTTAACAAAAAAAACATTTATCCTTTAATGACACAACAGTAGATTAAAAATTTGCTGTGTGGTGATGTGGTACAAATAAAATATTAAATTAATGGAGAATCACGGATAGGGCAATTGGGAGTGATTCTGTCTGGAGTGGGTTTAAAATGGATCAGGCAGGGATTGAGACTAAGGCAGGATCTGGGACAGAGTATAAGACGGGGTAAGAACAGGAACAAGTCTAAGACTAGAATAAGATCAGGACAATTTCTAAGAAAGGATCAGAATTAGGAGCTGGAGACTAGGAGAGTTTAAGATGAATTAGAGACTGCTTTCCAGTGGCAAAAGTAAAGATTAAAAAGAATCAGGGTCAGAAAAACAGCCAGATCAGGGCAGAATTAGAGACTGGAAAGGATCATGGGCTGAATTTGAGATTTGGAAGGATCTCTGCAGACTTAGAGATTAGCAAGGATCAGGGTTAGGGGCACAATTAGAGACTAGGAAGGGTCGGAGTGAGAGACTGGTAATGGTCAGCATTAGGAAATGGTCAGAGATAGAGACTTGGGAAGGGTTATTGTTAGAGACTGGAAAGGATCAGGAGCAGCGTTAGAGACAAAGACAGATCATAGGCAGCATTAGAGACAGGTAGGGATCAGGGGGAGGATTATAGACTGAAAAGGATCTAGGGCAGATTTAAAGACTGGGAAGGAACAGAAGAAGAATTGGAGACTGGGAAAGATCGGGGCAGAGTCTGCGGAAGGGGTAAGATCAGACTTGGGAAGAAACAGGGGCAGAGATAGAATCTCGAAACTGGGATAGATCAGGAGTCTGAGGAGGCAACGCCTGAGCAGGAGCAAGAACTAAGACTATAAAAGATCAGGGTCAAAGATTAAAAAAAAATGCATGGTGTGAAACAGAGTTTGAAGCAATAAGGGATTTAGTGTGGTCAGTAGCAGACTTTACTAGGTCAGTAGCAGACATTAAGATTGGCACAAGATCAGTGACACTTAATGGAGCAAGAACAGTTGGAGATAGTGGAACTGGGGCAAAGAGCAACTCACTCATTAAATGACCGCTTAAAAGTTTGTGACTGTCACACATTTATTTGTTTTATCTCATTCCAGATTTAGTGTTTCTTTGCTGATATTAGAACATCAAGAGCAACTTATATTTATCTCATTTTTACATCTGAGAAGTTGACCGTTAAAAGAGTTATGGGCCCTGCTCAGGGACTCAACCTGGAGATCCTAGGATTTAAATTCACAATCTTCTGATTACTGGTCCTACTGTTTTAATACTTTCTGTCCCTCTGCACAGTTCGTCTTGCCGTTATGCCACCATTTTTACATGCAAAACCTATAGACAACCTAAGATCGATCTGAAAGCTTATAAGATATTAGCAATAAATTTAGCATTATCCAAATGCTACAATCACACAAAAGCTCGGGAATTATTCCATGAGGTATTTTCAACCAATTTGTATCTAGTGTAATCCCCCCCCCCCAAAAAAAGGATTGTCTAACTAACCTAACATCCGGTTAATACTTACAGCAAAGCCCAGAACAGGTCCAGCAGCTGCAGGGATTCCTGACATTCCCAATAAAGAGGATTTTATTTGTGACAATAGACTGAGGAATCCGACTTGATCTTCAACTGTCTAGGTGCTTTGGGGGGAAAGGTGAACAGACAAACTGTGTGTGTCTCTCTGCATGTGAACTATGTCTGGGGAACCTTGTTCTGACCATGAAATGAAGAACTATAGATTGTAACAACTGACCTTAACTATTTACGCTGAGGTTTCAGGACTATTTATATGATTTTTTTTCTTATTTATACAGAATGAATTAATAGAAATATCATCAATATATGAAAGTAAACATTGTCCTTGACATTTATTTATTTATTTATTTATCTTCTATACCCGCTCATTCCTTAATTCGGAGTAATGGATCAGCTGGAGTCTATCCCAGCTGTCCATATAGGGCTTGCTAATCACTAAGCCACCGTCCTTGGCATATCTATTCAAATGTTTAGTTGCATAGAATATTCATAACTACGAACGAATATCCAAACATTTGGTTGTTATATAAGCTAAATTTTAAATTAATGTTTAATAAATTTGAATTATTAAGGGATGAGTCAGATAGTGGACTGTGACTGGATTGGGTAAAGGGTTAAATCCAAGAAGCAGAATTAAGCAGGGATTGAATCTGGGGCAAGAACTGGGCAGAGTCTAAGACTGGGGAAGAGTCCGTCCAAACAGTCCTGGAAAAGATTAAGACTGAGGTAGTATCTAAGTCTGTGGCAAGAATTCCTGCAGAGCCTAAAACTAGATGCAGGTTTTAAAAAAGAATCCAAAACTAGGACAGGACTTTGGAAATTTTATAGTCTCAGGAAGGAACCGGGACAGAGGCTACTTTTGGCAAGATTCTCATGGAGTTTAAAAAACTTGCGGGATGGAGACGGGTCTAAGGCTTAGATACGATCACTAACAATGTGGGCGATAGCAAGACTGTGGCATTGATATAGGATATAGTCCTGGTAAGAATTAGGGGTATAGAGACTAGCGCAAAATTTGGACAGGATCTGTGTAAAAGGCAGGATCAGGGCAATATCTGCAAAGCAGGCAGGATTAGGTGCACAGTCTGAGACTGGAGCAGGTTTGAGGACAGAATCTGAGGCTAGGGGAAAATGACAGCAATAATATTGTTCTGAACGGAAACAGGGACAGAGACTAAGACTTGGGCAAGATTGGAGCAGAATCTGTAAATAGGAAGAATCGGGATAGACTCTGATACTCAAGCGGGATAAATGATTTAGTCCTAGGGTAAGAGACTGGGGCAAGATTAGGTCAGAATCTTAAAAAGAGGCAGGTTTGGGGCAGAGTAGGTTAAAGTGTGTGCATTAATGTTTTTTTGTCTTAAAATACTATATCGCTGGAAGCAAAAATCTGAATTTTGCTATTATGTTAGTGAAGGCTTTATATTGTGCTGAAAAGGTTTAGGGGTGACGCAGAGTAGGTTGCTATAATTGAATTTCCGCAGCTAATCTGTTGTAATTGCCCAAGTGTTGCTCTAATAAGAGTTAATAACATTACAACAAACATGAATAACCTGTTTTTATGTAAATCACTGGCTTTTCTTCTGTACTTCTAGTGTATTAAGTCTGAATAAAGACACCTAGACATTTTGACATTTCGTAACAGTTTCTCTGTGACCTTTAGCTCAAGAACCTGCTCAGCAGATCCGTTCAACTTGACAACAAACATTCTGATTCTTAATGGTGCATTGACACCATAAGTTCAGGCTGATCTGTAGAGGCATGTCTATCTGCCCTCTGGAATTTTCCCACGAAAAAAAATACAAAAGTAACAACAGTGTGTGCTCTGAGCTGGGCAAATTACACAATAATCCTCAGATCCACAGGATCAACCACAGGATGTTGCTGGTTTTCTTAGGAGCCTTAAAAACATATCATCTCGCGTAGTTTAGCACTACGAAAGCTCACACTGGTTTGCGTGTAAAACTGAAGGGTCTAATAACCCCCTGTAAAAAAAGAAAGGAAATCAAAAGACGTTTTGTTGAATGCTGTAATTAAAATACGATCTTGTTGTTAACATTAACTTATTATCAAGCCTAGATATTAAGTGTTTTTGGGTATTAGCACACAATGTTCCAAAAGTGCTTCATTTTCATATAATTTATAATGCAGTCATAACCTTTAGCCAGCAGGGGGCGGACTGTCGATGTTTTTTGGGGTCAAATGCAAAAAGCTCACCCTTCCTGTTGTTTTTGGGTTAAATTCGACCAAATTTAAAGGTTTTTAATATTTAAAATGTGCTTTTATTTTATGTGATTGCTTAAAATTTACATGTTGTAACCCAGAATCTGGTGATATTTTTTTCTATTTCAAGCTTTAAAACACAAAGAAAAATCAAAAGGAATAAAGTTGTATGGTTAGAAGGTTGACAACACAACTGATTAAATAAAACGAATCTTCGGTAATTATGGGAACTTTAAAAATGCTTTGCGTTATCTAAATGAGCTAAGCAGTGTGTGTGTGTGTGTGTGTGTGTGTGTGTGTGTGTGTGTGTGTGTGTGTAATAGAGAGAGTGTTTAGTCAGAGAGAAAAGGGCAAAAGGGTTGCAATCTCAATTGTTTTTTTTGAATGATTAAATACAAACAGTTAAATACAAACAGTTTTTCACGCAGGTTTTCACGCGTAGGTGCGTAAACATTGCATGTGAAATATATTGGCATTTGAAACGCTTCAATCACACGCCGTAGCAATGTTAAGAAAAATTCCTGACATACGTATTTGTATTGTAGCACTAAAGAATGCAATGAGGCAATGTTCGCAATGTTCAACGTTTTGATATTGGCTAATGTTGATCTTTCGTAGCAAAAAGCATGGGCGGGTTTGCTCATGGCGAGTACAGGATGGGGGTATCAGAATGTGTGTGGGGTACGAGATCATCCTACCTAGGTGCCATAATGCAAATATTAAGTTATACATTAAAAATTGTCTGTGTTTTGGAGTTGAGAAGATAAGAAAGTAAAAGAGGACAGCTTTTCTGTCCTTTACACACTCACTTACACACACTGACACTCCAGCTTGCTTTACACCAATGGGCTGGACCAGCTACTAGGCAACCTGACTCCTCCTCTGGGTGTGTGGGGAGTTTTTAAAGTGGTGTGTCGGGAATGTTGTTGTGTTCAGGAGACGTGGGAGGCAGCGAAGCTGGTCCATGTGACTGACACACTGAAATCGAAGCCTTCCTCCAAGTTCACAGGTGAAACCAAACGAATAGCAGGGGTCATTATTTATCTGTCTGAAACTTCAGCTCAGACTTTCCCACTGATCCTTCAACATGGGTGAAGATGCTGCACGAGCTGATCAAAGCTCCTCCACTTTGCCTGCTCCAACCAACTCTGAATCCCCCACCACTCTGGTGGTGGACTCCCAGGATCTCTTCGTCCCCAGTACAGTTCCTACTTCCCCGACTCAGACACTTTCCCGCCTGAGTTCCAAATCGGCAAATAGCCCGACAAGCACCACCAACCAGGTGAGCGCCATCACAGTGGTGGCGCTGCTGGACCAGCTGGTGGTGATGATCGAAGCCGTGCAGGAGAACCAGCGGCGCATGGAAAAGCGTCAGTCGGACCTGGAGGGCACTGTGAAGGCGGTGCAGGCTGACCTGACTCGCTTGGGCAAGAATCATACAGTTACCTCTGGAGGGGTCAACAAGCTGCTGGAGCGCTCACGCAAGACCGGCATCTACGTGAAAGAGGTGCGCGAGCGTCTCGATCGCCAGAGTGGCCAGGTAAAGCGTCTGGAGGCCAACCATGCACACCTGCTTAAGAGGAATCACTTCAAGGTGCTCATTTTCCAGGTATGGCCCAGAATCCAACAATCATGAAATCTAAAGTAGTCTAAAGAGCTCATTAATTAACTGTAAAGGCAAAATTTATAGAAATAAGCATCTATTTATGTTTGGGTGCAAGTGGGTGTGTATGAGCACATAAAGGACAAGGAGGCCATGTGGGATAAAAATTCAATACACACTATAGGTCTAAATACACTGTTGTTTTATTTTTATTTTATATAAACTGGTGTAGCAAATACAACTAAAAACAAAGAAAAAGTCATCATTTTATACTGGATGCATCAGCTTCGTTAAGTGGTGTGTAACACTGCATGCAGGAGATAAATAAATAATTAAATAAAGGTTAGTCCAAAAAGGACAAGTTATGGATAAGTATGTGAACAGCAGCAGGTGTTTGGTTTGTAAGAGTGTGTGTGCATTACTTGCGTAAAGTAAAAAGAATCCAGATGTAATGTCTTCTTTAGAATTCTCTCACTAACAAACTTTACCTCATTGTTGAACGATTGAACAACTGGGTACAGCGTGTGTTTTTTTACTAACTGGAAATGGCGAACCAGAGCTTTAGCTATAGTGAGCGCTTCATCTACCAGCTCAGCAGCCTGAGTGGGTGTGTATGGTTTTGGACTAATCCCTGTAATCTCTCCTAGAAGAGATGTTTTGTGTTTAATGCACAACTCCGTTTTATTTGTTTAAAAAAAAAAAGGTTTGACGTTTTCTAAAACAACTGCAAACAAGAAGCTTTTCAGCTAAATTTGATCTTTTTTTTTTCAGAGCTTGAGTGCTAGTTACTACGCATGCTAGCAGAATGGCATGAGAAAAAACCTCCAGAGGTGCAAGAGAAGTTTAAAAAAAGTTTGGGGTTCTACCAAAAATTTTAACATTGTGGCTTGGTTTCCATAGCATTTTGATCTTACCCAAGAAAACAAGTTTATTAATGGTGTCTATTGTCTATTGAGCTACCTTTTAGCGCTACGTTAACGATGCTGAGCGTGAACTCTGTGTAATAATTTAGGTAAGAAGGCTGGAAAGCAGAGGGTGTGGTTGAGCTGGGTTTATTACCACTGGCGTTTATGAATTCCTGCACAGCTCTGCGTGAGGGCAGGTGTAGTTTCTAGAGCCTCTAACATTAACTGCATGCACTGAAAGCCGTGTTGGAGCTTGTAAGGACGTGCAAGAGACAGAAGCTCTAACAGCTGCAGGCTGCAGTTTATTTCCTGGTTGTTGGAGGGGAAAAGAAAATTCTGGAATGATTTAGAAAGGGTTTTTTTTGCACAACAGTAAAATATGTTTGTCAGGGAAGACCAACAATCTAATGGCTGTAGTTGAAGCCATTGGAAGGGTAAAAAAATTAGTTTGGCTAGCTAACACGCCATAGGGAGAAATCAATCATCGAGCCTTCTATGGAAATCGGGTGCAGCCCTGAGCAAACATTTGATAAAATTTAAATTAACTTCTTAAAGCAATATGATGCCCAATTCCAGTCTTTATCCCAGAGTCGATTTTTTTTTTCTTTAGCTTGTTATTTAATCAGGTAATAATAGAGTGTTGGAGGAGGAAGTGTTATAGAGTCTCTAACAGACCGGGCTTTTAAATACAGTATCATAGATTTGGTCAGAACCTGTGCTAAAATCCATACTATGAGTCTGAACAGTGGTATCAAGATAAAGAGTTGTCTTGATTGTTAAATCTAACCACTAAGCTAACAATATTTACATTCTGAGAAGGTTTTTTAAACGTTCTGTTTTGTCCTAAAAAATGTAAATAATGTCCAGTTTGCTTAACATTTATATAATGTTATGTTATGGTTATTTAACACTTAATGTTAATCACTAGGACGATCCAAGAACATTTTTCTAAGCATGTTTTCTCTCAACATCACAAGAATGTAGATTAACTAATATTAATAATAATGATGATGAACGTTATGTAAACATTTGATAAACATACAGTAGTTTGAAGTGGACATCCTGAGATGACTTTGATGAAAGGTTTGGATCCACTTCAAATGGAAAGAACGTCTTGTCCTAAAATTTGGACAACTTTAAAGAACTTTATCAAAAGTTGTGGGAAGTTTCCTGTTAGCTAGCATTTTTTAATCATCCATTTAGTATTTTATTGCTTATAAATCAATAAATATATTACAAAACATCCTGCACTTGAACGTCTTTTAGATGCTGGTAGTCGGATGTTGCTGTGTGTGTGTAAGAAAGAGAAATGCTGAAGCTGTTATCAGTGGGGTGTGTCTCGAGCTCCTGTGCACTGTTTTTCTACACGTGGCAAAATGGCAGCTCAGACACACACACACACACAGACACACTTCTACCCTTACAATACCAGAGCAGGTGTGGTGTTAATCGTTTTGAATTCCCTCCATGCGTGAGGCTATGAATAAAAACAGTCCCGAATGGAAACACGCAGCAGTTTTCTGGATTATCTTTGCTTCACGTGCTGCAGAGGTATTTCATAAACCATGAGATTTATTTATTTATTAGAGATTAGAAGGTATAGCCGTTGTCGTAGCAACGGTAGACGAAACAAAGCCAAAGCTTTAGCTGTGAAATATACTTGTACTTTTTTTCAGTTTTTACACTGCTGTGCTATTTTTTCCTGTGGTTTGGAGCTCTTTGTTTATCCTGCATGTCTTTTTTGTGAATTGAAAAAAAAGGAATGTGTGAGTGACAGGTCTGCTGCTCGACTGCATCGTCCTTTTTAACAAGTTCTAACGAGCCCTAATGACTGGTAATGAGCGCCACATTAAACGAGACCCTAATTACTGTTTGTACGTTTGTGTTCGTCCTTCTCGTCCCGTCTGCTCACTTCCCTGTAATTTGCTACTCTGTTCGTGTTGCTGTTTCTCTCACCAATTCTCTCACTGCGCCTTCAAATCATCTATTTATTAACTTAAAAACAGTAAAAACCTTAGCATGGTGGAGCTTAAGTCTATCCTCGGAATACTGGATACAATACACCAGGGATGGGACAGCAGTCCAATACAATACACCATATACACACACACACACACACACACATTATTGCTAGCAAATTTTGTCGACACCTTATTGCACACCAACATAATTGCAATGGAGAGGTGATAGCTCAGTGGTTAGGGTGTTGGACCACTAATTGGTAGACTGTGGGTTTCCCTAAACATGCTGGAAAAATAAATAATGTGTGGTAAGCTTCAAAGTTCACCAGTACTTTAAACTGTCTAAAGTTTAAAGCACTATTATTCCGCACCTGTGTCTTGGATGTTGAAGACACAAATTAAACCTGCCATTGAGCTCCAGGAAGACATGCTGTGTTCTGAATGTTTTGGAGTGGAAGATGTCTCATGTTTAATTCTCAACCCCAATGGGATGAACTGGAACCCCGACTGAACCCCACTTTTACAACATTGGTGTCTGATCTCATTAATACTTTTGTTACTGAATGATCACAATCACCACACAATCTAGTGAAAAATAATTGGATTATTATAGGAGGACGAGTATGAACATATAGACCAGGATGAACAAAAATCAAACATGGATCTGCTGGAGCCTATTCCAGCTGTCTCTGAAAGGGCAAACAGCAAACGGTACACCAGTCCATTACAGGGCCACACACACTTTGTCCTATGGCCAATTTAGAATCACCAATCAACCTAGCATACATGTTTTTGGACTGTGGAATCACACAAGTACGGGAAGAACATGCAAACTTCCACACAGAAAGGCCTTCTTGTGCTAACCACTGTGCTAACCACTTCTGCTAACCACAGTGCTAATTACTAAGCCACCGTGCTGCCCCAAAACCAGAAGGGTAAACAAATTATGTTACATGGAGTTAAAGTGGTTAAGATGTTGGTCTAACTGGAAAATTGTGGGTTTGAGCATCACCAAGGTACCACTGTTGGGCCCCTAAACAAGACCCTTAACCCTTAAAAAATGCTTTGGATAACGGTTAATGTCTGCTAGATTCCACCTCACCCTTACACATTTACTCGGTTTAATTTGGTTTTTATTGTAGTAAAATGACTGAAAATCACCTTTTCCCCCCCAAGAAAAATTTCATCCACTCTAACTTTTTTTGTAATTCACTTTTAATTACAGTGACATCATGTTTTTTTTTAACCGCTGTTGTTTCAAAGTGCTGCCTCCGCGACCAGTAGGGCAGGTTGTTTTGGTACATTCTGTGGGTGTGTTTTTTATCTGTACTGATTGTTTGTTGCTATTTGTAATTTTGCCTCTCGGTAATTAAGGCAGAACGAAGGATGTCGGTAGTGGGATGTTGATGTTGACGTGGATGAGTCTTCTGGGTCATTATGAGCGGGAAGTTCTCTGATAGCATGTGTTTATAGGAACATCCTATCAGATCTATCGTAAGACAATCAGGATGTGCTTATTTTCTATAAAAACTTGTGGGAATCTGTGCGCTATGGTTTCTTTTTAAAGGTTTATTTTAAAAGCTTGCTAGTGTTAAATTGGCTTTTTTTTCAAAATACAAACATTTACAGCATTTAGCAGACATGCCTATCCAGAGCGACTTACATTTATCTCTTTTATACAACTAAACAAGTGGTGGTTAAAGGCCTTTAAGGCCTCAAGGGCTCAGCAGTGGTAACTTGATAGTGCTGGAAATCGAACCCCCTTTTTTCTAATGAACAGTTCAACGCCTTAACCACTACACTACCACTTCCCCAAACAACCGTCGACTTACGTTGCGGAAAACCCATTGTAAATACTATTATGATGCTCCTATGATGCATTCCGAAGTAGCCCACACTAGCTTATAAGAGCACTTTATGCACGGTAATACACAATACGGTATTATTATAGCAAAATATGCTTTCGGAAAAGCATAGGTCACTTAACGAAACGATGAACGTTTACCAAACAAGTGCGCGACTGGGCCAAGCAAACGCCAACCATCGGGTGACTGTAGCTGCGTTTCAATAATATCTGTAGTCACTTTTCCTTTAGCAGTGCCAAGTTTCAACAATATATTTCAACATACATTGTAAGTCATTATAAGTTGGGCAGTGGTGGCTCAAATGGTTAAGGTGCTGGAAGACCCGGGTTCAAGTCCCACCGCCGCCAGCGGCTGATCTGAAGACCAGAAACAACTGGGTTTTCAAACCCCACCACCGGCAAGCCGACCAATGTTGGGTCCATGAGCAAGATCCTTAACTCCTCCTGCTCCAGGGGTGCTGTATCATAGCTGACCCTGCGCTCTGACCCCCAACTTACTAAGATGGGATATGCGAAAAAAGAATTTTACTCTGCTGTAAAAAGTATATGCGACAAAATAAAGGCATTTACATTTACACGTTGTGTTTATTTCAGATTTCGCATTAAAATGGCGCTTAAGCAGTCATAATTTTTTATTGACTCATTGATTTTTTTTCACAAATATAGTGGGAATCACGAACAAGATGTTTTACCTCCGCAGGTTCTTTCCTATGCTCGCAGTCAGTGTTTTGTGCTTGGCTACTTCTTATCTCACTACCAAAGCTCCAACGGAAAGCTGGGTTTTACCCCCCCTGGGGAAAAAAGAGAGAGAGAGTAAGACGTTCCTATAAATGGCTCCATTTCACTTGAGCCATTTTAAGTGGCAAAAAGAATGCATTGACAAAAACAGACTCGATAAAGCACTGGGTGAGGATTAGGAGCTCTACAGGAAAAGCTAGATCAGTAGCGTGTGTGTGTGTGTGTGTGTGTGTGTGTTTATTCACAGATCGATTATTAACCCAGAGCGCTGCCTTATGAGCGCTAGTCACGCACTTGCTAAAAAGGCTGAAGAAGCTAAACAAAATTCCATTTGGATGTACTGATGCATAAAGATATCGGTTTCAAGTGAATTCTAGTGCGTCACATGATCACAGTGCAACATTTCACTATAATTATAATTCACAATCATGTCTTTTGGGGAAAACTAAACATTTTGTCGTTAATACATCATTAGTATTTGCTGCCTGGTTGATGTGACGGGTAAAGATTGACCAATGTGGATTAATAACTGTGTACATTTTTATTTCCACAATAATTTAAAGAGAGTAAACTCAAAAATAATTATCTGAAATTACAAAACCGATATTTGATCATAAATATCAGTAAAAACGATGATCAGGCAATCTCTAAGCCAGGGTTTGTAAATAGTTTACAATTTGTTTATTCAAATTTATGATATTTGAATATATATTACTGACAGCATTTGGTCGAAATGCTCCACAGCCAGATCGATCAATTTGCTTGAAGATCTTAAAAAAAATAAAATTATAAAGGGACAGTGAGCAGTATGTCAAACCACCAGCACCCATCCACACCTACACACACACACACACACACACCTACACACACACACCTCTGCATAAAGATTGCTTTATTTGAAGTGGTGTAATGAGCATGATTCATTGTGTACTTAATACAGCCAAGCCTTTTAGCGACGTCGCCAGAGAAAAACAGAGGCAGTGACTCAGCAGCGCATTTCTAAATAAACCACCCTTAAATCGAACAGGGTTATTTTATTTTTATTATTTTTTATTTTCGTCACATAAACCCATTACTGCACAGTGAAATTCTTTAATTTGCATATTAAGAAGTTTGAGTCAAAGCTTAGGATCAACCATGATATGACACCCCTGGAGTAAAAAGGGTTAAGGGATTGAACCCAAAGTTCCCACTACCTTGAGGACATTGTGTAGAAAAACATATTTCTCTATCTAAAGATAAAATAAAATTAAAGTAAGTAAGTAAACTTTCGCAATAATTTTCAAAAAAAAGCCATCACTAAATTCTTTTCAACCTTTAAAACCTTTAATAAATTATTAAACTTTTAATGCGGTTGCTTTAGATTAGAACTTAAAATCATTAAAATAAAAATTAACAATAATATCAATTCAGGATGACATATTAAACACATGATCTTCCAGTTGGTGGTCCAACACCATAACCACTGAACTACCACCTTCCCTATTACAGCATAGATTAAATGTTTTCTTAGTTATTTTTAACGATTAATATTATTTAAATCCACACCATTTCTACAATTATCGTTGCATTAAAATTTAATTACAATCATCACTTTTCTTATAGTAGCTAGAAAGGTTCTTTATGTCACAAAACATTTTCTTGAATGGAATAGCGTGAACACACACAGAGTGTTTTGTGTTTTAATAACTAAAACTGAAATCAATAAATCGCACAATCACCTGTTCCGACACTGGAGACTCATTTATACACGCTTGGTAACATGTTTATATTGTTATACAAGTTATATAAACTTCTACGTTTTATAAACTAAAGTAAAAACCACTATAACTCCCGAACGCAAGTCCGTTTGAATGACAGCCAATCAGATTTGAGAACAATGTGGTATCAGAATACCGCAAGCATTTTAAACCACAATAAAGTCGCAGTCATTTAATAGGGGATAAGCATCATAGTCACCTGGTGTAAAAAGGATCTGAGTCTTTTATTGGAGATACTTTTGTACAGCGTGTGTGTGTTCTGGCTTACTTTGTGTGTGTGTGGTTTGTTGCCTTGAAAAGATGTCACAGAACGTATGAACAGGTGGTTCAACGCACAGGTTTGTTTTCGTTGGTCTCTAAAACCTAAAATTTCTTGTGTATGTTGGAGAGAGAGATCATGTGAAAGCTTCGGGTTTGTGTCATTTCTTTCAACCAGAGGAAAATCGACATCCTTCCTTCCTCACATGTGGTCACACACCACACTTCCACACGTTTTTTTTTTTCGTTGGTGACCTTTTCTCATCCTGAGGTTAAATTTCCAATGAGAAATTTGAGAACATAGATCTGTGGTTGCTTGCAGATATTTTATGTGAATTTTCCATTAAAACACCACAAAATAAGATGGCTCGAGCTTTCGGTTAGTCAAACTAGATGCAGATGAATTGAGGATCGCTTTCCAAGTCAAATATTATCAGGGAGAGGCTTGTAACCTGCTGGGTAATTTTTTATTTCGGTATGAGCGCAATGCTAAGCGAAATATATGGATGGATTGCATCATTTTTGGTTATATATTAAATATACTATACCATGATATCGCAATATAACAGCGCCTGTTTTCCCTATGCATGCATTTGCACATTATATAATACTAAATACGCATGCATCTCTGCTCTAACAAAGCAAATGGGTTTTTTTTTTATAATGATTCGATTTTTCTGTATTTAAAAATCAACGACAAACCTGCTCTTCGGTTTAAAGTAAATTGCAAAATGCTGAATTGCAGTCGCTGCACAAACCTCTCCCTTAATCTGGTCCTTCCTGTAAAACCGCATTTAAGAATATTTTCCTATATTGTTCTTTTGTATTAGTCTTTCATTCCTGTAGTCTATCTTTTCTCACACATACACACATCCTCTTTCAGCTGTCAACCAGAGGTTTCACTCGAATACGTTCACAACACTACGATAAACAACACTGTTTAGCAGAGGCGCCGCTAAAGAAGGAAAGTTAGGAAGATGATAATGGCTTATGCACTTTAGGGGGCCACCAGAGATCCGATTTATTAGTAGTAACAATGTGGAATGGGTGTGGTGGGGACTTAACCTCATATTATTTCATAGGGCACGAAGTTGCTAGCGCCGACCCAGGCGTTAAGTATCCAGGCTATGATTACACGCCAACGCGAAGCTACAAACGAGTGACAAGCCTTTTTTTCTGACCCTCGCTTACTTACTAAATAAAACACTTTAAAGTTTTTTGGTTTACTTTATGACTTCAAAACCAGGGTCACCAGACCGGTGTCCTGGCTCCTCTAACCGGTGTCCTGCAGATATTAGGTCGAACTCACACCTGCAAGTACGTTTCAAGTATACCTTTATTAGCATGTTCACGAGTTTTTGATTAGGGTAGGAGCTAAACTCTGGTTACCCCCTGTAATAAAGGACCATCAGGGGACTAGGGGTACAACATAAGGACATCTCGTGTAGGATGTCAACCCATCACATAAACCAAACACTCTGTAGATTTTTTAGAAAAAGCCTATAACATATATTTGGACTGGGGGAGAAAACCAGAGCACCCCAAGCAAGCACTTTACCTTGTACGCCTTTTTGCCACCTGTACATCAAATATACTCCTTACAACCACTTAACTTTTTTGAAGTAGCGGCTTATTTGCATTTTTCCTCACAGAGATTCAGGGATCAATGGGGGAAAATATTAGAATTGTAAATTAGCACTGTGCGTTATTTTTAGGTTTTTCTTGGCAACCAGACCTTCAGATCTAAACATCCCAATTTTGTTGCCCAATCTATGTTTTGCCAATCTATCCACAACGAGTCAGGGCTCGTAGGCAGCAACTGCCTCATTGATATCTGGCATTTGTTCCCCTCTCACTAGTACTACAGAGAAATCTGTCGAATAGAATGGAAGGATATACGAAAAAAATATGCAAATGAACCTGGAAACCTTACGCCACTCAACAGAGAAATGAAACTGTACACCAACTGTACTATACTAATATGGAGCTAAAGAACGTTGTACAGAATTACAGTATTGTTGCAAGAAATCAATTGAGACAATTTTAGAGAGTCAATTTGGAAAGATAACATACGTTTAATTTAAAGGGTTTTACCAATAAAATACTCCAATAAGACAAAACATTTAATCCCCCCCTGCACAGCTGGACAGAGGCCAGCACGGTATTTGCAAGAACACTGTTCCATATGCAGCAAGCTGTGATGTTCTGTGTTTCCTAAACTGAGAAAACCGAGCATTTTTTTAGAGGAACCATCAAAGAAACCAATCACAATCACCAATCAACAGTACTACTGTGGGATTAAACCAAACCGTCTAGCTATCGAGCTAAGGGCAATGGGTGCTTACTGTATAGCCCATGTCTCTGGTTTACATGTCATCCAACATTGGATCGATTTTGGTAGGTAGCAACATTCGAAACATCCTGATTTGTTCACCGAGTCAGCCAGATCTTTATTTCGACCCATACTATATAGTATGCGAAATGAGTACTATGTCCAAATTCTAAGTATGTAAGTTATAGTACACTAAATTTCCCTGAATAATGTACTACTCCCGTCTGGATTTTAAAGCATGCATATGATAGAAACTTTACTGTCCAATGAAGCCATGGTAAAAGGGTATAAAATACAGATTTACCCAATATTTAAGAATTAAATAGTCCTAATGTCATTCATGCTACGTAATCATACTAAAAAGGGAAAGTGGTAGCGCAGTGGTTTAGGTGTTAAATTGCTCATTGTAAGATTCGGGTTCGATTCTTAGCGCAGCCAGTTTGCCAAATTCCCATTTCTAATAAACGCCAATGTCGGATCATCGATTTGGCAAAAGTTAAACAACACAGCAAAGAGTTTTTACAAAAATTAAGCAACAAAAACATGGACAGTTTGTTTATTTTTTATCCATTTAAGGGATTTTGTCTTGATTTCACACATACAGTTCCTCCAAAGTGTGTTAGAATTACCACAAGAAGTAGCATTGCAATTTACTATTCAAAAACATTACAGTATTTTACCACAGGTAATTTGACTACATGTTCTATAGGTGGAGTTACTATACTATAGTATGTTTTCATATGGACGTATCCAGAGTGGCATACTGGGAGACCCGCCCCAAGCCATAAGCGAACTAAATGACTGCTATGGGCCTCCAGTGGCCAGCAGGGGGGTCCCCAAGAGTACGTGAAATGACTTTGAATAAAGGTTTATCATGTTATTTGTTTTTCGTTTTAATATGTCAGTGGACAATGGTAATTATACCAAAAAAAGCAATATTAAATGCGAGTTGGCCATTTCTTATAATAAAAATAAAAACACTGGTATGATGTAAGAAACACAGCTACAACAAATAGAACCGATTATTAGTGTGTGAATAATCAAGAATCGACAATAATTTGTCACATTGGCAGCACCCCAATAAAATTCTGCTTAGAGCAATCTAATGACTTGGAGCGGTTCGTCTCCCCGTCACAGCTTTTATATTTATGAGCTTGTTTAACCGGTTATTCGAACTCAATTTGTCTCGTTTAAATGTAAATTTGTGGATTTTTGGCCTGCATCTGAGCGCCAGAGTTTATATACTCCAACAACTGGAAATTTTAACAGTTGAAGTAAACCCTAAAGCGGCTGGAAGCGTTTGTGTGGCTCAGGTGTGCGAAACGTACACTGGTTCCGCACTAAAATATCGAACATACTGCTTTTAAAGTCTCTGCGTGCTTTTCTAGCTCATGTACCCACTTTGTACTGGGTGGTAAAGTCCCGGTTGTGTGTCCTGGTGTGCTCATGTATCAGTGGTAGTAGCTTCATTGTGCGCGCCGGCTCTCGGGTTGACTAGAAACAGTGTTTCGTTTGACTTTCATTGTGTGAAATGCGACACTTAATGCTCGCCTCCTCCTCCTTTTCTGTTGTTTTCTTTGTGCCTCAATAAAATGCACCTTCTAGTTCCTGATTCACTTCGGATGAGCGTGAACTTTCGAACCCTGTAAGGCAGTTCAAAAATGACATGAAGGGATGATGTTTGTTAGTAGGAAGAAACTTCTAGTTGTCATTTTTATCCTGCATTGTGTTTTTTTAAAGATAGTACTAGTCGGAAAAACAGTTGAACCACACTATGCTTCAGCTTGGCTTTTGTTTTCCTCCTGTTTACGAGTTAGATCAGCGACTCCGTTCTCATCACTCTACAGCTATCGGCAGTAGAGAAAAACTGGTTTACCCAGAATACATGCTGGTTTAGACTAGATTTAAGCCTTTGGGGGATTCATTGCATGAAAAAAAAAAGTTTTGTGGTGCGAAGGGAGCATCTGAAAAGCTTTCGAAACTAACCGGTGCATTCATCTTCGTTTGAGCCAAAAACAACCTGCGATTCGTCAGAAACGAGCAAGAAAAAATGTAAACGGTTTAAGGGATTTAAATCCATCCAGGACGCGACCACAATTCACAGCGGTGTTATAATAAAAAACTAGAAATTAAAACAAAAACAAAAAAAAAATCAGATTAGATCTTAATTTTGGCACGATGATGACGGACAAACAAAATAAAAAACAGGATCGTCTTCATCATCATCTGAATTTGAATAATATCGTTGATGCCTGCATTGAAGCTGTAACAGATGGTTGTTTCAGATTCGAAAGAAACACATTATTTAGCCTGGATTATTTGCACAGGTGTGCTTGGGCCGGGTTTTTTAATCGTGCCCCATACATAATGAAATAAAATACACAGCAATCCTTCAATTAGGTCATGGCTGGATGAGACTAGACTTTTTGTACTAAGGAAAATACGTTTGCAATGTCTTGTTTAAGATTTAAAAACATATCAGATGCTAAGAAAATGTTCTACGATTAAGAAGTTCTTTGGTTTACCTTCTATAGGAAACTGTTAAAAGGAGAACTTTGATAGAAAATAGAACGTTAATTGTCTACTTTGTACCTCAGACTTTAGCCGAGTCATAAAATTAAGCAGAATGTGATTAAATATGTTTTCTCCCCTTTTAATAAATAAGTTAAATAAATGTGACGCATTAAAATGCACATAAACATGCTAGTTATAGTGTTGAAACGTTGTGCGAGTTCTCCAAGCTCTGCACATG
Organism: Bagarius yarrelli; assembly: GCA_005784505.1. Classification (NCBI taxonomy): domain Eukaryota; kingdom Metazoa; phylum Chordata; class Actinopteri; order Siluriformes; family Sisoridae; genus Bagarius; species Bagarius yarrelli. The sequence continues at coordinate 2,739,260 of VCAZ01000047.1, forward strand.
TTTGTACACGTTTTGAGAGCGTGTACATGCGTTGGGGGGGGGGGGGGGGGTCTCTATGGCGAGAAGGTTGATTTAGTGAGCAGGTGGGATTAGTGCGATTTTGCCCCACCCTACCTTCAGGGTCAACCCTAGTCCTGTAGATGTCTCATGAGATCAGTTCGATTTATAGATTTCGGAATCCTGGGGCTGAGAGATCAACAATATGCGTGCGGACGTGCTTGTTTGTATACGTGCTGTGGGGGAAATTGTCGCTATACAGTGCCAGTGCAAATAAAATGAGAAAGAAACTGTCTTTTTTTGGTTCTACTGTAAATAAGTAGACGTACAAGATGTACTTATAGATCAGCATGGCCTCTCCAAGCAATATTTAGTATCACGTCACAGGTGCAACTTCTTATGATCTAGTGCGCAGCGTGCCGTAACAGAATCCAGAGCGGTCACAAGATCTAATGTAAGGTCTTTGCATTTAATCATGGAATTCGCAAGATGCATCAGGTACTGACATGACTTTTCTTTCTTTTTTTTTTCCTTTTTCGGATTCTACATTTTCTTCCTTTGGGGCAACGCCCACAAAGATATTAGATAACGAAAAGGCAAGTCCCAGCAGCCCACGTTTATGCACAGGGCCCTTGTGAGAAGTTTCTGAAGGAACATGTTTATTTGTGCGTTTGCTTAGTGTTGCTTTAGGATGAGAACTCGGAGTCATTAAGGTCCAGAAAAAACTAATTCAGGTTGAAAGCAATCAAATAAATTACACCAGTAACTGCTATCTAATCTAATGTACAATTTTACTAACCCCCCAGTATGAATTGTTCCAACATTTATTTAACTTTTTTTTCTTTCCTTGCAGGAGGACAATGAGATCCCCACATCCGTCTTAACCAAAGGATCCACAGCAGACATCGTCTTTGCTCAGGATGAAAATGTTGCTTCAGCACGGGCTTCGGTGATCGATCCAAATCATGAAGAAGGATTGCACACCATCAGCCTTTCCTCTGATGAAGAGGAAGGAGCAGCGAGCCTCCCACTGGAGGGAGGTACATTGCCCAGAGAGTTGCACGAGGATGAGTTCCCAGGCATGGGAAGCGATCATGTAGAATGGTCTCGTACTGACAAGCTTAAGCGCTCCAGTCTAAAGAAGGTTGACAGTCTGAAGAAGGCCTTCTCACGCAGCAGCATCGAGAAGAAGATCAACAAAATTGTGCCTCCGGAGCGTCGCGAAAAGCTCATGAAGACCCTCTCCCCCGGCCATCCCAAAAGTCCAACCAACAAGAATGCATCCTTTCGCGTCACACCCATGACTTTCAACGTCAAGAAGGTGCGAGACGGAGAAGAAGAGGCCAATCCGGCAGGGGGTGAAAATGCCACGGTGGAAGTGCCACCCATGGGAGGACCGGACGGTCAGCTACCCATGGCAGAAGTCCATAACGAAGAGGGAAAAGTTAACGGGAAAGAGCACAGTCCATCCTCAACAGGCAGCGCAGACGGCGTCCCATCGGTTACAGAAGATGCAGTGCTGAATAACGGTCCCTCAGACAAGGTTGCAGAAGAGGGGGAGGAGTTACAGAAGCCTAACGAAGTCATCGATGAAGCTGCAGAGAATGCTCATGAAAATGGGGATCACCATGTTGCGGATGAAGACGAGGACAAAACCATGTCCGTACCTGAACCTCCCCAGCCAGCTGCGGTACCCATCCAGCAAGCTTCTTAGATTTATAAGCATTCCAACGATCTCTGAGAGCTCGGCACAGGAGAACGCCATCTGTTCAGAGTCAGCAGTTATGTAAGAGCTTGTCTGATAGAAACCAGGGCACTTGTGTAAAAAAACCTCGAACTGGGCTCTACTTGGTATTGGGGGGAAACTATTTCACAAACTGTCTTAGCACATGTGATAGATTCAAACTTTCTTTAAACGCTTTTCTTCCTGTATATAGCCTTAAATCCCTATTGCATGCCATCCTATACGTCACCAAGTCTTCTACTTCTTCTTCCTAGTATATTGTTCTTCAATAGATAATCAAACCAAGTGTGATTCCTGAAGTAATTCAAAGACACAGATCAGATTCCTGTGCTGACTTCCCCGAACACTGTTTTTGTTTCACTGCTTTGAGAGCGAAATATATTTTCATTGTAAATGACAACATGAAATCGACTTTTAATAAAGGGTTTATCTGAGATGGTGGCGTGAGTTGCACTTGTTTGTTCACCAAAATGAAAGAAAAAGAAAATAAATAAATAACTGGTTGCTATATAGTGTAGTAATTGAATGAATTTCCATCATTAACATTAGTGTAGTTGGAATAATGATCATTCATAAGCAGTGCACAGAAACGACTACCATCAGCGCGATCTTTCGAAAAAGAAAATGGCTTCTATATCAGTTTTTTATCTACTCTTTAAAAATTATCAAAACAATACTAGAAGAAACGGCATTCCGGGCAATTGTTTGTATGTGTGTGTGTGTGTGTGTGTGTGTGTGTTTGATCAGTCAAGTGTAAATAAGAGATAAAAAAACACTAGTTCCTTTTTAACACTGTATCACTTTCTTTGTTCGTACACACACACTCGTTATATATGTAGGCACTGGTGGCTCAAACCATTAAGGCTTCGGGTTGATGAATGGAGAACAGAGTTCAAGCGGCAGCACCACCAAGCTGTCATCGTCGGGACCTTGAATGAGGCCCTTAACCCATTCCTGCTTTAAAAAATGTATCAAGGCTGACCCTGCACTTTGACCTCATCTAGGGAAGCGACACATTTGCATACCCCCCTGCGCACGTTCACACATTAAGGGGAAATTTTGTATAAACAATCACAAGGAGTGATTTTTTTTTTGTGTTGATTTTTAAGGGGAAGTAAAAAAAAAAATAGTGTTCTAATGTATGTTCTGAGAAATAAGGAGACATTTGAGAAGAAAAAGGTACCAGTTGAAACCCGGCTGCAGACATGAAACAAAGAAAGAAGGAGAAAGAAAAAGACACATTCCGGACTCTGATGAATTGCACCTTTACAGCACACGTTCCAAAGCGTAAAGATGTAAGAAGTGGGTTCTGTCTATCCGAAGGGATTGATGGCATATTTTCCACTCAGAGGCCGAGGGTATGCAGGACCCTCATGCTGCACAGGTGTTCTGATTCTCAGCTCTCTCAGCTGCTTGGCTTTGCTCAGATTCCTCTCCGTTTACGTTAATGACACAGATCTAAAGGTTTATAGTCTGTTTGCACAAACTTATATACGATAGAACTCTTTGTTTTACGCTGAAATAATAAATAATAATAAATAAATACAAATCGCTAAAAATAAATAGCTACAAATAAATTATACAAATACATTAACTATAGACAGACGGACTTAGTTAGACCTAAAAGTTAAGCCTAACTAAGGATTTCTGTATGTACTATTTCTGTAAATTCTGACTTTATTTAAACTCAAACTAGCCTTTTCAGCTCATCTAAAACACAACATGCGCCCTCTGCTGGTCACTTTTTTCAACATAATGCCAAACCCTGCATAATAATGTTTACAGTATTACATACAGCTTTTTAACTCATTTATAAGCAGGACAAAGACATGTAATAAATTATATTAACAGTAATATTGATTGTCTAAGACAATATTTTTATTTTTTTTAGTAACGTTATTGTATTTTTTTAAAAATCACATGATATAGTAATGACTTTTAATTAATGTTTCAGGGCAAGTGTGTGTGTGTTATATATGTGGTGGCTCGAATCATTAAGGCTTTGGGTTGGGTTGATGAATGGAGGATTCGAGTTCAAGCATCAGCACCGCCAAAGTGCCAATGACAGGCCACTGATCGAGGTCCTTAACCCATTCCCCTTAATCCTACACAAGCGGTGACTTAAGTTTTGCGCCCTCTGCAGGTCACTTTTAGTACGCCGCTCAACTCGTGATTATTAAAGTTTTAACCTTTTACTTTTGTGTGAGGTGAAAAAAAAATTACAGGCAACAGAAAAATATTAGATTATTGTAAACATTATTATTTATTTTTTACCTTTAAACATCTTCCAAAGTGTGAATAACGGTGTAAATATAACTTATTACAAGGTTTATGCTAAAACGTGGAAAAACATTAAAGGATATGCTAGCAGTTAGATTAAATGTTTGTATGTTAGACATGACAACAGTCACCAGTGCAAGTAAAATAATCACATTTATCATATCCCACCTTGTGATAACTGCATTTGATGCTTTATCCAAAAATGTTGTACATTCGAGTCTGGTTGAGAAAAAAAGGACAGTAATCAGTCGAATGCAACACATTCATCCACATTCTCTCCTCTAGAACTGCAAAAGGTCACTGCTCCTCTAACTAGATCATCTTCACACTAATCCAGGACAGCTGTGTAAATCAAACAGGACAAACACAGGTCTCTTCTCTACTTTTAACAAAAGGGAAATAAAAATACACACATTTTTCTTTGGAGTTAAAAATAGTTTTTGTTGTTGTTGTTTTATTATAAAATTGGGTTATTTTTTAGAAAACAAAAACATTTTTTACAGGAAGAGTGTTTTGGAAAAGATTAAAATATAACCCTGCTTTTAGTTAAGCCTGAAAATAGCAAATAGCTGTTCATAAATCAGATTTGCTCCTTCAGGGTATGAAGAACACAACATGACCACAAGGGGGCATGACGAGCAAAACTAAACAAGATATTTTAAGCGTTGTCTTGCGCGCCCTCTGCTGGTCACTTCCTATTACGCCGGTTAATTTTTTAGTATATAAAAATGTCATTATAAAACATAAAACCTACATGATTATGTCTAAAAAAAATTGTTTATCTCTTTTTTGTCTCTTTTTAACTCATTTTATAACGAGTCTTAACTAGCTATCGTGTTTTTTTTTTTTACATCCGACTATATTAGTTGTGAATAAATGTATTATAATAAAAATATTTTGGAAATATTTGGGGGGGGTAAGTCATTTTAATTTAATGTCACTTGATAGAACCTGATAGATGGCAGTTGAAATAAGTTTTTCTCAGTGTCACGGTGGCCGAGAGGTTAAGGCGTTGGACTCGAAATCCAATGGGGTTTCCCCGCACAGGTTCGAATCCTGTTCGTGACGATTTGACATTTTCATTTTCTATGTCACTTATAATCTTTTTACACACACACAATAGTTTAACAATACCTCGAATTACAACATATAACTAAAAGCTAAAAACCAGGATGCGGTTGCGGATTTATTGCGACAAAATCTTTCGTTCTTTTCGCGGGCGACAGAATATTAATACCGAACAGACAGTAATACATTTTCCTAGATTTTGCAAGAATAAAAAAAATACAGAGTAAATTATTATTTAATATTATAACATGTGGTCACAGCGTTTAGTGTGACGAATCAAATGTCGAGTTCGGAGTAAATACCAACGCCTCGTTTAAGGTCGCAAGTTTTTTTAGCGAGTTGATTATATTAAAGTTTGTTTAATGTTTTATTAAAGCATCTTACTTTCTAAATGTCAGTCTTTGATTTTTTTTCGCTGGCAAAATAAATAAATTATGTTCGACCTACGTCTTTTCATCACCCTATTCGGCAGAATAATGGTATGACCCAGCTGGTATAAAAAGCGCGGCGCGCACACGTTGGCGTTGTTCTCAGGCTTTTGTTAGCGACGGCGTTATAGGGAGCACCATTAGTGCGAATATATATATAGCGGGTTTTCCTTTTTTTTTTTTTGTCGCGATCAGGTTTTATTATAATTATATCACTGTAAATATCTCACATATAGGAACCCATAGGTCAGACCTAAGATAAGCTTATAGAGCCATTGGCGAGTTTATGATGTATGCCCATGATGGCAGAGTTATCATTAAAGTAAAGTTTGCTAGCTTAGCTCAGTGACGTTCGCCGTTTTTATCACATAATAACTGGACTTTGTTAATAGGGGTTTGTGTAGGTTGACGTTAGACTCTTTAGTATTTAGATTTAAAAATGAGTACAGGAAATAACAAAAACGTTGGCTTCATTTTAGCTCGTGTCCAGATTAAAACGAGAAACCTGTTTTAGAATTAGAATGGTTAAAATATCCCATTTAGGCTTAAACTCGGTCTAAATCCATTTTTATTAATAATAAAGTGGACAGTGGCACTCGATTGTTGTCAAAGGTTAACTTCACTGAATTCCAGTCTGCACAATTCGGACCAGACAGATTTAAAAACCAGTTTAACCCCGACAGCTGTAAAATCTACAGCTCTATTATACTGTAAAAGTCTACTCGGTTAGCTTAGTGTGCTAGCTGCTGTTCTACACAGCGTTTTGTTAGCAACACCGGCGCTTAGCTGCTGCTTCTTCTTCGTCGCCTCCCGCTGCTTCTTTTCTTTAAAAAACGATGTCGAATATTAACAACGACGCCGTGAGCTTGATTAAAGACGTAAAGCCAGGATCTAAAAACCTGCATATCGTCTTTATAGTTTTGGAAATAGGTAAGTTGTTGTGGGAGGATTTTTTTTCCCCCAACGGTTCAGTGTGCTTACGCTTTTATTTTCTTTCTTTCGTTCTTTTTCTGTTGCGCAACGTCGACTTCCGCTGTTACTGTCAGTGGCGTGATTCGCGCATGCGCGTTAAAATCTGTCTTTCTGGCTACTAAAGTACGTACTGCGTTTAGGTTAGTACGCACTTCCCGACCGTTAAAGTACTTTCTGTGTAGTATGATTATGGGAAGTATGGATGAAATTTATACACATACTATATAGTATAAAAATGTATTCTATTTCGGATTTGTTTAGGTTGAAACATGCGCTGCAACTCAAATTACATACTTCCTTACTATAAAGTATGAAACTGAGCATACGAGCTTTAACATGCAAAAAAAAAAAAAGTACAAAACACCCGGATGATCTACTACTATAGCACAGGTTTTTAAGTATACAAACAACAAACCCTAGAAAGTGTAGATTCGTCAGCAAAGCGGCGCTTTCCAAGTTTATATGCACTTGTTTAACATTATCCAACTTCAAACTTGACCTTCTGTGACTGTATGTCACATGACAATATCACTAGCAGGTTGGAATGTCATTCATACAACCCATGATCATACTTTACAGAATGTACTTTTTCAAAAAAAAAAAAAAAGGTTGGCATGCACATACAAATCCAAATGTAAGCTGTGACTGCGGACGCAGTAAGCGACTTTTTAAAAAAAAAAAAAATTTTCCCCCTCTAGGTCGTGTGACCAAGACGAAGGACGGACATGAAGTGCGCTCGTGTAAAGTGGCTGATAAGAGCGGCAGTATTGCCATCTCTGTCTGGGATGAACTGGGCAGCCTGATTCAGCCCGGGGACATCATCCGCCTTACACGAGGGTAAACCTTCCAGCAGCTAAGAAAACCTTTTAAAATCTGTTACAAGCTACAGACCTTTTTATAACGAAGTGCGTTTCAGCAAAGACTATCAGACGCACTAGGCGCAAGATGTATTGTTTTCCATCCGTATATAACAAATGCAATACTATAAATGACGTCCCAGGCTACTTTTACATATTTATCGATTTATGAATCTCGAGTGAACTGACACCAATTCAGACAGGGTTATAAAATGGTTATTACAATAATTACTACAAAGCCAGCATGCCAACTCCTTTTAGGAAATAAGCGAATGCTTACTAAAATTGACCTTTATAACTTGTTACAATTAATTTGTTTTTTTTTTTTTAAAAACTAGAGTTTCGCAGGAAAAGAGTACCAGACTCCATTTTTATTTCTGCAAACATGGACACAAGTTTGAAAATCAATGCACCTATTTTTGCCCCTCGTTTTAAAAAAAGAAACAAACCTCTACTTATGGATCAGCTCAGCCAAGTATGTTGGTTGACAGTTATACTGTACAAATATTTGCATATCAAGTGCTGGTTGACACAGAAAACCTAAACATCCCGGTTCAATTTAACAAATAAAATTGACAGCTCTGTTCTATGAGAAGACTAATAATCTAGCTTAGCAGGAAGCACCAACGTGTTTTACAGTATAAAACGGCAGCCGGTAAATTCCTTTTTCTTTTTTTTTTTTTTAATTGTAGCTATGCCTCTATTTGGAAGGGGTGTCTTACTTTGTACACAGGACGAGGTGGAGATCTGCAGAAAATCGGAGAGTAAGTAGCTAGAGCTGTTCTAAACTGGGAATCTGCCCTGCTGGTGTTAAGTTTGGGGCTTCTTGTACCTTATTTGCCTGGTAATCTTTACGCCATAATATTTTCAGGTTCTGCATGGTGTACTCGGAAGTACCCAACTTCAGCGAGCCAAATCCTGACCTGCTAGCTCAGGCCAACCAGCAGAACAAAGCGGTAAGACGTGGTAAACTGAGTGTTCTCTACTGATCCTTTTGTGGGCCCTCATTGCTGCCAATATAAGTAATGATCATCAATTCTTGATATCCATTATCCTTGTACCTGTCATGTACTTTTGGCCCCGAAGATCATAAGCAGCTACTTGGTTTGATTATGCTTTGGGCCAGCCCTGCTGAGGAGATAGTCCAGAATTTTTCACAGCTTTAAGAATGCTGACCTCATTTGAACCTTCCAGGAAGTGGGTTTTTTTTTTGTTTTTTTTTTTTTTTTTTTTTTTTTTTTTTTTTTTTTTTTTTTTGTTTTTTTTTGTACAGGCACTGTTTGAATAGTTTTCAATTTTCCCCTCTGATTAGGGTAAGGACCAGCGTGGAAACTCCCCACCTAATCAAAATGCGCCTCCTCCCCCTCCTGTCCAAGCAGGTATGCAAACCAGTCAGTCATGATTCAATGTAATCTCGAGGTGTAGATGTTCAGCTGCTCCTGCACGTTGTTAAAATTCTCTAAGATCAGACTTATTTTTTATTTTTTTTTACTGCAGGAAATGGCACCATGCAGACGTATACCAGTAATAATTCCAACTCCGCCAACTTTCCGGCTCCAGGGAGAGCGAATGGCCGTGTTCCCGGAAACGGCCCAGCACCCGTCTCGGCAAACCAACCTGCACCTCCTAAACCGTCTGTCACCATCAGCAACGGCAGGGACCCTCGACGTGCTTCGAAAAGATGAAGCACGCTCGAAGCTTGATCGTTTCAATTTATGCCCCACCCCCCACAAACAACTGCCACCCAAGAGAGTGCAATCAGCTAAATATCAGCTTCGTCCTCTCTCACCCAAGACTGTTAGTAGAGATTCAATCGATCATGTTGAAGATCATCGTCTTTAGTGCCAGTCTTAATACGTGCCCTCATGGTGTTTCAACCATCCTCTCTTACTTGAACACTCAATGCACTTTCTTCACGTTTAGTGAATCGCCGTCAAAGGTATTCAGGAACGATTAACTGCTGGCCTAAACCTGCAGGCGAAAGTCACCGGCTGCCTTTTTCTTTATGTGGAGGGAATGGGGGGGGCCTCTGAGAAAGAAACTCACCAAAAGAAACTGTGAGAGAAGTGATGGTTTGATTCTGACACTTAGGTTTATTTAAGTAGAAATAAAACTAGAAATTAACCAAACTGTTTTTTTTTTTTTGTATGTTTTTCTCCCGCTGTGGTTTTGCATAGTCAGTGCTGTCAGATGAGGGGATAATGGAATAAACTTGTGCATGCAGTTCACAAAACAGCCCATTATCACACAATCACAAATCAATCCACTTTATTAAAATTGACACATTCTTTTAAGATGGTTGCGTCCACACACATCCACAAGTGTAAATTGTTCCCTATCCTTAAACGTGGTATTAAAGTACCATAGAAATTAAATGGTATGTAGAAACAGCCATACACACTACCCACAATGCTGTACTCATGGCTCCCTGTTCTAACACTCCTGATGAACCACATCATAACCAACAGGCTGGCTCAGAGTCTGTGATTAACCAGACATAAAGCACACATAATAGTAGTTGTCTGTGTTTACAGCTTACACTATAACTACTGCTCCCAAAAAAACAAAACCCTGGACTTTTAAATGTTAGTGAAACATCATGAAACAAATACAACTCACAAAGGCTGCATTTACACGGCAGTTCCTGATGACCCGCTTACATCATTTAAAACTGACTTTTATCATATCTCTGCATTCACACTATACACAGCAAAACAACCCAACATAGATGTACTGACTGGAAAAGGAAGTAAAATCTGCATGATAATCCATGAATGACAATGATGCAGATCAGAAAATCTGATCTGTCTGTTTACATGGCAGACACTAATGTACTTATCCGATTCTTATCCTATTTATTTCCACATAGGAACACGGTCTGAAACCGATCTAAAAATATTGGAATTTATTTGCTGTTTTTTTTTGTGTTTACACAATTGTGCGTCATATCCCGTCTCTATCACTCGAAACCTGCGGTGTAACTGCAGCCATTGTGGGCCCGTCGGAAATTGCATACTTCCTTACTGTATGTGTGTGTGTACCTATACTGTGTATAGTGTGTGAGACGAGTAGTATGTCAGAATCCTTAGTATGTGAATTACGGTACGTGAAAGTTCCTAGATGATCTAGTCACGCCTGGATTTTGAATTTTGTATACGATAGACACTTTACTAACCCATGAGGCTACGGGAGAGACTCGTCCTTAAACTAGGTTTAGGTTTCTAAAAAAAAAAGGATTTGTTTCTTGTATTTAAATTGCACTCATTTATCAGCGTCCAAGTTAAACATTATCAAATATTATCAAATAAGTTAAATATTATCATCCAAGTAAACATTATCAAATAACATTATTAAATTTGTGCTGCTGTGACATCGTGGGTCATGTGTCAATATCAACATAGAGGAATAAGTATGTATGATTTCATTCATGCTACCTGTAACCGTACTCTATAGAACATTCATTCAACATGCAAACCCGGGCCTCCTTGCTGTGAGGCAACAGTGCTAACCACTAAGCCACCGTGCTGCCTCTATAGAACATACTTTTTTCAATTTTCATGTTAAGCTGTGCACTAAAGTCCCATGCACTTGTGGGCCCCCCTGGAGATGTGTTTTGTCAGTAGTAACAGTACTCCAGTGTAGAATAGGTGTGGTAGGCGGCCAACCTCATAGTCTATCATAGGGCCTGTAGTTGCTGGTGGTTCCCCTGTCCTACAACCGTCTCCCGGCCCATGAAATCTCAAAACTAACCTCAGCGTTCAGGGTATGCTCAGCTTCTCACCTGTTGGTCTATTCATCGGCAGCCATGTTGGGAAGCTCTGTGAAACAGCTAAGAACTTTCCTTCTGTCAACGTGGTGCTGGGGTCTGTCTGCTCCACCAAAGAAAAACACCACTTCTGGAAAACAAAATCACTCCCACTACAGAATTCTGTTTCCAAACTTTCATTCTGAAAATGTATCTAAACAAACTGTAATTTTAAGAGTGTTACGCAAAACAGTGAGTATAAATTATATATTTTAATTAAAGGAGGTAAATATTATTCGTGTTCTGTCATTTGGCAGGTTTTGCTTAACAAATATAGCAACGCTAATCGCTATAGTTAATACAAAGCACTGTCTTTTCTTTTAAAGCGTCTCGCCGGTAACAGGAGCTCCATCACTACATGCGCACTCCATGGACCACCTTCCAGAAGTGTCCGATATCCTGAGACAACGCCGTTTCCGCTAGTCTCTTGCACTCGAGCGGCGTGAATCCGACCAGCGCCGTTCCTCGCGTCCTTACACCCTGGAGTCCGGCCAATTCAGCAATCCGTGCTGTGATGAGCGACGCCGGAGCGTGACAGAACGTCTGGTCCCTAACTCTGAAAGCTGGCCATGATTCTGCTCCAGCAGTAGAATCAGGGACACTTTCTACATTACAGGCAATTTCCACTGTCCCTTCATGAGGAAGAGCGATGACCTGCACTCCTGGGATTCCTCCTGGACTGGACTCGCGGATGGATGCGGCCACGTCCCGTCCTAACGATACGTCCTGGGTATCAATGGTCACATTGCAGTTCATTACATAAGGGCTTACTCCGATGCCTTTAGGAAGAAATAACATTTTGCTATTTACATTTAAAGACCAACTTTTAGTTAATTAAAAAAAAAAATCTATATTTATGGACATTTTCATTCGAATTACCCCGTGCGAAGTATCAAAACTCCTAATCGAATTCCTAATAAGATTATGATTTTTTTTAAATAGCTATTTTGTGATTACATCATCAGTTAAAAATCATAAAATAATTTGGATTTTTTTTTCACTTATAAGTGGAAATCTTGCAGTTTGTCTGGGCAGAATCTGCTTCCAAAGTAAACACAAACACAACATGGACGATTGCGCTTAACAGGTTGTTTAAAGTTAACTATTTATGATATTATAAATATTTTTTACCAGTAAGTCCGTATCGTCTTGTAGGCGGTGGCCCGACATCTGGTCGGACGACAGCCATGTCTGGAACCTTTCTAAACCAACCGAGTTCCTTTCTCCTAAAAGCAAGACCACGGTACAGCGGGCTATCTGCCCAGCCGAAGAAAAACGCACTGGTGCCTTTTACTCGTTCAGTCAGAGCCGTCCCTACAGCTGATCAAAGAAAATGGAGCAAGTTTGCAAATTCCTTCACGTAACATAAAAGCAAATATCTCCAAGCTTGTTTATAGATTACCTCGGGCCTCCTTTGCACAGTCTTCCAAGCTCACCTCCTCTCCCAGAGGGTAGAAAGGCACAAGATCCACAGCTCCCATGCACGGATGGATTCCCTCATGCGCCGTCATGTCGATCAGTGAGAATGCCTGCTCTGACGCCGACAGAACTGCTTCCCCTAACGCACAAACATGACACCACGTTTAAGACCAGTTTTAGGTGCAGTGTAGAATCCCACAATGCACTGCAGTAGGTTAATGTCTAAATCAGAAACAATGGCGAGGATCTCACCGATGATCTCGATGCCAGCCACGACAGTAAGAACAGAGCGGTTGTAGTCATGATCGCTAAAGATGTTCAGGACAGTCACGCCTTTTCGTTTTCCTCCTAAGCGATTTAAAAGAATAAATGTATATAATATGCAAATAACAGATCATTTAGGCTAAACTGCTGTAGATGAATAATCACAGATGGGTGTGACGTGAAGGAGTCTGACAACAGGCAGAATCCCTGTGTCTCGCTAGGAAAACCCCAGAGCTGCTGTAATCTCGATGTTGATTGGTCAGAAAAATGGTCAGTAATGTCATTGATTACTTTTACTTTTCTACAACACCTGGTCCAGGACCAGGAGGCTACAGCCATACAGCTCACCGTGCTGGTGGGTGATGACTGCCTGTGCCACCTTCTCCACCACATCTTTTTCTCGAGCTTCAGAGATGTTCAGAAGACACGCAACCAGGTGGCGACCCAGGGCAGTGGTCATGCCTTACAACATACACACAGTAAATCTATTAGAAACCCCATGGGAGTATATTCAGTGGTCATGGGAATGAACATATGTGACATTTGTAAGCTGTTAACAAACTTTACTCCAATCACTTAAAAAATTTAGCAAGACATCATTATAAAATTATTTTACTTAAGACAAACTAAAAAAGCTTTCTGATTACTGTTTCCACATGCTGCTAATCAGCTGCGGGTGTCGCAAATCCTGTCGCAAAAATCGCAAGACTTTGTATTGTGTTTTAAAACGTTTGTAGATATATTTTTTAAATAATTTTTGTAGCTTACTTGCACTAAAATGTCGTGTCTGTTTACATACAGCCCTGTTACCAATGTTCTGTGAAACTTCACGTTTAGAACTGCTGATCTGTCAATGAACTTTGTGATAGAACGTTTACGCACATGCGTTATAGATCAGTCAGTCGGACTTCCGCATATGGTGTACACTCTTTCGTGTTTCCTTGCCAATCCTGAGTCATTGTCCGCGCATGCGTGGTGTATGACACTCCCAGCAAGATTATTGGACTTAATTTAATGATGAGCTTTTTAATGTAATGTTTAAAAGTTATAAAAACGGTAATAAAATAAACCAGCATTTAAATTTTAATATATTAAAATAGAAAACGTTAGATTTAGAGGATGATAAATTTGGATAAATATGATTATTATTAATATTATATTTATTACGTATTACACCTGCACCGTGTTAAAGATGGCGGATTAATCCCGGTAACTATAGTAACCCTATAGCGGGCAGGTATGTTAAACTTTTATTATTAGAAAGTGGCTTTGCGTAGATTTGTTTATGTTATTTATGGTTTGGAGGTGCAGCATTTTTTCAGCTCGGTCGCTGTGTGTGGCGGTGATGAGCAACATTTCGGGAAGCCCTGGTGCGGGTTCGAGTGCGGGTCGGGCGTCGTCTCCTCCAGCCCGCCTGCTTCGACTCTCCGCGGTTCCGGGCTACGAGCAGCACCGCGTTAACGATGTCCTACTCCTGCGGCCCGATCCAAGAGAAACCCAGGCGACCCGCACCGAAAATGCACACGTCGTTTTCTTTCCCGGAGACATTCAGGTTAGTCCGAGATTCTGGAATAGACAGAAACCTGTCTTCATGCTGCTTTCATGGTTAACAGTGTGTTTATGAACAGTAAGTTTGATGGATGCTGATCATGTACATTAATAATGATGATGATGATGATGATCAAAAAGCTGCAGAATATCACTGAGCATCTACATTCAGGGAAAACGAACTACGCATGCTCAGAAATAAGACGCCAGATGACGTCACACAGCTTATGCTGTAGTACAACAATTTCCCTTTATTGGAACTGCAAACATGTCCTGGCATGACACTGATCCTGTGCACAAAGCCCCATGCAGTGTTGTGTTCTGGTTAGAGTGGCTGACTAAGCTAATACTATCGTGGTTGAATAAACAACACCCCCCCCCCCCCCCCCCCCCCCCCCCCCCCCCCCCCCGCCCCCCCCCCCCCCACAAAAAACCCCCCACACACCCCTCCGCACCCCCCCCCCCACAACCCCCCCCCCCCCCAGCCCCCCCCCCCCCCCAACCCGTCCCCACCCCCCCCCCCCCCCCCCCCCCCCCGCCCACCCCCCCCCCACCCCCCAAACCCCCCCCCCCCGCCCCACGCCCCCGCCCATGTAAAACCCCCCCCCCAAAATGGAAATTAAAAACCCCCCCCCCCACCCCCCCCCCCCAAACCCCCCCCCCCCCCCCCCCCCCCCCCCCGGCCCCCCACGGAAATGGTAGTGGTACACATAACTGTGGTGGTCAGGGGCACAAACTTTTGTTCATCTATTGTGTGTAAGGCAGTAATGCAGGATGAGTTTGTGCAGAGAAACAGATCAGCTATAGTCAGTAAGTATAAATGTAGGTGGATTTAAAAAAAAACAGCAGAAGATAAAGGTTGGACTCTTACTTTAAGTTTACTACAGTGATGATGATGTATTATTTGTCAATTGTTTTTGTTAAATACACAGACCAGTGAGTTAACTGCTTTTTCACTTACTCTCTCCTTGTTTTTCCAGAACTTCCATCAAGAGATGGCTATACAGCCTGATTCAATTCCATGGCTCTCGTTCAGTTTTGAGCGAGTGGCTTTATCGCTGGGAGTGCGCTTTCCAGGCCGGCACGTGTGGCTGGTGCGTCCGTCACTGCTTCACCTAAACAAGTTCAGCTGCTATGTCAACTTTGTTTCATGCGACGTCTTCGGTGCACCCGAGCACTCGCCTGACTGTGGCGCAGTGCGCCACCTACGAGCCCTTCTGGGCCATGCAATGGAGCAAGCAGCCGTCGCCGGGCCTTTGCCGCCACTAGGAAGCACCTCTGTGCCTGCTCCTCTGCCTCCGGGCTTCTCTCTCGTTTTAGTGGGCTTCAGTAAAGGCTGTGTGGTGCTGAATCAGATGGTACACGAGCTGGCGTCCTCCCGCAAAGTTCCAGAGCTCAAGCAGTTCCTGGACAGCATCTCGGATATATACTGGCTGGACGGCGGACACCCAGGCACCGGAGACACATGGGTAACGGATAAGCAGGCATTGGCGGAGTTGGCATCCAGCGGATTGGCCGTGCACGCTCACGTGACACCGTATGAAGTGCGTGACCCGGCGAGGCCCTGGGTGGGACGCGAGTACCGGTGCTTCGTAAAAAAGTTGAAAGAACTCGGTGCTTGCATCACGCAAAACATTCACTTCGAAGATGAGCCTGCATGCATCGCTAACCACTTCCGGGTCATCGACGAATTCTGTCTAGTGAATTTGCAAAACTCTGGACAGAGCGATTTTTAAAGCTTTCACACAGACCGTGCTGCCTCTTTGGTCCGAAGTATCTTACGCTCCTCAAAGGCTGCAATATTTCGACCAAACATCTAAATGTTCGGCTGTAAAGTAGAAACGCTTATTTTGCTTTCTACTAATGCTCCAAGAATGCACTTTAGAATTTGCACCATAATTTAAGAGATAACACTCAATGATAACGCTTAATGTTGATTACACTCAAAGTGTTCACTGAATAAATAGTGTGTCAGTTGCTCTTTTTTGACAACTGATGAAAGTTAGTTTAAAAAAAAAACAGGCGAGTAAAAGCTTCAGCGTGCTGCAGAGTCACATGGTTTGTTTGCCTGGAAACCTTTTCGGCTAAAACAGCCAATGTAAATTAACCAGCTAGTTACACAAATCATCTTAACCATGTTGTATAAGGCACATCATTTAATCTAAATGTTTAATCCTGAGCCAATTTAGACGTTGTTTCCACACATCCACGTTCGGGATTCTTCTGTCTAAGCCGATAAAGGGTAAAAAATCATGTTTCAGTGTATAAATGACATTTCTTTGGATCACGTTCTACCCATCCAAGTACAAATAAACAAACTCTGGCTTCTGATTCGTCCAATCATTAGCTATAATTTTAATGTCACCATTCCGCAATGTTTTTCTTTAAATCTTCGTCTTCTTGTGTTGTGCTTGAGGATTAAGGTGTTCAGAAGGTTATGAGTTCAATGATAGAAGCTGTTGTGGAAATGAGATAAAGTCTGGTAAATGACGTAAATGTCAAACTTTGTACCAGACAATAATTTAACACTACAGCTACATGCGTCATTTGTGTAATGTTGCCAAAACATTTAAAAACACACACAGTTGAGGTTGTGGGTAATGATGGATTCCACAAAATACACACTCAGAACTAGAGGGTTAAATCCCAGATCTGATGAGCAGGTGGAAAAGCAAAAGTAGCTAAAGGTTCACTCCAGAATTGCGGAAGGAATTGTGGAAGCCATTTTACAAGAGCTTTCATTTCTTTGTGTTATTTTTATTTCCTTTTTCAGGTTAGTTCAGCTAGACCCAAGCTCAACACTTTCTCTGTTTTCTTAATGGAAATGTCTATATTTCAATCATTTGAAAAGGGAATTTATCCCTCCCAGGCCCACCTTTTAGATTTTTACAAGATTTTAAAGCAGGAATTTGGTGCATTTTTTTAATAAATAAAAGGTGACTTTAGCATAATTAGCACAAACATCAATATAGCATGCATGCTAATAACATAAGGAAACCAATATGTATATTAAAAAGAAAAAAAGACAAGAAAAGAATTTAAGTAACAGGACATTATGTTATGTAACTAAGACTAGATAGAAAAGAAAGTTAGAGAACTTACGTTTCTCTTCATGATTGTCTTCAGAAATCCCAGGTGATGCTAATCTTCCTGTTGATCATGTGACTTGTGGAAAGTTCTAGATTTCTCCAGAGAAGGGAAATAAGACTAAATGTTTTGAATTATATAGATCCTAAACTTAAAACTAGATCAATGTGCATGACTGTGCTTTATAACAAAATGTATTTGATAGTTAATCGTATTGCAGTTTTATAGATAGATAGATAGAACTTTATTGTTATTGTAAGGTACAAATTTAGCATCTACCACAAGTGCAAATAGTAGTACTGTGCGAATGCAGATAAATATGTATGTATGTACATTAATAAATAAGGCTAAGGAAGTATGATGCTTTCTCTTCACACACTGTGGAGCCGCCATACCACACAGTGATAGAGCTTGTTAAGATGCTCTTAATAATGCAGCGGTAAAAGTTGGTTTGGTTCTTGGGGGATAGATTATTTTTTTTATTCTTCTCAGGAAGTAAAGACGCTGTTGCGCCTTCTTAACCAGAGTTTACGTGTTCAGATGTCAAGATAGATCCTCAGAAATTTATAGCTCAAGACACGTTCTACTTCAGACCCGTTGATGTAGACAGGGAAGTTGCTGCTCTTAGATTTCCGGACGTCAACGATGAGTTTTGGGCTTTGTGGCATTGAGGGTGAGGTTGTTCCTGGTACACCATGCTTGGATCTCCTCCATGTAGGCCGATTCGTCATTGTTATTGAGTTGACCAATGACTGTGGTATCATTTGCATACCTGATAAAGATGTTGGAGTTATCCTGCGGAGCACAACCATGGGTAGAGCAATGGGCTCAGAACGCAGCCTTGTGGAAAGTGTGTCAAGTATGAGGGTTGAGGATGTTTGATTACACCATCTAACAGACTGAGGTCTATTTGTCAGGAAGCTTAGCCATCAGTTTACTGGGGACAACTGTATTAAAAGCAGAGCTAAAATCAATGAACAACATCCGAATGTATGCATTGTTATTGTCCAAGTGGGATGTAAATGGCACAGAGCTCATTATTTGGATCTAAGTTTAAAGTTAATACTGACAGACACACACACAGACATACACAAAAAACACATCATAGAATGTAGCGGGCCTGTGGCATGCAGTCACTTGCCAATATCGGAATAATTTTTGTTTCTTTTTTACAGAATCGAAACAAAAAGAAAAACGAATTACACATGATGTGATGGAATTATGTTTATTTGAAACCCATAGAAATTTCTGTTCACTCTTGGCACTTATTAAACATTGCAAACCCGTCAGACATTCTTACAGCTCTGCATAGCTGCGTTAAAAAACATTCTGCAAATGACACTGATGACACACCCAGACGCTCGTTAGCATTAGCAGCTTGGCCTTGTGTCGCTTGACGTTCCTGAGATGTGTGATGATAAGAAAATAGTGTGTGTAGAAAACGATTCGGTTTTGGGATCTCCATGATCCTCTTGTTCCAGTTTTGATAGCTTTTCTAACTTTGATGACATCCATGTTTCCCAGCGTACTACATCACTAGATGTCCATTTATCTCAAAGACATCGACTTTTATCTATTTTTTTTTGTGACATCTACAGCACCGCCTGCAAACCCAAACACATTCCTTCAACCTCCTTAATACCAACCTAAGAACATTTGCAAAAATAACCACCATAAAAACAAATCACGTCCATTTTTTAAAAACCTTCCACAACTCTCATACGGCATCAACCAAACATTTATTAATCCTCTCTCACGTCTACCATCCCTACGTCGCTTCCTCTTTAACAAGTCATATCTCCATCTACAAAACCACACCTGAAGCTGGAATTTAAACGCTTGCTGAAACAAGTTCCGCGGTTTCCAGTCACTAATCATCGTAAACAGAATAGTACACAGAAACGACACACACAGACAACACGTTCCATAATAGATTAACATCATCAGAATCAGAATACATCTTCTGACAAATTATCGAAATAAATCTATCAAAAAACATTGTGTAGGCTGTATTGGCAAACTGTGACACGAACCCTGAGGGAAAAAAAAGGCACTGAATCGATTCTTTTCCTAGTAGAAAATACTAGAAAATCTGGTCAAACATTAAAAAAGTGCATAGATTAAAAAAAAAAACTTGCTGGAAATTAAACACACTGACGTCCGGTGTTTTTCCTGTTTAAGGGTTTCCCTTTTTTTTTTTTTTTTCAAATGATCAGTTTTTGTCCTAAGAGCTACGAAAATATCTCAGTTTACAATAAGCTCCGATTAAATTTTTTTTTAAATATATATTGATATATAAAAGTTTTTAAGTCGTTTTTCCCTTCATATTCCACCAAGGGGTTAAGTACTTTTATGGCAGTGTTCAAAATCTGTGACTAAGAGGAAGTGCACATTGCAATAGTTAAAAAAAAACAAAAAAAAAACAGATCTGAGTAATTCAGGGTGTGGTGTGTTGCGACACACACAATTTGAAAAAGTTACCATTATCAAGCTTAAACATTTACTATGTACTAACGAGTCCTACGATCCAAAGCTGTGTTGATTTCTCGGTTTATTTTTTCATTGCAGTCCAGCATATAGCAATTTGAAGCACCGGAAAAAGTGATGGCAACTAATAAGAACGAGAATTAATCAGGAACCAAAACCCGACCCGACGTTGCTGCTATTAAAACGCTGGTTTAGAGGAACCGCTGGTCTTATTGTCCAACGTTAAAATAACGCAACTTAATGGAACTCCAATAAATATTCAACAACAAACAAACACAAAACCAACATATATATTGTTGCAAATTAAAAACACAAAGATTATAAAACCACAAAAAAAGAGAGCTGCTCAAGTATCTGAGATGAAAGGAAAAAGTATAGGGTGATATTATCTTTATAGTTATTACTGTGCAGAAGGAATTTGTTCTAGCTTTTTAGCAGATCGGCTTTGGTGTGGTTGCTCCCAGAAAAATCGGAAGATTGTGGAAGTTTGATGCATGCATTCAGACGCCGCTGTCCCTCGTAGCGTGTGCTTCGTCGATGACGAAGCGGGACCTCTTGGACTGCGGCGAATCCAAAATGTTCTCTTTGTCCTCCGGGTCTTCGGGAGCCGACGCCCATTTGGCGCCGCCGCTGCGCTCTCGAGGGACGCGCGGCACCGCCGGAGGGGAGAGTTCGGCTCCTGGGTACTGCTGCCATAACCATGGGTGGCTCAGACAATCGGCGGCACTTGGACGATCTCTGCGTTCAGAGAAAAAGAAAAAAAGTTAATATAATCAAAAAAAAAAAAGTTTGTGCACCCCTGACTATTACACCCATTTGTTCATGCTGAACATCTGCAGATTTTATTCCTTTTTCTAAATTATTAAGTGTGGCTGTTTGATATATTCTTCTCATCTCCATCTCCCTTTTTTCTCCTTTTTGTCTCCGTCTCTCTTCCTCTCCTTTCACTCTCTCTGTGTTCCCTCTTCATCTCCTTCTGTTCTCTCCCCCTCCCTCTCCCTGTTTTCACTCACTCACTCAACCTGACTCAGCTCACCTGCCTCACCTCACCTTACTTACGCAACCTCACTCACGCAACCTCACTCACTCAGAATTTCGTGAGGATGTGTTTAAATAAACTGAATCAGACTCACTCCGGTGTTTTGACCAGAAGTTTGCGGATGAAATGGACGGCAAGCTCGGATACCCGTGTAAACGCCTCCCTGCTGTAATCCACGTTTACTTGTGAGACGTTCAGGAAGGTCTGCTGCTTGTCCTCGCCGGCGAACGGAGACTCACCTGTAATCAGCATGTACGTGATCACACCAACACTCCTAAAAAAAAAAATCCATGCGGACACACAGAGAGCGAGTCAGAATTACATCACTGCTTTATGTTTACAATAATGGCCGGTGTGTTTATGACCAGTGTGTTAATCATTACTGGGACATTCTGCCATAGGATATGAGGACAGCCATAAAAGAAATCTGTATACTGTTTATAAACCAAGCTATAAGGAAAACAGCAGTTTTTATATCCCTATAACAACATGTTAGACGATAGACGAGATGTGACGTGTTTAGATGTTATGCACAACTTTACAGACATACCATAGATCTGAAGCGGTCGTGATGGGCTCATAGTTCAGGATTTCTGGAGCTGAAGAAAACAAATAAAACGAAAAGAAAATGGAAATCAGGTGGTACATACAAGTAAGACAAATCAGTAACAAAATTGTAGATTTCGGTGAAGACTTATGACCAAAAAGTTTTTTTTCAGTCTCATCCCACCCCCCACCCCTCCCAAAGATTTATTTATGTTATTTTAATATGTTATTGTTATCCGATCCACATAATCTACAGTCCGTGTACAGTCTATTCGTGTGTCTCTTCGTTCAATCAGCTCTTTGTTCACTAATCAGGGCGCTGATCCAGGAGTCAGACATTTTTCATTTTTAGTCTCTCTCTCTCACGCTTTTAATCGTTCATTTCGTCAGGTAAAAAGTTTGCTCGTGAAAATAATCCCACAATGCACTGCAAAATAAAACAAAAAAAAAAACCTGAAACTGACATACTTTTTAAAGCTTAAAGGTTATTTATCTTCCAATGCTATCTAAACTCTGGATTAAGCATCTACGTATTTGCATATCTGTATACAGCTATGACTGTTGCTAGGAATCTAGTCGTAAAGATAGAACAGTGTGTGATTACAGTGGGATCACTGTCAATACCCAGCAGGGCTTTAGAGAGACTACAACTTTCCCATGTGTTTTTACAGTCAACTGAAATTTGTCTTGTAGTTCTGTGACATCATTGGTCAGGTTAGAAAGGCGTCTAAATGTATAAAATAACTCTGACTTGTTCACTAACAAACTATTGCTATTTCAGGAAGAAGTCCTTTTTTGGTCATGGAAATCTTTTAACGGTCCAAACCGAACAGCTGCTAAAGACATTGTTTTGGTATAGAGGGGTGTGATGTGTGGGACGTACCTACGTATTCGGGTGTACCCACAATCTCTCGCAGCTCTCCAACGGTTCCAAGGCGCCGCGCCAGCCCAAAGTCCACGATTTTGATGTCCCCCACAGGACTCAGACTGGTCAGCAGGATGTTCTGAGGCTGCAAAGACAACAAGAAAGAATAGTGACTGGAACCTGTGCCACTGGCTTCCTCTGTTGCAGATTTTCTCTCTGCTCTAATGAATGCGTTTGAGCACAAGTTTAAGGCTATCACGTTATTTGGACATAACTCTAGCTAGCTATCGCAGCGAATAGTTAGAGCTAGCATTAGCGAACCTTCAAGTCGAGGTGGACAATGTTGCTCTGGTGCAGCAGATGGACACCCTCCAAAATCTGTCGTATCAATCGAACAATTTGGCTTTCGGACAGCAGCTCATCAGACACGCAGTGGTCAAATATCTCGCCGCCTGCCGCACTGGAAAGACAAGCAGTCAACACACAAACAGCTTAGCTTTCTAAGCAGAACTGCATGAGCTCTATTAATGTGGCAGGTTCTAATGAGTTCGGGACTCACTATTCGAGAAGCAGAATGATGTCGTGCTCGTTCTCGTAGGCCGCGTGCAGGTTGATGACTCGGGAGTTGCAGCACGCCGCCTCCAGCACCGCCAGCTCGTGGATCACATCTGCCCTGCAGTCGCGACCCCGTCGGCGCTTGCGCACAAACTTGGCCGCAAACTCTTTACCCGTCGCCTTTTCCACGCATTTTTTCACCACCGCAAACTTTCCCCTGAAGAAACAGAGATGGAATATTCCAGAGCGTTTTCTTTAAATAACATCACAACACAATCACAAAATCACTCGTACTTTAAAGTCAGTTCATGTAAATCTAATTAAGGAATAAATCAAATAAATGCTATCATCTCTCACTGACACACAGTTTCTACCTCCCATATACACAGTAACTTCCCACTCTCGCACTCTCTCACTCTTTCTCTCTCTCTCACTCCTTTTTTCTCTCTCACTTCCTTTCCCTCTCTTTCTTACTCCCTTTGTCTCTCTCGCTCACTCTCTCTCTCTCTCTCTCACTCCCTCTCTCTCTCTCACTCCCTCTCTCTCTCTCACTCCCTCTCTCTCTCTTTATCTCTTTCCCTCTCTCCCTCTTTATTACACAAACACACACAATTCAAACACACTTTCTACTGCATACCCCCCCCTTCTTCACTTTACACCAACATGTTTTTTCATTAAGACAGAATTATCAGACATGCTCACGGAGATGTCTGTAAGCGTTTCGCAATGAACCAGACAAGACGAATAAGACTTTAATCACAAGATACAGATGTGTCACACAGCCTGCGAAAAAATGGGCGTTTGTAAAAGGGGTAGAACAAAAGTGTGACTGGAAGAGAAATATGGAGCTTTGCTGTTGATATACAATCACTGAAATACATTCATTTTAAATAAATTCATTTAAGAAAAAAAATGAGGTGGGATTCCAACCTTAGACCTCAGATACGCTGGGTGAAAGCGTGGCCACTGGCTCACTGTTGTTATGTCACTGTTCACAATGTTCGGGTCTATATCCCAAAGCACAAATATACTTTTAAAACAAACACAAGAGATGCTTAGACGTGCTGGGATTCAGAATTTGGTGCGGCAAAATGGCTCGATAGCGCCACCTATAAACTTTCAACAAGTGCACATCGAGCTATGTTTAACGGACGTTATACGCATCCAATTATCATCCAAATAGAACGCGCCAATACCTACAAAACAATCTAAGATCCAGAGCAAAATACCAAACCAAACAGGAAGTCGGTTATTTTTACATTTCTCAGTAAATTGTGTCATTTTTGCCATTTCCAGATGTTCTCCTTCCAGAGATTTAATCAGATTAACACCAAATTTGGTCAGTATAGACTAAAAGCCTAGGGTTTTTCCTTAAATGACGTGTCTTTGGCAAATTTTGATGTTTTACCATAAAAAAAAGGAGATTGTTATAACTGTACGATATAAATGTCCGATCTGCCATGAACTTTACGTTTAATAAAACTCCAGACCTGAAAAGATCTCCATATTCTGTTATAGGCATAGCGCCACCTGCTGGCAACAGGAAGGGACATATTATACCATGCAACAAACTCCTGCTAGAGATTTAATGACCTTAATATTACACCTAGTCAGTCTAATCGAAAGCCCTTTGCGATGGTAAATTGCGATGATCCAGCGCTTTCGTTAAACGGCGTGTCTGTGGCGGTGTGACAAATTTCAAAGTTTTCACCATGGGAATAGATGATGATCTAACTTGGACATAAAATGTCCGATCTGCCCCAATCTTCAGATGTTTGATAAGCATAGCGCCACCTGCTGGCAACAGGAAATGACTTGTTTTACACTAACTTCAGTCTGCACCTAACTTTATACGTTCGATAAAAGGGCTGGCCTAACGACATCTACATGCCAATACTCAGTTATAGCTATACCGCCACCAGGTGGCAGCAGGAACTTTGGCACATATAAATAATTTTGACATATTTCTTCTACATTTACCACTTAGAAAAATGCATAATGTTCATCGTTGGTCATCTAAAAAAGTTGAATTGGTATTTTTAAAAACTAATTTTTTTATGCTGTCCAAGGAATTCAGAAATAAATGTTAATTGTTGTTTAAAATCAATTGTGTTAAATATTCAAAACTATTTCAAATCCCACATAATATTCTGTTTTGTTAAATTGCACTTTACACATACAATATTTTTCTGTTTTCACAGTTTAAACAGTTTTGTCGTGTTTCAAGCTCCATGGGGAAAGAGGGTAAAAACATGGCAAGTATTTGGGCGCATGGGTGTGTGTGTATGCGTGTGTGTATGAGAAAGAGAGCAAAAGAAAGAGAGGAAGTACTCATGTCACTTCTCTTTTCAGAAAATACTTATGAAGCCGCTTCCCATTTCAGTTTCCTTCCTCCTGCCAACTACAAAAAGACCCCCCCACACACACACACACAAAGAAAAAGAATCTCTCGGATTCTCATGATTTTTGTTTTGTTTTTTTAGATGTTGATTCAGTTTCAGCTGTTAAGGCGTTTTTGACCGGAACAATCAGAGGCCATTAAATTTGACTCTTATTACTGTAATCCAAATTTCATTTCTACTAATGAATTTTCTTTTAATGACTGGGAAATGCGTACTTACTCAAATTTGGTAGTAGTGATGGATCACTGCAGTTCACAACAAGTGTGATTTGTGGATTAAACACAAAGTTCAATAATCGACTGAACATTTATCATTTGCACATTGTTCTAAATTCTATTACTGTGCGAACATTTTGAATGATCACTTTTGTAGCTTTAACAAAAAGCATCTTTGTTCTATTGTATTTATCTATGATTATAATTTGTGTGTTATATTTTACACAGATGCACTCGCTTACAAAATCACCTCAATCGTTATAAAATAACGAATTCTTTCCAAATAGAGCTATTCAAGCCATCTGGTTATATTCTTTTTTTTATATTACTGCAGAGAAAACAAATGATCCCAATGTCAGTTTGCAGCTCTAATCCTGACATGATGCCTTGTCAACTTTTTTTTCCGGCGCTGGTCCACGCAAAACACCGCATGTTCGTGTGTACGAGCGGCTGGGATTATAAGGTTGTGTTGGAACTCCTTAACGCCTAATAAAACTAGGTGTGAGGTCTGAAATTGGTCTTACAGTCCCGAAGTATTTAAAGTCCTAAGATTTGAAGCTTCATCATAAACGAAAACTAATTCTTAAAGAAACTAATTGCAAAACTTCTAGAGGGGATGCGCCACAACGTCCACTACCTGCACTCGACACTTCAGTCGGCGGGAAAGGGGCGGGGCTACTGTAAATTGTCTAGACAATTATTAACAGCAGGCACAAACAAACAAAAACAAACAATCTGAACCGGAGGATCGTTTCTCCAAATCGAATATTAACACTAATTAAATTCAGATTCCCCTTTAAGGAAGTTAAAAAAAAAGTGATTCGGATACAAATTTGGATCGAATCTATGAATTCTGATCTGCATTTTAAACTTTACAGAATATAAAATTATTTATTAAATTCATGTTATATTCTTTCATTCGCTTTTTTATTTGCCTGTATATACATAAATATATTTTATTTTTCTTATTCTTGCTTTAAAATGATTTAACTGTATTTCACGCTGTACGTGACAAGAAAAAATACCAAAATAAGATCTCATATATATATTGTTTTAAAATGTGTTTTAACTAAATATTCATAAATGATAGTTAAAGGGGGAAAAGGTAGAAACAGGAGGCGCATCGAACATAAACAGGCGTTCAGGACCGGAAGCCGTTTTCCATATGGCTTATTTTCTCCCACAGATTATTTTTTTGTAAGATTATTGCGTTAAATATATATTTATATATTTTACCGTGTTTGGTATATTTTATACGAATTAAAGATTTCTTTTAAATCGCTATTAAACCTTCAATGGAACAAGGATCTCAGCACAACCAGAAGCAAAATCAAGCTAAAAACAGGTCTGGGGGTTTGTTTAAATATATATTTAGTGTGTAAAATATGTCTCCCTTATTTTTTTTAGGATATGGATATAAAGCACTAACCTGCCGAGCTCTTCGGTGATGTGGAAGAGAGAGTCCAGCGGCTCGGTCAGTATCGCCGTCTGGATGTCCGCTAGCAGCCCGCCGCGGGACTCCAACCGCCTCCGGGCCATCAGCCTGCCTGCAGGGGGAAAAACGGGTAATAAACCTCTGATAGATTATATACACTTTATCTAACGTTACCTTTTAAAGCAGAAGTGATTAAGGAGGAAGTTGTCAAATTATATCAATTTATAAAAAATAGCTAGCCTCGGGAAATCTATGACATCATAATCAGCTCATATAGGCTTCAGTGAGGAGTTACAGCGTGTCATAATTTGGCATAAATATACATAGATGGGTTAATTTATCATAATTAACGCGTTATTGTTGGGGTTTTAAATACGTTTAATAACTTTCTAAGGTTGAGTAAGCAGTAGGTTTGTGTATTTGAACTTACCGTGAATAAAGCTAATGCTAACACAAAGTCTGAACTATCTCAAGTCAGGCGTAGAGACTTTCAGCGGAATGTCGTCCTCGTTCACCACAACATTGCACATCTCCTCTTTTTTCTTTTGGACGGAAATAACAACCTTATGGACTGTGTAACAACCTCGACACACCGCACCTGAAGAACCGTGAAAAAAAACCGTATCCTTTACAGTTAGGGTCTGTCCACGCGTCTGTTGTTTACTTCACTAACCCGAATAACAACTTAAATCCTCTTTTAACTTATGCAACCTTTTTAAATGTTTAGATTTTTTAAAATGTTTTTTTCTAGTTAGAATGATCGCGATCTTCCTTCCTTCCTTCCTTCCTTATAGTTCTCACAGATTTGAAAAGTGCAGTCGGGTTTTTTTTTTCCTACCCAATGACACATTCTCGCTTCCGGGTCCGACTTTACGTCATGGCGCCCAGTCAGAAGTAGACTATAAAGAGAGACGGCACAGAATTTGCGCAGAAAATGTGCAGAATTTTAATAATAAACAAATAGCAAGATTGTGTTATATACCTCCCGAGGTTCTCTGCTGTTTGTTAATCAGTTGTTTATGGCATTTGGCACACACTATTATTCAGAGAGACTTACATTTGTCTCGTGTTTAATACAACTGCGGCGTCTGACTTGGTAGCTCTGAAAGTCGAACCCATGATGTTTTTAGTAGAAGATTAACACTTTAACCGCTGAGCTACCACTTCCCCCGAGGAGCCATATCTAAACCCTGCTGTTAATCAGCTGACCTACTGAGTCAGTAAAAACCCTAACATGTGTTGGACATGAGGTTCTGCAGGGTTTAGAACCTGTGACTTAGATATTCTGTAACCACTTTATCCTGGTAGTGATCCCTCTTTGGATTGAGGAACACTAGCAGAATACAAAGTGCACCCTTGATTACATCTAGTAGAGATTTAGTGTCACCTACCAGCATGTTCCTGTGTGGCGAGAGGAAAACAGACCCACATGAACATTGGGGGAAAACATGTAAATCTCCTCACAGAGAGTAAGCCCGTCTCAGGATGGTATCAGGGACCCGGGAGCTGTGTGAGACACAAACCTGTGTACTAAAATACTATAATTATCACCTTGTGTTTATAAAACACACCGGATTTACTCTCTGAGGATCCCTTTGACTATAATGATGGGTGTACAAAGTCATTTAAGCCTTAAAGAAAATATGAACCCAGCATGTAGTGGCCACTTTATTAGGAAGCCCATACTAATCATAGAAAAACGCATCGTACGGTCTTTTACATTTACAGCATTTGGCAGATGCCCTTATCCAGAGCGACTTACATTTATCTCATTTATTCAACTAAGCAATTGGGGGTTTGCTTGCTCAGAGGCCCAGCGCTGGTGGCTTGGTGAAGCTGGGACTCAAACCCACAATCTTCTGGTTGGTAATCCAACACCTTAACCATAAGCCACCACTTCCCCAACACTTCCCCAACACTTCATTTGTCTGTCCAGTTAACATATGACACAGATATTACCAACAAACCCAAGTGTTTAAGAAGATCAGAAGGTTGTGGGTTCAAGCATCCCCAAGTTGTCGCTCCTTGCTTTCATCCTATGTATTAAAAAATTAATAAACTTGCATATCTAAACTCTTGAAAAAAGTTTCTGGATTTATAAAGCAGATTCTTGGAATTCATCTCCATGTGATGTTATTAGGATCTTGTGCCCACTGTGCATGACATGGTCTTGTAGCTTGTCTGCCTCAATATTTAAATTGTTATGCATTGTGTGATACTTTTCTGATGACTACTGTTTTAAAAAGTGTTTTTTTAAGTCATCACAGGAAGTTGGACCAATAAACTTTGAAATCTGACATCTGATTTAAGGTCCTTTCTCAGAGAGGGAAAACAATGCATATCTAATGTTTTCTGTTTTTCCTCACCCTTCTGGGAAAAGTCTTTCCACTGATACATGAAAACAGCTAAACATAACAAAAATATTTTAGCATCCGATAAGTCTCTAATCACATTATTTTATTTATTTACTTTAAGACAGGGGTGTCCATACCCAGTCACGGAGGGCTGGTGTCCTGCAGAGATTAGCTCTAATTTGCCTTAACATACCTACCTGTAAGTTTTAAGTATACCTAGCAAGATCTTGATTAGTTGGTTCAGGTGTATTTGATTAGGGTTGGAGCTAAACTCTGCAGGACACTGACACTCCAGGACGGAGTTTGGACACCCTGTTCTAAGGTATATAGTAAACATAAATCAGAAGTCATTTTATTTGCATTATCTGCTTTGATGATTGCATAAGTACACAGATGTTGTTATTAAAAGTGGCCACTAAAAACACAACATACTCTGTGATCTTTTACCCCTATTGCTAATAAATCAATTCTTGGTAATGATTCTTGGTAAAGTTCTTTTTGAGGGTAATTTTATTTTCAGTTTCTATTTGAATGGAGATTTCGGTGTACTTTCCCTAAAATAAATGTAGCTATTATAAAAGTAAAAAGTTGTAAAGTTTCTAAAATTCCAGACAGAATTTACCACAAATATATTCAGCACGTGCAACCAAGTTGTCTTTTGGAAGAATTAGGAGACTTTTATTTCATTGAATGAGTGAGTGACGCTCTATTATACTTTAAATAAAAAAGAAGGGGGGTTTATTCTGAGTGGACGATGTAATGAGCTTGTTTTTACATTTATTACATTCATCAGGGTAGTCGTGGCTTAAGAGGTTATAAGGCTCTCGGTTGTTGATTGGAAAATCTAGGTTCAAGCTACGTAAGATTCCTTCATATTGTCTACTTTCACTTTTGTTCCTAGTGCATGGGGTCTTCTGCATTTTTCAGGAGAAGTACCCCTTAGGAGATGGGGCAGGGACCTTCTGAGAAATGGGGCAGGGACCTCCTGAGGCAAAATGCGTCTGACAGTCATATTACACTAGTTATATAATGTTACAACAGTTAAAACTGTTTTTATCATGCTTACAGCCTATGTTGATGTATTTTACATCCATGCAATGGTTGTAATCAGAAATTCAAATTTTTGTCCTATACATAATCATACATAGTACAACATGTAGTGAAATGCTTTATAAGACTGTCTGACAAGTAAAAAAAGAATGAAAATAATAATTGTGCTAGAGATAAAAACAAAAGTAAAAAAAATAAAATTAAAAATAAAAAAGTTATATAAAATAAAAGTAAAAAATAAAGTATAAATATATACAATATATAAGTAAAAGATATGGGATATTCCCTGTGCTGGATTTGAAGTGTTAAGTGTGGTAGTTGAGTGTTAAGTGCAAATGTGCAGATAATGTGTAAATGTGTGGAATATTGTGCAGCGAGATATAAAGCAGAAGGAAGAGGTGCTTTGTTTTTCCTGATTTAGGCATCGAATGGTCTGTGGGAAGAAGCTCCTCATTCTTTCTGTGTTTGCCTTTAGGGAGAAAAACGCTTTCATAAACGCAACAGAGAAAAGAATTCATTGTTGGGATGGCTGAGGTCCCTTACAATCTTCCTAGCCTTGGTCATGCACTGCTTGGTGTAGATGTACTGCAGGGCAGGAAGCCCGGTGTAGATGGTACGTTCAGCTGACCGCACCACCCTCTATACTGGTAGTTTTTTAAGCTTTCCACTGGGTTCCCACTGATTGTGATCGGTTGGTATGACCGCTCCTCCTTCATACTAAAATTCACTATTAACTCCTAAGTCTTGCTGATGTTTAGGAGCAAGTTATATCCCTGGGACCATCTCTCCAGGTTGGTAATCTCCTGTAGGTAGGCTGTCTTATCGTTGTTGGACATCGGGCCCACCACAACAGTGTCATCAGCAAACTTAATGATGGTGGTGGAGTTGGAAGTGGCTACATGCTCATATGTGTACAGTGAGTACAGCAGGGGGCTGAGAATACAACCCTGCGGAGCTCCAGAGCTGGGGGTGATGGAAGATGAGGTGTGTTTGCCCACCCTTTCTGCAGTCCAGGTGGCTTGTTATGTGTAGGAAATGTACTGTTAATGTAATAAATGTAAATATTTTATCTTTGCTGCTGATTACAAACTTATTTGCGATGCAACATTAGCAGGCCCCCCCTGCAGTACCACAAATGCAGTACCTGCAGTAAACGCCCCCCCTGCTCTACAAGCTGCTGTCTACCTGGATCAGGTGTGTTCAGTCCATCAGAACCTGGAAGATACCATCTCAGACAAGGGTGAAGTGGGGAAGACTGTATCCAGTTGGGTAGGGCAGGGTTAGTTGGGCAACAAGCAGGACAATGGAACAAAAAATTCAAAAATTTACATTTCCATATACATTTCCATCATTTAGCAGATGCCCCTTATGCAGAGCGACTTTCATTCATTTCTTTTTATATATACAACTGAGCCATTTAAGAGGCCAAGCAGGTGCAGCTTGGTAGTGTGGTAATTGAACCCCTGATATTAGCAGTCCAACATCTTAACCACTGTGCTACCACTTCAGTTTTTGGCACTTGGCAGATGCCCTTATTTAGCAATTTATATCTAATTTTTTATCAATTTTAAGCAGTTTAGGGTTCCAGCTCAGGGGCCCAGCCGTGGTAGCTTGGTGGTGCTGGGAATTGAACGCACAATCTTCCCAATCAGTAGTCCAACACATTAACCTTTAACCTACCACTTCCCAGAACTCAAAGAACAAGGGTTTCCCCACGGGTTTTCCTAAGTGCTTTTATGATCTTTAAAAATGCATATAGACAGACACAGACAGACAGAACAGATCACTCCGACCCCAAAAACGTTGGTACATTCAGTGCAAAATATATTTCGAAACAAGACAGGCATCCATATAATACAACTATATACAGACATGGACATGAGTGTGAACAACATGCATGATCTGAGTTTCATCCACCTTTTAGCCAGTGCTACGGAGATTCATGTACCGTGTATACCTTTAACATCAGTCCATTCAAATTAAAATGGTGTACATTTTTTTTTCTCTTTTAACCTTATCCGTCATTTACAGCAACTCCTCATGCAAAGGAAACTAATCGGGGCTGGCGGACTACTTCCAGCATGCAATATCAAGCTATTGACACCTAAGGTTCAAACTCAGGTACTGCATTTTAAGACCCGGCATGCATTAGTTTAACCATACATCAGTTTATACAGAGGAAAAAGAGCACTGCTGCTTTGGATCCGTAGAAGACACGGGGATAAAGCATACTGTAGATTTGTTTTTGGGTTTGTGTAAACAACAGACATGACAAGACTCATTTCTGCAAACCAGTTCATAATTTCTCAATTTTGAACACAGATACTATGACTATAGGGGTTAGCCTCTGGGTGATGTCATTCGCTAACATTTACATACCTTATGAAAGAGTTTTAAATACTAAACCATTTTAAATACTAAACACCACGTTTATAAAAACCCTCATTAGTTTCCAGTCATCAAATCATTCATTTTTGTAGGTTCTTATCATACACAGGGTCACATGGACCCTGGAGTATCTTCCAGGCGACTCACAGAACAAAGCGTTGGACAGACCACTCACCAAAGGCGCTTTAGAAACTCTGCCTGCCTATGAATAAATTTGGACCGGGAAGGAAACAGGAAGTTGAGAAACAGGAAGATGAAAAAAAATCAAACCTTATAGGTTGGAACAGTTCTTTAATTGTTCCTAACAGAAGCAAGGCACAAACTATAATCATTCAGTGAATCCTTTTTTTTTTTTTTTTAAATATAAACATGTCAGTCCTTGTAAGCAGGGGGCATCGTTAGCAATTTTGGGCTCTATGGAAAAATTATATTATTTTTACTACTAATAAACCAGATCTCTGGGGGCTTCAAAGTGCGTGAGCCGTTAAAATCGTCCTATCGCCCCTTTTAGCGGTGACCCTGGCTGTAGGATTCCTTAACTACCAATAGATGCATTTACATAGAGTGTTGCATTTGTTTTAGTCCAATGTTAATGAATCCGCTTTATGTAAATGCCTTAATCAGAATTAAAAAATGCCCAAGTGGAAGGAGAGGAATAAACCTTTTCATAAACTGATCAAACAAATAATTTAGCCATATAAACAAGTTAAACCGAGTGTGCGTCCCTCCGTGCATGCCGGATGTCGACACCAATTTAATTATTCATCCACTGCCTTCTGCTCTCCGGAGGAGGAAATGGATGCTTCGTAGTGAAGCACTAATACAGGAGGGATCAACTTCTAAAAGTTTTTAGTAACAGTGCATTAGGCGCCCTCAACTAGCATGATTAAGTGACGCGTGTCCATCCTTTACAAGTGTGAAAATGCAGGAAATAAGATGATAGACAGAGCGGAAGACAAGCTATACGCATGTCAAAAAATTATTCCGATCAAAAGCGAAACACCAGAACAGTCAAGCGTAATTATTCAATCGGAATAACAAAAAAGCGTGCATGTAAAAGGAGCTACACAAAACCTCTATCCTTCTCTCCATACCCATATTTATATAACCCTTATTCCTCAACATTGTGTCCATGTTAGAATGTGAAAAAGTGGACCAACACCACAGGGCTTTCAGACCAACTGTTCTATTTCTGACATCCTTCAATTCCGTAAATACGCTGCTTTCCTCTCTGAACCACACACCACAGATTATCTATTTTACAAGTACAGTCACGGTGTTAAAAATGCTTCATCGTGGG
The DNA here is from genome assembly GCA_005784505.1 of Bagarius yarrelli. Lineage (NCBI taxonomy): Eukaryota > Metazoa > Chordata > Actinopteri > Siluriformes > Sisoridae > Bagarius > Bagarius yarrelli. The sequence goes on from VCAZ01000047.1 coordinate 2,773,365, forward strand.
CACAGTAACAATAACGGAAAATGTTAATTGGTGTGAGGTCGGATTGCATACAGCATGGGATCTGGGCCACATTTAAATCTAAAGTGTGAGATTTTTTTTAACCTTAAATAACTGGTGCATTACATGATTTTAGCTTCAAAAAGACAGATTTCGGTTTACACCTTTTTTTAATCTTTTATTTCACCCTAATTGCTATTCATCTACCACCCATGCCTGAGGTTAAAACACACAATTATATGAAATTCCAAACACTGTTCCGTCATGACAATGCCCCGATGCAGAAAGCTATAGACCGGCTGATGTGGGGCGTACCAGAGTGTCCTGCACACCTTATTCTGTCCAGCACGCTCAACTCTTCATCTTAAATAGATAATGCTAAACACCACAAGTGTTTGCACCAACATCTTTGACCTGCATGAAGTTGCCCCACCACCCCACGCAAAACATGGCAGAAATAAGCTTAATCGTTTGTTAGATATAAAATATTTATTTAAAGGTCATTCTACGTCATTTACCCCACACGCTCCAAATTCATCTGAAATATACCCGTTTGTTTTTTAGAAATTAAAGTAATATTTAATAGTCATTCTAAGGTTACTCAGCCTTTCACACCCTCCAAAATCATCTGAAATAGTCTCGTTGGTAGATGCTTTTTATTATTATTAATGTTATTAGACATATTTATTACCATTTGTGGTACAAATAGCATGGTTAAACAATGGTTAGCAAAAAAGTTTAACTAAAGTAATCATGGTTAATTTTCAGAGAGAAGGGGGGGGCGCTGTAATGTCGAATATTTTAAAAACCACAAAGCACAAACGACTGAGTCTATTTTGGATGTGTTTTGAGCGTGTGGGGGGGGGCTGTTGATGTAATCGTCTAAAATATGTCTAATATTTTAAAAAGTAAAGCAGCACATATGAAACTTTAATCTGCACAAACCAGCACAAACGATTGAGACTATTTCGGGTGAATTTGGAGCGTGTGGGGGTGTTGAGTGAGCGGCGAACAACCTTTAAATAAATGTTTATATCCAACAAACCAAAGCAGCACAAACGTAATTTTTTACAGCACAAACCAGCACAAACGATAAAGACTGTTATTGTCACATTTTGCGTTGGGTGGGGGACCAATTTTGCGCAGGTACATCTGCATCGGAGTCATTCGTTTTTTTGGAGCTAATGTGTAGTCAGCAATACTAAACTCACGTAGAAATAATTTACATACAGCATAATCCAAATAAATTAGCAATAGACCTGCTTAGCATGTCAGAAATATGCTAATCTAAATGTACTTATTGGCTCTGTTTAAAATCTCATACTTCTGTACTATATAGTGTGTGAAACCGAGTTAAATAGTAGGCCCAAATCCTTACTATGCACATCACAGTTCCCGGACAATCTACTGACACGCCCAGATTTTGAAGTACGCATACAATGCATACTTTACTATTCCATAAGGCCACGGGAGAGACAACTTGTAACATACAGAAAAAGTGTAAGCGGCGCCAAGCACTTTACTTTAGTTTATCATCATCCAAGTTAAACATTGTCCAACTTTAAATTTGCCCTGTTGTGATTAAATTTGCCATACGTAATTTGATTCATACTACCTGTATCCATAATATAGAACGTACTGTTTTAACAGTCGGGAAGTGCGTACTTACTCAAAGGTAGGATCTACTTCAGTAGTATGCGAACTCAGATAAATCAACTTTGCCCTATTAAGCACATTAAATAGGCAGAAATATGTTGACCCCTGAACATCACACACTTGTGTTTTCCCCCCAAAGTACACAATTGTACAGTATATAATGTCTCTAAAGTAGTTTTACTAATTCTCTTCTCTGAAACTTCAAACACCTCACTGTTCCAGTATGACAATGCCCCTGCGCACAAAGTGCCTGATCTCCATGCTGTGCTCTGGTTGAAGCAGAATCACAGACGTGTCCTGGAACACAGATTACTGCACACCAGACCGCATCCCATTACATCATCGGTCTCATTTTACTGATACTACTGTAGTCAAATGAACACAGATTTTCACAGTCATGCTTTATAATCTGGTGGAAAGCCAAATTACAGTGAAAGGGGACATTTACCAAAGAGTGCGGTGGCCGGGGTGCACAAACTTTAAAGCAGAATGACGAGTTATGGCACGCAGCTTTCGACATAAGTCTGTAATAACGTGTAACTTGGATTTTGTTTGTTTGTGGCAGCAGGCAGTCTAACGCAATAAAGCCGCAGAGATTACTTTCCGATGTGGGTGGCATTCGATTCTGAAACACAACTTCACCGCTTTCACTTTGTGGAATTAAATCTTCTCGTTGTTTTTCTTTACAGAGATCACACTGGGCAAAAGCAGCAGGTAATTGCAGATTCTCCCCGGTCATTTTACAGTATCCGTTGGAAACCGAATGCGCCTAGCGTTAATCATTGTAATTAAATATGGCACAGATTCCTTCTCACTAATCCACGACAGACAAACACAGTTACTCCGTCCGAAATAGCATACTTCTATAATATATAGTAGGCAACACTGAGTATGCAAAGCGAGTATTATGTCTGAATTCTATGCAAATTATAGTACATGAAAAGTATGGCAAGCCAAATTAATAAAAAAAACGTCACTGTCAAAGGCATGACATCTACCAAAAAGGCGCTTTTTTATGGCTTTTACACAATTCACGTTTGATAGTTAGTACTCCCACCCAAATTTAAAAGTATGCATACAATGGACACTTTGCTATCCCAAAAAACATTGTTAAATTGCACACGTTTAACATCATTTAAGCTAAACATTATCCAACATAAAATTTGCGCTGCTGCGACATCATCTGTCAAGTGTTAAGATCAAAATGGTGGTACTTACTTGCGCATCTTAAGTATGCGATTTCAGACAGAGCCATTATCTCTTAAACGTGTGTTAAATTTCTTTATTCATCTTACAATCTTTAAATAAAGGCGTTTCTCATTTAAAATGTGGATCCAGCTCTACACAAGCGGCTTGCCGTAATCGGATCGGCCTAACATGAGAAAGGTGCGTACGGTGTATCCATGCAGGTTTGTCTTCTTGCCTGTGAAAATACTGTGGGTTTTAAGTGCAACCCTAATTAACTGTGTTAGTAGGCTTGGTTTCTATCTGTATTAAAAACTACTGGTAGTGTTCTAATGCATTCACCATATGTTTGTGTGTGATTGTGTAAAGACCCGGAAGGTAAAGATCTCAGGAAAAGGCCATGCAGTCGTCACATAATCCCGGTTTGTCTATCAGAGGGAATTAAAAAAATGGACAGGGGGAAATGGAAAAAAAGGCAAGAAAGGTGTCCGAGTTTGTAGAACATGACTGAGGAGTGTGTGTGTGTGTGCAGGGAGCCTTACTCCAGACCGAACGTGCTCGTTTCCTCTACTGCAGTGAGCACCTTCTCGTAAAGCATGGAGAAGGAGTGGTACGGAGGGAGATCCAGGCGGTTAAAACAGGTGTGAGCCCTGTGGACACACACACACACACACAATTCCACATAAAATACTGGCTAAATCAACTGGCATGTTACATTACATCATGTTATGTTCAATTATTAGCATAAATGTTGACCCAGGTATCGTTGCTCCATATCTCTCTCCCTCATTCTCTCTTTCTCTCGGGTACCAGTGATTAGTTTCATGCCCCTTTCCTCAAGCTTCAAGGATGGATTGAGACTCACTTTGCTCCACTTGACCCAAGGCTACAGTTTACATCACATTTGATGACATTACCATAAACTGTAATAAACAGACATTCGGTGACCCCAGATGAGGATGGGTTCCCACTTGAATCTGGTTTCTTTTTAAGGTTTCTTTCTTTGTCATCTCAAGGAGTTTTTCCTTGCCAAATTCGCCCCCGGCTTAATCATTAGGGACAAACTTACACTTTTGTACTGTTACTTCATTCGGTGTAAAGCTGATTTGAGACCATGTCCATTGTTCAAAGCGCTATAAAAAATGTATTAAATTACTGCTAGCGACATGAAATGGGTTTCATTTTGGATTTTCATCAATGCTGTTTACGCCCTTGTCCTGATTTAATGTGGAAAAATAATAAAATTAATAAATAAAAACAACATAATGGCTCTGTCTAAATTCGTATACATTTATATTATATAGTACGTGAGGTGAGTATGTCCGAATTCTTAGTCTTGATCTACTGATGATCTACTGCTACTGTGTTCTGAAGTATGCTTACAATGGATATGTTATTATCCCATGGTCTCACGCAAGTGGCAACATGGCACTACTGAAGTGCTTTAAGTTTTACTTTAAGAAAATGGATTGTTGTAGTTAAATTGCACTCGTTGGTAGTTCCAATTGCTTCATCCAAGTTAAACATTATACACTTTTAAGTTCTTGCTGCTATGATGTCATATGTTACATGTCAAAGCAAATCAAAATGGCAGATGTAGAACGTCTAAATTTTATTTATACTGCTTGTAATTATACTATATAGAACTTACGTGTTTAGTACATGTAGTACACGATTTCGGACAAAGTCAATGTGTATTTCTTTATCTGTTAAATATTATTGCATCTATATCTTGAAAATCTCTAAATAAATAGATTATTTTTTAACAATTTTTTTAATCTAACAAGGGAAAGAATCAGAACAAAGGACATAATGTGATAGGTAACTGAAATAGAGCTTCAAAAATGAAGAGCTGAAACGGCGGTTCGTCTGCCGCAGCTTTCTTATGCTTTGTATATCACGGTGACGCAAGAATGGGGTCATGTGACACCTGGGCACATCAGGACGTCTGCTGTTAAAGCTAGAGATCGACCAATATTGATATATTTTAATCGATACCTACACTGATTATATGTGACTGATAACCAATATCCAGAACCGATATTTATTTATTTATTGTTTTACTTGTGTGTTTTAATCTGACAACAAAAAAAGGATTGAAACACTTTTTTTGCATGCATGTTTCTTCCATGTCCTTTTTTTCAACAGCCATTGCAGTCAGTTTACTTCTTTCTTACAAAAAAACAACTTTTATTTCTACACTAAATAATAATATTCTAATATAATTATAATAATAATAATAGAGGGGTGTGAAAGTAAGATACATATTACAAAATTAACTCAAAATTTGAGTGTACTCTTATGAAGGTGGCCCTTATGAATACTGAGGTATTCAAGCATAAAGCAGGTTTGTACAACTAATTTTTAAAAAATAGTCAAAACGATCTAAACAAAAAAAAAAAAAACGGTTTATTAATCTAGGGTTTTTTAGACACTCAGTTTCTAATTATAATGATTTATTAAGTAAAAAATGTTACAATTATTTTAACTATAAAGATTTTTTACTACTAGCGGTGTGGTTAAAACGTCTCTACTCACAGTGCACGTGCACGGTCTTGCACGCAATATCTTTGTTTTGGAGCCGAAATTACCAAACCGATATCTGATTTAAAAAAAAAAAAAAAATTATATATATATATTTAGACCGTGCACTGTGAGTAGAGACGTTTTAACCACACCGCTAATATATATATATATATATATATAGATATATATATTGATATATGTATATATATGTATATAGTATGTATATATATGTATATGTATATATATATGTGTATATATATGTGTATATATGTATATATATATATATGTATATGTGTATATATGTATTGTATATATGTATATATGTATGTATATATATATATATATATATATATATATATATATATATATATATATATATGTATTATCGGTTGAGAAGCGGTGCAAATCCATCAATTGACACCCTTTAGTAAATACAATTATTAAAAATTGAAATGACTAACATTATGTATTACTTAGAATCAGGAACGTAATGGCTTATTTTTCTTTAACAGCTCACACTTGCTGAAAATGCCCTGCATGTCCACCTTGGTTGTCTTTATGTTTTTTAATAAACATTCGGTTTAAATGCCTTAAAAAGATTTTTAAAAGATTGCTTAGATTCTTGATTACGGGCTATGTCATTTTATGCTGTACGTCTATTACGATGCCATCGTACACTAGCCGGATGATAGCGTTTAGTCGATTTTTGTATGATTTAACCAACAAGTATGATTAAACCAATACCTGATACCATTTTTTTGTCAGCAGAGAATTCCACTATGCCTTATTTCAGCTTACTTTTTTGGGAAAAAAGTAAAAAATTGTAGCAAAATGAAAAATGGGATTTTAACAAAAAGTCCCAGTGAAATTAGTTCGAAACACGATAACACTAATTGCTAGACTGCAGGCCGTACCTTGGAAGGGAAGTAATTTTTCCCCATTTCTCGACGCAGAAGCGGCGTGGACCGTTGCTTCCCCGAAGGGAAGCGAAGCCTTCATAGGGAACGCTGGAGGTGCCTGTGACAAACTACACAAAAAAATTCACTTAGCTTAGAAAATGATATGACTACTTCAGCCAATCTAGTTTGACATACCTGAAGAAGTCTCAGTCTTTGCTCGTTGTTAAAACGTTCCACCGCCGCCCAGAACCATCGGATCACGATGTGACCATCGTGATAACCTTCAGCGAAAATATTTTGTGTAAGTAAAACTATCAGTGCAATTGTTCCTGCAATATGAACTCTCCCCAAAGCAGAGAGAGTCTTTAAGAGTAATGCATTAATATCTACAATAAACAGCCAAAAGTTTGTGGACACCTCACCAGCACACCCACCTAAGTGTTCATGAAAACATGCTGTGTTCTGGATGTTCTGAAGTGGAAGAACTCTCATGTCCTGCACTGAGCCCTGACTCTAACTCAACCTCTTCACTTTAACAACATTAGTGTCTGATCTATCTAATACTATTGTGACTGAAAGGTTTTCCAGAGGTTTAAACTCGATTTTAGGAGTAACACATGGATGTGATAGTCAGACGTCCCAACAAACTATAATCATGGATTATATCTCAATTAAAATAATTCCCACCTCCTCGATACTCGGTGTTGTTTCTCCAGTCAGAAAGGTCGATTTCTGCAGTTCCAGCAATGACGAGTTCCAGCTCACGGGCGTCAAACACAGAGACCAGCCGCACGTCCACGACCTGCACCGCCGTTAGTTAGAACATTGTATCGTCTCAAAGCCAGGAGCAAGTCTTATAGAATTCAACTTTTACTATCATTTTCAGACCACTTTTTTTGTAGGGCTGGGCTGATAAAACATATCATATCATATCAAATCGCAATAAAGTTTGTCGAAAATGATGATAAACTTTTACATTTTTACACTATATGAATTAAAACATGTTATAGTTCCACCGTCCTCCAAGTGGGACACTGTGCTCCATGAGTGAAATCTTTGCGTCATACAGCACTTAGAAATAAAAAAGCTAAGCACGTAGCATATTTTTGGAATGCTGAGATTCTTAGGATTGAACTATCTTAGGACACAATAAACACCAGGTACAACCAGTGTCTTTGTCAGACCACTAACATATATATTGAAATATATATATTGCTATCGATCAATATATCGCCCAGCCCTACTTTCTTGTGCCAACACCAGGATCAGTGCTGTCCTACCTCGTAGAAGCCTCGCACCAGACTCTCCGTCTGCTGAGCCACACCTCTCTCAATGCGCCACTTCACCATGCGCTCGATGTACTCCTTTTTATTTTTCTCACACACTGCGACACCGGCTCCTCCGGGTTTCAGCTCCCGCTCCGTAATCTGCAATGAGAAGGGAAAAAAATTGACAGTACATTTGTTTTATTCTTTTTAACTAAACAAGATTTACATCATATGTAACATGTAGAGTGAAAGTTATGAGCAGATAGCTGACCTGGCCAAACACCTCTTCATTGACGGTGAAGGTGAGATCCAGCATGTTCTCGATGTCGTTGTCCTTCATCCACTGCAGGCTCTGGTGAAACTCCTCATCCAGAAACTCCAAATCACTCAAATCACATGGACTACAAAGTAAAGATTAACTACGGTTACATACATTCGGAGGAGAGAGCAGTTCCAGTGATTCTCTGGTCAAATAATTAAGCAATGACGTTCTATGTTTTTTGGGAATGGATAAAATTTTGATTAAAATATTTTCTCTATAAATAAAGTTAATAATGTTGTAATATCTAATAACATAGGGACAGCCCTGTCCCAATTTACAGGTCCCAAAACCCGCACTTGCACCCAATACAGCTGAAGTGGAATGATTTCACCCAATCACATACTGTATCTTGATGGACGGACTCACATGCGCAGGAGACCTTTATAGAACGGTCGAGTGAAGAAGGCATCCAGGAGGTACTGGTGAATCAGAGCGAGGCCCAAAATTCTTCCGCTGAACCGGAACCTAAGAAAAGAATGGGTCTTTGTTTCATCACTTCATTCATTTAGTCATTATCTTTCTCGTTGCCATAAATGACACCCTGTTGCGTTTTCTGGTGACTCACCACTCATGGTGGTTGTCCACAAAGGCCGACATTGGGCTGATCTGCACAGTGTATGTGTCGTTAGCAGAGTATTCAAAAAGTCCATAATATGGGTTAAAGAGCTCACGTGACACCAAGAAGAAGAACTCCCTCGAGGGGCCACTGTAGTCCAACCTGATTGACATAGAAACACACTATGAGAACTTACTGAAAACTTACATTTACATTTCTGGAATTTTAATCTAACATTCATCTCTATTTTTTAACAAACTTAGATGTTAAGGGCTATGGGCCTTTGTCATAAGCCCAACAGTGGCAGTTTGGGCAGTCCAACACCTTAACCAATGCGCTCCCACTTCCCTTTATCCTAATTTATTGATATTTGTTAAGAAGGTTAATATACAAAGTTAAAGAGTATACAAGTCATGAGTGGTGTGATGTTTAGTATAGATGGAGTATTTATGAAAAACCTTCAATTATCCTCTTTTAGGACTATAAATAAACCAGGACTAAAAACCGCCCTATTTATACATACGTTTAAACAGCACTCGCTGTAAAGTTAAGACGGACTTACACTGTATCTTTTTTAATAGTCTTTTGCAATTGTCGCATGTCAGACCGTATAAAAATGATCTCTATGGCAGACAGTAGGATGTCAGTCGTCATAATACCAGACTATACGGCAGACACGGAGAGTTGCAATTTGTCCACCCGTGACACTTTCGCTAACTCGCGTTCTTTCGCTAAACTGCAGCAAACAAACCAGGGCAACGATGCGTCAGTAAGGCTTCTATTTTACTGATTTTTTATTTTGTACAAATCTCCTTTCAAAGAAAGCAAAGATATTGTAAGGCTAAGCCAAGTATACAATAGCTAAAAAGGGCATACAGACTTCAACCCAAATGTAGATTTGTTATTATAAAGCCAATAAATTGTTTTGGCAACAGTTTAAGGTGCCATGGTAAGGTGTCCACAAACTTGGCCATATAGTGTATACAAAACACCAGCTATAGTTTGCTACAATTTCCAGAATAAATAATAGAAAGAGGGTCATAAGTGCAATTACAATCTAGTCACTTGAGACATTTAATGAATAAAAATTACAATGTACAAAACTTTAGTTTATAATTATCTTTTCAATTTTAATAATTATATTGATAGTACACTTAGTACATCTATCTATCTATCTATCTATCTATCTATCTATCTATCTATCTATCTATCTATCTATCTATCTATCTATCTATCTATCTATCTATCTATCTATCTATCTATCTATCTATCTATCTATCTATCTATCTATCCGTTAAAAGACCTATCATTTACTAGTTTCCCGAGCTAGTAGATTTGAATGACATCACAGCTGCTACACTATACCAGGGTTCCCATAACTAAGACCCAACATTCTGATAAGACCCCGCCCCCACGATTGGCAACGCCAGAGACATATTTTGAAAATGTGATTTAAATCGAATCGATGTTTTCTTCATATCATTATCATATCATATATCAGTATTTGATAATAAAAGTTGCCTTTTAAACTAAAATCCCCATTTGTTAGACTCCCCACCAACAGAATAGTACTGAACCAGAATGGTTCAACACAAAAAGTAATGTTTATTGGTCTGTTCGATCAGAATAAAATAATCAACTAAGCTAACATTCGAAAGCAAAATAAATACATAAATTATCATTAAATCAACACAATAATACTGGGAGTCACTCTGGAACGTGGAGTTTACTGTTACAGATCGACCCGCATTATCACCATTAAAGAAAGAACACATTATGTGGCCCTCACAGAAAAAAATTTGGGGAACCTCTTCGCTATACACACATTAGCGAACAAAAAAAAAACCCTGTAGAAATGTATAACCCGGGTTTACTCACCCCTCCTCCCCTACGAAGCTGACGTACAGTTTGCTTCTCTGCAGGTCTTTACGAGAGTAGCACATGATCTGGTTAAAGGCATCTTCCAATAGATGATCTCTGCGGATAATCAGTCTGGGAATGGGACAAGAAAAGCAGCAGGATGTTACAAAGCAATGACTTTAGTTGCATGGCCAAAAGTATTGGGACACTCACTTCACTTTTCCTGGACCCTGGCCATAACCTTTTGTCTCCAGTTTGCGGTAAAAGTTTCTGAGTTTAGCCTCAAAGTCCCGTTTATAAGGCGCGGGGGCGCGGGCGTTAGCACGTGGAGTTCCTTTATTCAAGTGTAAGAACAAACGAGGTGAAGAAAAAAAAGGATAAAAATATAAATGTCATACTTTAAAAAAACCCTAACATTGTCATTGCATTGCATAACTAAAATAATGTAAAGTGTATTAGAATATGTTAATATTAATATGTAATCTAATGTGTTTAAAAAACAATCAAAGATGCCATCTATACACTGTATATATCTATACACTCGCCATCTTTTTTATTAAGAACCCCCAAATTCCAGCATATTCGTGCAGTTTCTGGGTCATATAATCACATGGCAGCAGCAATATTAGAAACAGTGCCTGGGGTGACCCTCAAGGTTTGATGCATGTTCCGAGATGCTTTTTCTGTTCACAGCAATTATAAAGAAAGATCTCTCATCAGCAAACTTGTTTGCATATCACACAAAATCCATCTGAATGGCATGAAGTAATTTTTTTGATTTAGGATTCGCTCTGAGGAACTTAAAATGCATATGCTTTTGATCAGAACAGAAAAAAAGCTTTTATTGTGTACCAAAAGTTGTTGTTTAGAACAAGGGAATTTTTTTTCCTGAAAACCAGCATCTGAAAAAGGGAGGAGTAAAGTCAGCTTATGATTATGCCCATGTCTTTTCTTGTGTTTTATTTACTTCCTGCCCTGCATCTGAATTTAGTGTGGCATCAGAATAATGTGATTGCAAACAAGCTCACAGGATGTACTCTAGAGTAGAGATGAGTGAATCCAGATTCATCCGGCTTATTTAACAAATCCTTCAGTTTATTTATTTGTATCAGTTAATTTTGTCCAAGTTAAGTTATTAACTGATTAACCTATACATTTGATTTGTATAAGTTAATTAGTTGCTAACGACACCATAGAAAAACAAAATGGTGTCATTTTCAGCTTGTTTTGATCTAAATAGTTGTAAGCTAGTAATTGTAGGAACAAGTAGCCAATTGAGTTGTTTATGAAGCTTCAACATAGAGTATTAAAATTGCCGGTACAGATTAATCTGAAACGTGCAATTACGTGGCAGCATCTGACTCGTAGCGTGTAGCGAAACAGACGGATCCAAATAAATCAGTGTGTGAGATTAAGGAGTCTAAGGATTCTGTGAATTTTTAAGGATTCAGTGAGCACCCTCTAGTCAAAGTATCACTGTAATAAATACTTGAATAATAAAAAAAATAATAAATTAGGCTGAGGATAGACAACACCAATGTCTGACACTGTTAGAAGACACCGAAGTAAAGTAAAAAGAGCGTATAAAGTGAGAGTGGGTCATGTGACCTCTCACCAGGGGAGCTTTGTGGGGAGGCATGACAGTAACCAGGGTGCAGTAAGGCATGAGGCGGCACATATGACATCACTTCTTCTTCGAACAGACTGTGAAGAGAGACACACAAGGTAAAGTACAAACAAGTCATACACAATATGGTGCAAAACACACACATACAAGCAACCTCCAATATCGAATATCTTTTTTTTTTTCAAACTAAGGAGTTAAGGGTTAAGGGCCTTGCTCAGGAGCTCAGCAGTAGCAGCTTGGTGGAGCACACACACACACACACACACACACACACAAGAGATGGGTGATATGACAATCTCAATAATTTTGTTCCATATTGATCAATAACTATGTATATTTTATATTCATTTATGTATAATATATATTTTTGTTAATGCTTCCAGCTTTAAAAGAAAATCACAACAATGACTAAAGTCACAAAAAGAGGGTTTAATAATTACATTTTCATAGTTAATTTATTAACAAAAACAGATTAAACATTTGACTTGAAAACATTAGGACAACTTACTAACAAACTTAACACAATATTTCCAACTGTTCGTTTTGTGTAATAAATCAATATACTTTTATTTTGAAAACAGTGTCTAAACACTATGTTTGAAAGGGCATAAAACACACAAGTGAAGTGCTGCGGCCATTTAGCGACTCAGCTTCTGCTACATTCATAGATGTTCATCGACATATTGACATCATATTTTACTGAATTGGATTGTTTGGATTCTTCACTATGTAACATGATTTTTATTGGAATTTTATGGCTTAATGAATTTATAGGTATTTTTTAAAAAATCTTTTTACAGTTGTGTGAATGTATGTTTGTCTGTTGGCAGTCTGATACCCAGTGTTTGTTTTGTCTTATAATGGTTTGCATCATTAAGTTACAAAAATATCAGCTTTCCAAAGATATTTAATATGTTTATCAGATTTTATTTATCTTTTTTCTCTGAGTGCTGATTTGACAATATTTCACTAATTGAACACAGTGTCCCACTGGGAGGACAGTAGAACGTTAACAGGTTTTAATTCAAATGTCCAGAGCTGATCATTCTTCTCTAAATTAAGTTGATCGTGAATCGATATGAGTATCCGCCCAGTCCTAAAACACACATTGTCACTGACCTGAGCAGCATCACCAGATCTGCGTCACTGGAGAGCCGAGCCAATCCAGCCGCACCTTCATTTCGAATAAACTGAACCTTCTCTCTGCAAACATAAGCACAACCTTTATGTCCAATCTACGGAAAATACCAAACAATATAAACTTGATTCATTTATTCACCATATTATAACATAAGAGTCGAATGATTCTTTGTTCTTATTGTCACTGTTACACTTTTGAAATTAGGTGTGACTAACAGAGAAACCTACTTGAGGGAATGGTTTCTCACGAGTTCTGGCTGCCTCTCCTGTAGGATCTCCAGTATGTTCGGTTGCCGAAGGAACGCCACAATTTTCTCGTTGTACGCTGTAAGAAAAATGGACATAATTAAAATTTCTAAAGACCTGGTATAAGATTCTGTCACTTATAGGACACTTATAGGATGCTTAAGTAATAATGTTTCAGGGTCGGTACGCAATATATCACAATATAGTGAAAGAACATAATTTATTTTTCACATAAAGAATCAAACATAGTACGACATATAAGGAAATGCTTTATTGGCTGCCTAATAAGGAAATTAACAGCAAGATAAATGATTAATGTGCGATTATATGTATGTGTGCTTTTTTGGTGATGTTCTGTCCAAGGGCCTGGATAGGCTTAGGAAAAAAGCTTTTTCTTGTTCAGCAGGCCCACAGAGTTACGTCTTACCCTTTCAAGTTCAGGGCCAGGTAAAGCTGAGATTGGTCAGGACCAAGAGTCCAGATTAGAACCAAAATTTATTTCAAGGTCAAGTTTTACTTAAATTAGATGGTTCCATATTTGTGTATTACTCCAAAAATGTTCTATTTACTAGAACACTAGAATCTCTTAGTGTAGTCCAAAACCACAAAAGTAAAACAAGTAGCATAAACCAAAGTCTGAGACAAATTCAAGCCTTGGGACCAGATTTGAAACCGATTTTTTTGTACTGGGTCACGGCACCAACATAAGCCACAATAAATATTTTTTTAAAAAAAAGGTCTTGATAACAAAGGCACCTCTTAGCATAAAAAACTTCTATTCCTATAGAGTATGTATGTAAGAGTAGGAGTGAGTTTCTCTATCCCCACTTACCCATAGGTACCAGGTCTTGGTAATGGTTGCGACCGGAGCCAGCGGAAGTGCTTGAGGGCCTAGTTTGCATGGGTGGACTAGGGGAGCGGGAGTCATTTGCCACCTGAAGCACACGTAGTAAGCCTTTATACTTATAAGTAATAAACAAGACATCATAAAATGCGTCAGTAATCGCTGTGCCTTTACCTGTACCTCTCCAGCACTGTGGCTCCTTTGGCGACTCAGGCGCTGTCGATGGGCCAAGAGGCCACTGGAGCGGGAGCTCTGTAGAGGCAGCCGCGGGTCAATGAACGTCGTGGCACGGCAGTTGTGATCCACAAAAAAGAGCTAGTACAAAAAAATTATTAACACTGTAGGTGATCAGACTATGGATCAACATGTTACTGAACTGTAGAATAATTTTTATAAAAATTATAATTTCTTTTGACATTATAAAATGTTTAAGACACAAAAGTTTTTATTTGTTGTCACACACCGCAATGACAGCTATGATATAATAGGGGGTTAAGGGCCTTGCTCAAGCTTAAACCCTAATCTTAAAAAACAATCAAAACAAAAATCATTACATGCCTAGGAAACACATTGCCAGCAAATCATTACAATTACATATTTCCTTTTTTTCTAATCCACAGTTCTAATTATTCTTACTAGTACATCTAATCTCTCTAAATCAGTAAGTTTATCATACCCATTATGCTAATGCACTACATCTGCTACTTATATGTTTTGCAAAATTTTTAGCCCGTTAAAGTTGTCAGTTTTACTGTATCATAAAAACCCTACTAGCCTAGGAACCTAAATACTGTAAACTAAAGCAATGTTGCCCTGAAATTTTAATTGTACTTTTATTCAGTCTAATCTAGTGTGTCGTGCTCCTGATTTATGGCATATATTGCTAGATGTCTTGTAAATGATGTACTGATCATTTTTAACTTCTCGTTACTTTTTGTTTTATTCTCAAATGGAAAAAAAATATCTGCTTAAGGAACTTTTGGTCTGGAAATCATAAAAAGAAGTAAAGAAGAGTATGGGAAAAATCGCTGCATGGGAAAAATTGTCCTTGTTTTTGCCTCCTACCCACTTTGTGTCATCTTTGGCATTCCATACTGACATTAACCACAAGCTTATATTTGTCGTTTTTTCTTTTTTACTCATCCTTCTCACCGATCATGCTAGTTTAGTCCATTAATTGTTTCCCGTGCTGTCTGATTCTTTGTCTGAAGTTATGACTTGACATGAATGTGCAATTAGAGAAATATAAAACAGCATCTACATAACGAACTCGGGTAGCAAAGCGACAGCTGAGAGGATAAAGATTCTGTTCATGAGGTCCATGGTGTAACACATGCACGCATACATGCACACACACCTTGCCCGTATGGTCGTGTTTCATCTCCCAGCCACGTGGCAGCTCCAGCTGCTTGTTGGCAAACGAGTTGAGAAAGTTGACTAGGTCTCGGTTGTGCTGGTAGCGTTCAAAGTGCTGCACATCCCGCCGTACTCTGCTGATCATGTGCTTCAGACAGGTGTTGCTTGTAAACATGCGGTAGGCACTCTGGAAGACAACAGAACTGAACTTCCGAACTTTCAATGGACCTGCTGGAGCCTTTTTAAAAAATCTAATCGATGAATACTGAGTAGCTGAAGTGTAAAAATAAAAGTGTAAAATAAAAAAAATTAAAGAAAAAGAAAAAAAGAAAGAGTTTATCAATCTAACCAACCATTCATGCATTCTATTCGTATATCCATCCATCTATCCCTGTCCATCCATCCATCCATCTATTGATCCAGGTTAAAGATGCCCTTAAGCAATGTTCTTAACCCCTGTTCTTAATTCCGTTATTCCTTCCTTGGAACTGTGAAACTCAAACCCTATTCCAGCATGACAATCTCTTGTGCACAAAGCGCCTGAGCTTCATGAAAACTTGATGTTTTCTGGTTAAGTGGAGGGAGTTAGGTGTCCTGACTCTAACTTAACGCCACTGAACACTTTCCAGATGAACTGGAACACTGACTGAACCTCCTCACCTTAACATTAGTTTGTAATATCATTAATAATTTTGTGGCTGAAGAACGAAATCCAAACAGTCACATGACACAATCTAGTGCAAAACCTGCACAGAAGTCTGGTGACAATTATAGAAGGACGATTGAAAACATCTGAAATAGGATGTTAAAAATAACAATACATGGATTTTATAGTCGGGTGTCCTAATACTTTTGTTACTATTTTATTTATTCAAAGGTAATAAATAAACTTTGAAAATTGTGCTGCCTTAAATGTCCATTTGTTCAGTCTAGCTGACAGGTATGTAAACCAAGTTTGACAAAATAACAAGAACAGAAGTAAAATGTCTCTGTTAGTCCCGTCTGCCACCTGCCACCCTGTTAGCTGCTGATTTATTCTGAAAATCAAATTATTTATCAGCACTTGGCTTCGATTAGAGCAAAGTGTTCCCAGAATGTGAGGGTGTTATATGGGAGGGGGAGAGAAAGAGAAAGAGAGAGAGAGAGAGAGAGAGAGAGAGAGAGAGAGAAAAGGGAGAAATAAAATAGTGATGACAGAGAGTGAAAAAGAGAATGAAAAAAGAAAGAAAGAGAGCAAGAAAAAGAAAGAGTGAAAACAGAGTGGGAGAAAAAAAAGGGGAAAGAGAAAAAAAGGAAAATAGAGTGAGAGCGACAAATAAAAAAGGAGAGAAAATGAGAGACAAAAAAGAGAGAAAGAAAGAAATAAAAAAGGAGAACAAAGATAGAGACTGAACAAACGAAAATAATAAAAGAGAGAGTGAGAGGGGGAGTAAACGAGAGAGAGATAAGAGTGAAAGTGAAAGAGAGTGAACGAGGGAGAGAGGGAGAGAGAGGGAGACAGAGAGAGACAGACAGACAGAGAGAAATAAGACAGAGAGATGGAACAAGTGAGAAATGAGAGACAGAGAGAGAGAGGGAGATACTTACAGGGTTAGAATGCAGCACAGTGAAGAAGTCAGGACTGGAGAGAAACTTGGCCCCAGGAGACTGCAGCAGCAGAGAAAGTCGCGAGTGAGAGCTGGTCTGAGCCAAAGCCCCGTCTCTCCGGTAGTCTGGCAAGAACACGTACACGCAGAGCAATTAAATGCCCATGTTGGCACGACGCATTGGGCTCAATCCCAACACCAGGTCTTAAAAACTCCACTAATGGATCTCTGGAACTTTGGAAAAAACTCACAGAACCTAATTGCCCACTGTCCTATTACCATACATCATCCCGAATGCTGTGATGATGTCATCCATTACTTACCGGCCGTGGAGTGAGAAAGCATTTCCATGTCGTCAACAGAAGGGAAGTCTTCGCTTTGTTCCTCCGAGCTCCTCTCGCTGGTCATCGTTCTACGGATGCTCTGGTACCTAACAGAAGTCAGGGAACAACCTTGTTTTTTAGAAATAATTCAGTTCTCCAATTTGAAAAAACTGCTGTTTTAAGAATAATGGAGATAAATAACCAATAAATCAACCTAATTGACTGTCCTGTTGTCTCGGGGTCAAATTGGACTAGTAAAAATAATAATTGGAGAAATCTGGTTTTATTTTTATGTAAATGCTTAAAATTAATGTCCAGGCAATTTAAAAGAACAAAACAGTTAAATTAGAAATAAGAAAAACAATTTTATATTGCGTTAAACGCTGCTATTGAGTTTAATATGTGTAACTATTGCGATATTTTTTTCCATCATTGTGTATCGATATTATAAACTCTACTATCGATACACATTTAAATGAACTCTTAAACTGATTTACATTTACAATAATAATTAATTAAAATCCTTCTCCGCACCTGTAGTAGTCAGGGACACATATGGCGTCCCTGCCTTTGTAATCGTTTCATTTTTAGCTTGCTTTATAACTTCTTTAATTTTTGTGTTGCAGTATATAGTGATATATTTTACTGTGATGTGTATTGTATTGTGAGGCTTTGTTTAGCTATGTTTAAGCTGTGGGGCATGACATGACAAGTTTACTGACTTATCTATTTATTTATTTTATACGTTTTCAGCTAACTGAGCAGGTCGATAGTTCTGGGAATTGAACACATGATCTTTCTCTTTAGTGGTCTTTGGCTGCTAAGCATCATAACATGTCATTTTTACCAGATAGATGGTTGTAGTTTGTCACTTTTATTGTTACTGTATACAGGTGGTGCTGCTAGCAATTTTGGTCCCTATGAAAGACCCCAAAAAGGTGTAGACTCTTAAAAGCGTCCTAAATAAATTTCTCCCCAAATCCTCCCCTAAGTGGTGCCCCTGATTTTTTTAATCTCTTTTGTAAGTGGTTAAGGTTTGGTACTGATTGTTAGATGATGGTTTCCATTCCCAGGACCACCAAGCTGCCACTGCTGGATCCTTTTAGCAGGGGCTATAAACATGAACTGGTCAGTTGGGTAGAAAATAGTGATAATTGTAAGTTGCGCTGAAAAAAGATGTCTGCCAAATGCCAGAAATGTAAATATAATATAAATTCTATTGCACAGAACTCATAATTTTTCTAGTAGCTACACTACAAATCTGACCAAAAAGTATATTTTCTGATCTTTACCAGATATAAACACTGTCTGTATGCGAAGTGACTGTGCTGTAACCTGCGATTGAGCTGCTCCATCTGCTGGATGGAGCTGGAGCGGGTTAAGCCCTGAGGGGCAGGAGGACCTGTGGGTCTCTGCCATGTGGTGGTCCGGTTCACATGATCCACGAAGAAGATACGGCCATGACTGTCGATCCGGGCTTCCCAGTCTGTGGTGGGGAAGTAGACAGAGTTGTAAGTCATTTCTATTGGTAATAGTTACTGGCTTAGTTACATATGTGATTGTGTTTAAAAGTAGTAGTCTATAATTAACAGTATGCACCAAAACATGGAAAAAAGGAATAATGATAATAATTAATGTTTTATTTAATAAATTTGGTAACATTGCTTAAAATCTCCAGTGTAAAATAACAAAAAAATTCCAATAAGACTATATTTATATGTACTGTACATCATAACACGTATATAGTGTAGTATAAACACACACGGAGGTGAATGCATGCAGACGAACATAAACACATACACACACTCACTGGGTGGAAGCGGCTCGTCTACACGCTGGTACCGATGGATGTCTTGTCTTACAGATGGAAGTGAATGAACCTGCTGGTGCCCGTTCAGCTGAGTGGGACCTGTACAACGAAAACGACTTTTATTTTATCTTATAAATCCAACTGAGAAGTTAAAAGTTCCGGGCATGCTCAGGGGCCCAGCTGTGGGAGCTTGGCGATGCTGGGAATTAAACCCACAACCTACCGATCAGCAGTCAAACACCTTAACATCTGAGCTTGTATGTCCCCCTGTTTTATCAAACTGACTTCTGATAAAGAAAAAAAAAATCTCCAGACACAGGAAGCTATGGTAAGTAACTTGTTTTTACTTTTTCTACATTTGATGGACATCCGGTATGGAAGTTCCTGCTTTTTAACCAAAACACACTTCTGTAAATCACTTAGCAATCTCATTCATCTGTTTATGTTTATGTTATGATTGTGACCGAACTAAAGATCTCACCCGTGTTTGTGTCCGTAGCAAAAGTCTCCGAACTGACTGATCCGCCCTCGCCTGAATGCATTAGCTCCTCCTCTTCATCCTCCTCCTGCGACACACCCGCTGTTGCCTCCAGACTCCACCTCCGAGACATGGTGTCCTCCTCTACCTCATCTTCATCCTCGTTGGCCAATAACTCTGGAGGCGGTGTGTGCAGTTCAAACTCGTCAGTCGGAGGAGGTTCGCCTCCAGCATCGAGGACTTCGTAGCTTGTGGGCGGGTCGTCTGAGAAATCGCCGCCCCCTGGATCTATGGCTGTCTCTGCCCCTTGGTCGGCTTCCTTCAGAGAGCAGTTATGGAAACAGTTGGTGACTATTACGTCTACCAGCAAGGGGTACTTCAGGGGTAGATTCAAGATTCTAGCTAGTTTACTGGATAATTTAAAGTACAGTGAAACCTAAATTTAAAGTACAAAGTTATGAATTTTTACCTTTGAATTTAATTTTTGCAAAACATAGGCATAGAAAGCATTTTCAGTCAATTCAGGGAAACATTATGAACAACTGAAAAACTGGCCCAGGTGCCGTTCAAAACTTTGCGTCAGTCAAAAGCCAAAAGAAGCCGACGTAAGCAAGTATACAAATGTAACACACTTTTTTACATGTACAATAAGGTACAATATTATCTAAAAACCTGAACCCACAAAATGAAATTTCTTTTATTTCCTCAAAGCAAATCTAGCAAAGAATTTAGATTGGTCCTAATCAAGACTTAAATAAGACTATGTTGGCCCAAGTGTTGAACTAAGATCACGTTTGAAAGAAATTGTACCTGAGAAGCAGACACAGGCATGGGGCCACAGTCCGAGGCCATGGAGGAGATATCCACCTCTGTGGCCAACTCCTCACTGGGCCCTAGCGCTTCCTCTCCTTCTTGTTCTTCTTCATCCTGTCTTTCCAACAAACTTGCCGTCTCTACTTGTGGAGCCACAGAACTGGGTGGAACCTCTGGCTCCAGAACCACTTCAGTTCCTAAACTCAGAGTCTCCACCTCTGACTCCAAACCAGCATTTTCTAGTACCTCCTCCAAATCCTCTGGTTCTTCAGGAGGTTTGTGGAGCATTACCGGGCATCTGGTGAGACCGTTAAGGGCGGGCATTATGGGATCAATACCAGCAGACCTCTCCTCATCTTCGTCAGAATCGATATGGAGCATGTCACTGAGGCGGGTGTGGGTGGGGAAGCTGGAGCTCAGTTTTGGAGACGCCGCGCACATCGGACGCTCACCTGGTCCTTTGGGAGCCTCGATGGCATCGAGATGATCACTAAAGGTTCTCTGTAGTATGCTGAGGGAAGGTAGAGCTTCTTCATCCAAGGCACCAGCGCTTATCTCAGCTTCAGGCGATAGAGCACCACTTCCTTCACCATTTCGACGGAAACTCTGGGAGCGGGCAGGGTACAGGATGGTGGAAGAGAGAGGAAGAGGGTGGGGCAAATCTTCATCATCTGAAGGGGTACCAGGGGGTCCATTATAGGTTGCTGCTCCTAGGATTGACTCAGGGGTGACATCTAGGGTAAATATATCCAAAAGATTTTTATACAAATATCTTCGAGTTTCATTTGGTACACACTTGTACCTGTGGATGGGGGTGTGTACTGTGGAAGTACCAGAGTCGGGCAACTCATGTTTCTTGAGTTCCTTTGCTCTGCTTGTATTTCAATTATCCCTGCCTTACCCACTACTGATTACCTGGCTCAGGTGTGTTCAGTCTCTCAGAAAGTGGAAGATACCAATTCACTTGTGCTACATCTAAAACCACATACTACTATATTTGAGTTAGTATGTACCTCCCAACCATAAAAGTGCATTCTATATACTATGATTATGAGTAGTAGGAATGAAATTTGGACATACTACATGCACCATGTTAATAATGTCACATGACATATGACGTCACAACAGAACAAATTTAAAGTTGAATATTGGTTAATTTAAATAACGTTAAAAAAGTGTAATTGAATCACAAAGTACAATATTTTCATTGTGCTGCATCACCGCTTTCTGCTATTTTTTATTTTTATTTTTAAGAGTGGTATCTTCCGTGGGCTGATGGGATAGTATGTGATAAAAGTGTCCATATGCAAACTTTAAAATCCGTGAAAAAGTAGTAGATCAGTTGGTAACTTTTTAGCTACTGCTTTTTTATACTAATGATTTAGACATACTACTAGCATCACATACTTGGTTTTGGGGATAGAATATGAAAACTCTGAAAGTATGCAATTTCTGACAGAGCCAGGGTCTTTCCCAGTCCTCGCCATCTGCGATGGTATTTTCCAAGCAGGACAGAAAACTCAAGAAACATTAGTTTTCCACCCCTGTTTAGTATGCATGTGTTGTCTCACCGTCCTGGTTAGTCGGGGTGATGTCGACCTTAAACTGCAGCTGACCACTTACATTATCCGTAGGCAAGCGGCGACAGAAAGAGAAGCTTAGGGATTGGTTCCTGTGAGAAATCCAGACACAGGTTGAAACTATTTTTAGGACTCTCTCTGTTAGCATGTTGTGTCATGTTGTGGATAAAAATAGGAATAATTAGCAGGGGGGAAAACACATTTACCCTGATGCATGTCTTTCCAGCAGCCTCTGAACAGGAATGTTTAACTGCCCCAGAAAGCGTTTAATGATAGGACGACTTTTAGCAAACTTGTCCTTAACCTCGATCACCAAAACGTCAGTTATCAGGGCCACAAATGTGTGTCTCTGCATGGAGCACAGAAGAAAGAAAAAAAATGTGCTTAGTTGTGTATCTGCGACACGTTTTTTTGTTTCAGTGTTTGTATGTGGGAGTATGTGTAAGGGTGTAAGGAGAGCATGTGTGTGCTTTAGAGAGAGAAGGGGAGCGAGAGAGTGAGAGAGAGAGAGACCGAGAGAGAGAGAAAGAGAGAGAGAAAGAGTGTGTAAAAGGAAGGAGTGCATGAGTGTGTGTGTGCATGTGATTGAAAGTGTGTGATTAGGTGCATGAGTGAGTGTGAGAAGACAGATTGTGTGCGAGTATGTAAAGGTTGTGTACACGAGTGTGTGTGTTTGTGTGTGTGTTCCACCTCTCCATGCCACACAGGGTTTGTGGTGTTGGTGGTGATGCCGGATCGTCTCTCCTGGCCGTGGTGAGAGAAGGTTGGAAATCCGCTTCTCTTTCCCGGATGAATGCTCATCTTTAGGTATGGGTCAGGATTAAAAAACATACCTTTCTTCAACCCCACTGCTCGGATATCTACCAACAGGCAGATCACAGCACAGTTAGTGGCACAGTCAGAACACACCACCTTCAGAACATGACGCTGTCGGGTCACATTTACAGCATTTGGCAGACCCCCTTATCTTTTATGCAACTGGGGTTAAGGGTCTTGCTCAGGGGCCTAGCAGTGGTAGGTTGGTGGTGCTGGGAATCAAACCCTGATCTTCCAATTAGCAGTCCAACACTATAAACACTTTGCTACCACTTCCCCCTGAGGACCCATCTGATCACAGCCCAGAAGAATAACTGCCCAGCTGGATCACAGCACTGCCAGATCACGGCCCAGTCAGAACAACAGCTGCTTAAATAGATCTATCTCAAAGACCAGAGCCACTAGAGTCATTTATTTTGCATAGTCCAAAATAATCAGCGGCAGCAATCAAGAATCCCACCCCTTGCCATTAAACACTTTCCCACATGATGATCATCTAAAGATCTTTAAATCAGTCAAAAACTGATGAGATAAAGAGATTTGGACGTTTGGTCGCGGATTTAGCTGACCTGACAGAGTGAAGCTAAGCAGTTTTCGGCTGGTGTCTGAAGTCATCTGTCCTTCTCCTTGGCTGTCGGCCTAGACAACACACCGGAATCAATATCTGAATATTTCTTACGCTGCCACACCATAAAAAATCCAAGCATTTGTTTTTTATAAAATTTAAATAAAAGTAATTAGCTGCTGATTTACTTCAATCAATTAATGAATCGATCCGTCATCCGCTTGATCCACACGGAATTCAGTACGTTTTTTGCATTCATTCATCTAATATGCATTCATATATATATATAAATTATACCTATGCCTTGATACTATCCTGTTCATTAATTAAGAAATTTTAAACCCAAATTAACTCATTAATTAAAAACCACAAACCGAAAATCTAGGATTCTTCACAGTGATGCAAGGCGTCGTGGCTCTCAAAGCTCCAGTCAAACCATGATAGTATTTAAAGCAGATTCTGGTCTCAGCTAGAAAAAGAGAATAAACAAAAGAATTCTTTAAGTGACCTTAATGAAGAATGAAGGAAAAGGGACTAAACTGCAGCCATACTGACCATCCAGGAAATATGGACCCGCCTCCAGCCTCCAGACAATCTGACCGCACTGGGTGCCGTTCACCCCGCGGTTCTTACAGTCCCACATGTTCGAGGGACAGGTTTCATCTAAGAGGAAAAAAACACTGTGTTTAAGGACTTTCAGGAACTAAAACACTATAAACCATGAACTTTTGTAAACCGTAAAAATGGTTAACAAGTTTAAAGCGGTCAAAAGGTTAAGGATTTGGGATGCTAATTAGCGGCTTTGGGCCCTACCACTGCCAGAATGCCACAGATAAACAAGACCCTTAACACACTCTGCTCCGGAGACTATTATGGCTGCTCCTGGCAGAGGCATGTTGAAAGGGGCCCCGCATATTGAGAGGCTATTGAAAGCTGACCATTTGAACAATTGAAAATGTCATTAATATAATAACATGGAGCAATATAATATCCGGGGGTTCCTCTCATGTTATGCTGGATATGCTTGCTTTTTCCTAGTGACTGAATTTAGCCTTTAAAAATATATATTTTTCCGACTGGAAATTTTCAATCAAACAAAATTAATAGTTTACTTGGCACACTAGGCATATAATGGAAATTGCATTCCTTATGCTGGGTCAGACTCGCGCATGCTTATGTATGCTTATATGGATCCTGCTTGACGTTAAAGTATGAGGCAGCGCACACTGACGCCTTCCTTGAATGTCTGCTTAGTTGCGGAAATGTAGAGCACTCCAGGGATGAGCCCCAGGTGAAGGTAATGAAGTGCTGAGGCTTTCGGGTCAATAACCCAGGGCAAGATGCCCAGAGGGATTGCTTAGCCCTCTCCCTGACTCAAATAATTGATAATGACAATCCCGTAAAAAGAATGTCTAGGTGTTCAGCTGCGTTCTGAATATTATAATCTAAAAGCATGTGTTCAAGACAGCGAGTTCTTCAGTCCTCCTCCTATGGGAGTTAAATGGCATCAGGAGAACAATAGCTTTTCCAACTCAAGGACATTCAGGATTCCCATGAGTGTGATTGAAAGGCTTAAGTTTCAGCCCAATGGCTCCAGGATTGCAGATCTGATCTATACTCGGATCTTCTGCTGAATCACTCAAGTCAAAGGGAACTACTTTATAGGTCAGTTGAAATCTAGAATATGAAGATATCTATATATTTAGATGTGTGTAGAATTACACTGACCTCAAATCACTCATCCAGTTTCCTGTTCTTTGGCTTTAAACCCAAACTACTCTTATTGTACCACTAAATCTTAGTGGTAGGAACAACTTTTCTACTATTTTCTAAATAGGGTTGAAACGATTAATTACCGTTATCGACAAAGCCAATGATAGAAATTTGATTCAGTATTTCGTGTCATTTGAATGTTGATGACAAATATCGGTCAACTAGTCATTAGAGCTCATATGATCTAATGAGATGGACTGTGCGGTTTAACCGGTGTGGCACTGCCGTTTTAAGTGCCGTATTATTGCTTTAAAGCATTTAAGAAGTATTAAATATGAAAAATAGCCTCACTGTCACTTTTATTTGGAACACAAATCTGGCTACAATCAGGCTTTGGTCAGTGTGGAGCTTACTGTCGCTTATAGTTTTTATTAATTCGAATATGGACACCTTCATATTTCAACTAATTGCAAAAAATGGAATAATTGCTGATTAATCGACTAGTAATTACAGATTAATTGACTTTTAAAACAATGATAAATATAAATAATATAAGCCTTCTAAATAATTGCAGCTCTATTAAATAGACATTTTTTATCAGATACAATAGGCATAACACAATAGTTTAATCAGTTGCATAATCTGGAATAATTGATTAATTAATCCACTTAATCCACTCTAAAAATAATTGTTTGTTGCAACCTTGAATCCAAACCCAAGCATCAAATGATAATTTATCAACTGGTACCTATGTGATAAAGTCCGATCCAGTCAGTAGCATCGACCTCCTCTTTAATGTCCCAGGAGATGACCAGGTTCTGTCCACGCCCGAGGGTGAACTCCAGCGTCGATGCTGTGAGGGACGAGCGACCCTGTGAGCTGACCAGGTCAGTGTCACTGTTTGCTCGGGTGAGTCCTGCTGCTTCAGCGCCGCCGCGTTCGGTCAGGCTTCGCAGGTTTTCGGGGCTCAGTGTGTGGCGAAGATGAGGGCTTCGTCTTCGCGCACCCTGTTGCTGCTCCCTTGCCACCAGGTGCTCCCGCCCCTGGGGCGCCATGCTGGGCGCCTGGTGGGAGCGGGGCCTGGATGGCAGGACCGCGGTGGCGAGAGATGGCCGAATGGTTGCAGCTGTAAGGGGGACCAGACCAGGAAAATGGAAACTACTTTTAAACAGTTTATTTGTCTATGAAAAAAAATTTCCAAACTAATACATGTGTTGGGGCAAATGTCAGAGACTAAACAGGTCCAGATAAGAAGGTTTAAATTCTTACATGATGGAGACAAGGCACAAATAAGGACAAACTGTTACACTTGATTAAGGTGGACTTCGGTTAAGCAGCTACGCAACCTGGAAAAAGAGAGAGAAGAGAGTGAAAGAGAGAGAAAATGCAAAATAGGGAGAGGGGAAGAAAGCGGTTAAACAGAGGGGGCGAGAGGAATAAAGAGAGAGAGAAGAAATAGAAAATAAAAAAGAGATATAGAGAAGGAAAAAAGAGAGCGGGAGAGAGGGAGAAAGAACGGAGAAAGAGAAAGAGGGAGAAAGAGGGAGGATAAGAAAAGGAAATAAAGAGAGAGAATAGAGAGACGGAGAAAAGACAGTGATGGGGAGAGAGAGAGAGAGAGAGAGAGGTATTAAACTCCTGCAACAAATAAAAACCCTAACCCAGAATATTTACACAATTAGTTTTAATGGCACAGCAACTACTTATTTATCTCTATCTTTTTTTTCCTGACTGACTGAAGTCATTCGTACTCTGTACCATTAAAAAGCTTTCAATTTTCTCCAAGTGTTTTTTTAACATCTTTCCAAGGCTTTTAAATTATTCATCCATTCATCTTTAGTAACCGCTTTATCTTGGTATCCGAGTACAGCACCACACACGCACACACACACAAGCAATTTATTGCTACTAATCTACAGTACATACAGACATTATCTAAAAAGTGGTAAGGAACACGAACATTTCGAGGAAATACACAGTAATCTGAGCTGAAGTTTAACCCCTAATGCGCTTTCAGCTCTACATCATCTAATGCAGGTAAAAAGATTAGTTTTAGGATACCATACTTTTAAAAAACAGCAGTGAAAGCACTAAATTCTGTTTTGGAGAAGCTCTGACCCAGACATCCCAGATTTCCAGAAACCAGGCTGGGCTTTTCCACTGATAAAAGGTCTGAGCAGGTGCCGAACCGCCCTTAAAACTTTCTAAGTCTCGATGACGTAAACGAACGAAGTTTCCACCACAGGCAGGTTAAGATCTGCCATTTTTAAAAACGATGATGTAATTTAACAAAAAGAAGTGAGTGGTTTTGTTACTTCCATACTATATAGTGTGCGAAACTAAGTATGTAAGACAAGTAGTATGTCTAAATCCTTAGGATGCAAAACACAGTACAGGAAAAGTTCCAGGATGATCATCTACTGCATTCTGGAATTTAAAGTACACATATGGACACTTAAATATCTCATCAGGCGACGGTAGAGACGACCTGTCATGTGGCGGTAAGCTGCAACGCAGCATTTTTTTAAAGTGCTTTAAGTACATAAAGGAAAGGACAAAGACACACACACTTACCCGTCTCACATACATTCCCTTTTCACACATAGCTACACACACCACATTACACCCATTTACCCACACACATACCCCCTTGTCACATACACACACCTTCTTTCTCTCTCTCTCCCACATATACCCCTCTTCTTTCTCTCAAACACATACACAACCTCTCTCTCTCTCTCTCACATACACACACACACCCTCTCAAACACACATTTTGGAAGAGAAAGAGACTCCAGTGCACTCTTGTGTTCCAGCTTCCCAACGTGTACAACAGAGACGTTTTCACAGCAAAACACACACAAGAAAAATAAAATCACAGCTTACAATGTTCATGTCTGTCTGATGCATTAAATGCTTACATGCTGGGTGCCAAAACTTTTGGAAGATCTCTAATACGACTGAATTAAAACCCCAAAATGTTGAACTTTGAGCATTTCATCAGTGTGTAAAAGAATTTTAAAAGACAAATTAAACGAAAGATTCTTCCAGATTTACACAGTGAAGTTTCCTAATGTGTGTGTGAGAAAAAGTGGGTGTGTCAGTGTGTGTGTATAAGATATAGGATATTACGTCATGCCAAACGAACGGTCGGTCTGTGCTGCTTTTTTAACTGATTATTATTATTATTATTGCAGCAGAATGAATTGAATGAAAGAATAAATTAAATAAATAATATAAAACCTGCAGACGACAGGTTTTTGTTCCGGGTGTAAAAACAGGTCAGTGAAAACCTTTTAGTGTTTTAGGGAATCAGCTGAGCTTCAAGTTTTGGGTAAAGGTTTAGTTTCCCTTTTATTTATTTGCTTTCACAGCTTAAACAGTCAGACAACAGAAAACTACCAATTCCTTCACATCCAAAATAGCCGAAGTTCATTTCAACTTTTTTTTTTTTTTTACAAAATTGAAGTCTAGCCTTACTTTAATTTTATTCAATTAATTCAATTTGTTTAAAAATTTTGTCTATTATTAATTTGTTTTAAAAAAAAAAATCCCAAAATATTTTTTATAGTTTACACTTAGAAGCTGAGTTTCATAATTAGTTAAATTTGTGGGGTTTTTTATCTTGCGGTATTCTAGTTTAGTTTCATACTGTCTGTCTGTCTGAGAGACAAGATAAATAGATAGACAGCCAGAGCCAGGACAGATAGATAGAAAGATAGACAGACAGACAGACAGACAGACAGATAGACAGACAGATAGAGACAGACAGACAGACAGATAGATAGATAGGATTGGATAGACAGGACAGACAGACAGATAGATAGATAGATAGATAGATAGATAGATAGATAGATAGATAGATAGATAGATAGATAGATAGGACAGACAGACAGATAGTTAGTCTATATTAATTTAATTTAATTTTTATTATTTTTTCATTGCTGTTGTTTAGTTGTTGTATCACCTACGCATTTCACTGTGCAAACTGGTCACCAACATGTGGATACAACAAAAAAAAGTACAACTTGACCAAGAAAAAAACTCCCTGAACACCAACCTGAGGAAAAAAACACGAGAGAAACCAGACAAGCTGGACGACTCAGAGGAAGCATCAGACTGACGAATCGGGGAAAAAAAAGCCATGGATCAGATCAGATCTATACCAATCCATTTTAATACACACACACCCAAATAAAAAGACAGATGGAGAGATAATTAAACATTTTTTTTCTTCCGCAATTAAAATTTCTGATTCTGCTTATGTTGGTCATCAATGTGATCCAGCATTTTTACCGTATTATAATAATACTAATAATAAAATCTGAGTATTAATGCTGCTGTAGAGAAGCGCGGTGTTCCATTACTTGGCGCTGAAACGTCTATGATGTCATATGTAAGCTGAACCGGAGCGGTTCTTGTTCGAAAGCTTATAACACGTCTTTCTAGCTCGCCATAACGCTAAATTACACGCACACAGCATGTCGCGCGCGCGTGCGTGCGTGTTTTTTTTTTTTTTTTTTCTCTCTCTGTCTCATGTGCGCATCTGCGAGCTGGGATTCCCCAACATCCCGCGAGCTGTTTACTGCCGCATCACATCACACAGCAACATCATCCTCAAACATCTGTCCTGCCCACGATCCGTCTCCGAGTTGTCCATTCTCACACACACACACACACACACACACACACACACACACACACACACACACACACACACACACACACACACACACACACACACACACACACCAGTCTGCAGATATTTGCTTAGTCACAGTACGAAAATTTAACTGGTTACGTGCGTGGGTTAGAAATGTGGCGCGAGGAGAACGTGGCTTACCTCGCGCGCGTCGGTGAGGTGATCACGAGGGAAAAGTGCGCAGTGTGCAAAAAAATATCAACCAGAAAGAACACAAAAACATATAAAACATCCAAACACAAGACTGGTGTGAGAGTCAGGCAGTCACGAGTCCCTGCCTGGACATGGGATCACGACACGACTGGCGGATTGACACACACAGAACCGAACTGAGCCGTCGTGCGTCGCTGGGTGGGTGTGTTACTCCGACTACCCGCCTGCGCTCGAGCTCACGCCGATTATCCTGAGAGGAATGTTAATGCAGGACAGAGACCGGGTAGATTTTGGCGCTCCCTCCTGTCCTGTCGTCTTCCCCTGCAGTGGCAGCTCACAGCGCGTGCACACACACACACACACGGTTCAGATGCTGACGACTACCAAGATGGGAACAGGGTGCTCCTGCAGAGGCAAAAAAAACTGTCGTGTGTGTGTGTGTGTGTGTGTGTGTGTGTGTGTGATGTGGGTGATAAGTAAAGAATGAAAAAAAGGGAAAAAAATATATATAAAACAGAAAAAAAACAAAAAAAGACAAAAAAAACCTTACAAATTAGCAAATTAATGTAAAAGAAAAAAGGGACGAGAGAAAATAAGAAACGAAGGAAAATAAAATTAACATAAAAAGAAAAAAGAGAAACAAATGAAATGATAATGGAAAGGTAGGAAAAAAAATTAAATATGGAAAATGAAAGAAAGGAAAAAAAGAAAGTAAGAATTGTGAGAGGAATGAAAAAATTAATATAAAAGACATTAAAAGAGACAACAAGAGAAAATAAGAATAAATGAAATAAAGTAAGAATGAAGGGGGGTCAACATAAAAGGAAAAAAACGAGGAAATAATGGAAAGAAGGAAAAAAAATGTAGGAAATAATAAAAGAAATAAACATGACAAAAAAAGCACCAAAAAGAAAGGAATAAAAGAAAGAAAGGAGAAATAAGTGTTTAGAATTTTAACATAAGAGGATTGAGAAAGGAAATGAGGGATATAACAGGAAAATGATGCTTTTTATTCCATGCTTATTTTGGAAATTTGACTTGCTAATTGATAAATTAATAAATGTTTCTATCACAAAACAGCACAAAACTAAAAAAAAAACAAGAAAAGATTTTTCAGAACCTTCTTTGAAAAATTGACCGAGACGCTCAAACGCTATTGGAGAAAACGGTCATTAGTTACAATTTTATTTGAACAATTTTCACAAATTTCTAGTAAACTTTTGTTAAAATATGTAGATAATTTTCACAATTAAAAATAGAAAGAAAGAAAGAAAGAAAGAAAAAAAAAAAACAGTTAAAGCATCGCATAGTTTCACCACACAACATTATAAATCCTGAGAATACACACACATTCGCTGGGTCCCTTCATCCTGGCAACAATCAGCCGCAAAAAAAACGGTCGGTTTTTCCAGCTGCTAAAGCTTTTCTGAATGCCGGAGGGTCATGTGACAATAACCAACCAATCAGCAAGGTATTTTGTTTCTTAAGTTCTTCGTAAATAACTTTTATAGTAGAGTTGCAGAAAGGGTAAAAATCCGCCGATGAAATTTCCTTGTAATGGAGAGCGCAGCTGAGGGTTGCTTAGCAACGACACACGCCTCCGGAACGCAAGCGATCGAATACGAAAAGTATGAGAACCAGGAGCTGATTCATGACTGATAATAAATACTTAAAGGTTCGATCACTGCAGCTAAACAAAAAAAAAATAAAAAAAGGATTTTAAATCTGTATCTAAAGCCACGCTCACACTACGCAATTTTAATAGTCTTTAGCGATGGTTGTTTGTCAGTACGAGCATAACTAAAATTTTACATTGTGTCTGGGGATTGTCATAATGTCAGACAAGTTTGTCATCTATTCATTGTTTGCTTCAATTCAATGTTTTTGTTTGCTTTTGGGCTACTTGCTAAACGGTAGCCAGCGGCAAACAAGCATTATTTTTGTTCATGACATGCTCCAATATATTTCTCTTCTTCTTGTTCTGTCCACCAGACTGGTGTAATTTCGTGCTAATTGAGTCATCAGGTTTGACGCTGCTAGAATTTCATCGGAGGAAAAACTGACACTAAACCAGCGATTACACTAGCAATAAAGACAAGCGGATTTTAGGATTATAGGAACCACTTAGGATTTCAAAATTTGTCTTATACGAACAAATCATATGCAAAAACGCACAGTTTATTTCAGGCCTAACTGGTTCTTAAGAATATAACAATCATATTCTGCTGTAAACAGAAGAACACAAAAATTTAATACTTCAGTATAAAAAAAAAAAAATCGTAATTTATTATTAACAAATAAAAAACAAAAACAAAAACAACCCTACTAATACTAGTTTTAAACAAACGCCACAAAACCTGCCATTTTGATCTTTCGTTAGCTGAGGCAGTGAGCAGTCAATAATAAATAAAATATTCTAAACATGGTAATTAATTCGACTTCCTGCTTCTGGTTTAGAGCCAAAAGCTTTTGAGTGTCAGACCACCTGATTCACTGCTTTTTGTATAGAGGGGAAAAAAAAAACCATGATAGCGCTTCTCGATAATGACACTGATTTATGGATAGATCGAGAATTAGGGTGGAAAAAAGCTCAAGTAGCTCTCTAGCTCCCCTGCTGGCAAGACTGTGGCTCACGACTTCCAGCGACAGATTTTTTCCATCAGTCGCTCTAAAAAAAAAAAAAAAAAATTATATATATACATATATATATATATATCAAATAACTTTTAAAAGTGGTAGCTCAGAAGTTACAGTGTTGGACTGCTAATGTGGCTTCAACTCCCAGCACCAGTGAGCTGCCACAGCTGTTAGATACAAAAATAAAATAAAATAGTAGCTTTGAATAAGAATGTCTGCGAAATTGGAATGTAAATTTAAATCAAATATTAGTGCGTAAAAAGACTCATGCAGCTCTCTAGCTCCTCTAGTGGCTAGCTTACAGCTTACTAGACCAGGGGTCACCAGACTCGGGCCTGATGGGCCAGTGTCCTGAGCTCCAACACACCTGCCATACCTAGCAAAACCCTAATTAGCTAGTTCACGTGTGTTTGATTAAAGTTGATGCTAAACTTTGCATAACTACCGAGTTTGGTGATCCGGGTACGAGACATTGTGACACTGAGCCCCATCCTATTATAGCATTATCATATATATTTCCTTTACTGTATAGGGGAAGTCGTAGCGCTGCGGTTAGGATGCTAATAGAAAGATTGCGAGTCCACGTCCTGGCACCACTAAACTGCCATTGTTGTGTCCCTGAGCAAGGCCCTTAACCCTGCTCAGTTGGATATAAAAATGAAAAACTAAGTCGCTCTGGATAACCGGCGCCGGTCGAATGCCCAAAACATAATAATAATAATAAAAGAAATAAACATGACAAAAACAAACAAAAAAAAAAAGCACCAAAAAGAAAGGAAAAATAAGTGTTTAGAATTTTAACATAAGAGGATGGATGAGAAAGGAAATGAGAGATATAACAGGAAATGATGCTTTTTATTCCATGCTTATTTTGGAAATTTGACTTGCTAATCGATAAATTAATAAATGTTTCTATCACAAACAGCACAAAACTAAAAAAAAAAAAGAAAAGATTTTTCAGAACCTTCTTTGAAAAATTGACCGAGACGCTCAAACGCTATTGGAGAAAACGGTCATTAGTTACAATTTTATTTAAACAATTTTCACAAATTTCTAGTAAACTTTTGTTAAAATATGTAGATAATTTTCACAATTAAAAATAGAAAGAAAGAAATAGAGAAAAAAAACAACAACAAAAAAAAAAAAACAGTTAAAGCATCGCATAGTTTCACCACACAACATTATAAATCCTGAGAATACACACACACATTCGCTGGGTCCCTTCATTCTGGCAACAACAATCAGCCGCACAAAAAAAAGCACTTGATTATATACGGAAATTCTCTACAATCCCTAATATTTACTTGGTTTTATTGTAAAAAACAAATCAGACGAAAACAATCAATCAAAATTAAGAAAATCAATACTGAACACAAAAAACCCTAATGTCCAAAACAATGGT
Source organism: Bagarius yarrelli (assembly GCA_005784505.1). NCBI lineage: Eukaryota > Metazoa > Chordata > Actinopteri > Siluriformes > Sisoridae > Bagarius > Bagarius yarrelli. Next base: position 2,807,425 of record VCAZ01000047.1, read on the forward strand.
TCTTAAATGCTTGTAAAAATGGTTCTTAAATGCTCGTAAAAAATGTAAACGATAGTAGGCTAGTTGTTTTTTTTTTTTAAATTGTAGGCTAGCTAAATGTTCAACTAATTAAAAGTCACTAGACTACATTGGAAAATTGCTAAGAAAGCTAATTTTAACTGCCGATTTTGTTTTTCAAAATAAGAGTTTTTAAGTAAAAGGAGATGTTTTACACTGACTGATTTTTACCATTTTTTTAACATAACGAACATATACCACAACCACCGGATTCCTCAAAGCCCTTTCAAATGGCCGACTTTCTGCCCAGTGCCCTACTAAATTAGTGATTTGTCCGAGACTGACCATCGGTAGATCTCACTAGATGTTTAATTTGTGAATTGTTATTTTATTTTTACGTGAGGGACAAATTTGCAGTAGAGTTGCAGGAGAACAACCTGAAAAACTGCTCTAGATTCAAACGATCTAGCATTGCAATTTCTCTTTTACCCCAAACAGAAATAGATCAGAAGTGAAGACACTGAAAATCTTTTAGACTCATTTCTAATAGCATTGTTAATCTACATAAACAGAAGGTTTGGTAGGCGGAGCTTATCGGAGTGAAAAAGATACCAGATTCCAGTTTCACACAGTGTCCTGATCCTACGGTGGTCAAAAGAGCTTGACACTGTGAATTAAGAAAACATCTCAATCAGTTTGACAACACACACACACAGAGTCCTCACAACACAACCAAACCTGGAAATGCCCTGAAAATATCATAGACCACAAAAGCTTTATGTTTCAAGGGATCCAAAAATTTGAGAAACTCATCTGGTTCCAGTTAATTATTCAGTGGCTAATTATCAGTTGTATCAATTGATAAACTGGAAGCTAAAGTTATTTTTTTTGTCTTCTTGATTGTAAGATTTCTTGGTCTTTTGGATATTATTAGCCTAAACAGGTCCCAGCAGGTTTCCTCAACTTTTGGGGGGGGTTCTTCTGTATTAGCAGCCCGCTTTCTTATTTGGTGTGTTGTCAAACTGATGAAGACGTTTTTTTTTTTTTTTTATCATTTCTTGGTGTTTTTTTTATTTGCAAAATATATTCAAATCACAGCCAGTCACAGTGAACAATAATTACAAAACAATTACAATCACGCCGATCTGTACAAAACCGCACAAAATAATTCACTAGAAAAACTGATCTGCGAAAAGTTTCGATTTCACCACGAAAAAGAAGATTAATTATTAATTAATTAATAATTAATTGATTAACTCTGATTAATATCCACACACACACCCTCGCTTGCTCCCTCAATCACTTTTTTACAGACCCACACACTCTCAAACAAACTTTCTCTCTCACTTTCACACGCATTCAAGCTATCCTTTCTTTCTCTCTAATACACAAACGCTCCCCCTATCTCCCACATACTCACTCACACACACACACACACACACAAACAGAGAGTAGGTACATTTCACAGTGCAGGCGACACACACCAGCATGTCATTCCTCAGGAGTGTTTTTTTTTTTTGGTTTTTTTTTGGAGAATGTTTATCGAAACATTAACGATCGCTGAACGGCGCATGAGGAAAGGCACTGGAGCTCGAGTGAATTAAATCAAAATCACTGATGTCATAATAAAAGTCCTGCTTTAAATCATGAAGGTAGCCAAAACACTAACATGTACATTCCATGTACTTTAAGAATAATAATAATAATTATTATTATTTCTACTTTAAATCTGGATCCATTATGGAGTTCAACTCTGTAAATAACTTTAGCCTACAACTGGGCAAAGTATTTAAAATCAACATATTTTTCATCATTTTTTTTTTTTTGGCCTGCAGAACATCAACAACATCCTAGCGTTTAATCTTGAAGATTTGATCGTGTGAGATCTCGTCACAGCGAAAAATTAAATAAATAGCTTAAGGTAAATTTGAGGAAACGTCAAAAACAAAAAAGGGGCGTGTCCTAATTCATTCACAAATCTGCAGGATTGGTTGATTTGAGATTTGTATCTTTAGAGTGGTATTGTGCTTGTTTGGATGGTAAAGTAAACGAAAACACGCTGCCACTATACGGGTCAACGTGCTTTCGTTGGTACTGGGTACGATGCTAGCTTAAAAAAAAAATAATAATAATTTAAGGCAGGACACGCAGGCACATCACCAGAACTGAAGAAACAGGCTGAGGCTGTGTTCTGGCTGCTCAAACCTGATCATGTCATTAAATAAAAAACAGCAGGACTCCGAATGGGGCTCATTTACCCTGTTCACCAACATGAGGTCACATGACCGGTCACGTGATTTAAATCCGCTGTGAGAGAGGGCACGCCGACGAATGGGCATGCTAAGGCCTGATCTGCAGTGGCTGAGATAATAAGGGCGGGGTCAAAGGTAACAAGAAGTCGCCAGCAGCGTCAGAGCGATAGACAGGAAGTGAGCGACCCGATACAGATGAAGAGTAGAAAAAGTCAACATGGCAACGCTGAGGGGAAGCAGCAGGCGCAAGGTCAGCCACAGCATCATCTTACTGCCAGAGAGAAAAAAAAAAAACAGACACACACACAAAAAAATCAGTTAACAGAACAATCACAATGAAGATCACATTTAACGCAGCAGGTTCCTGTGTGGTTTTCTGCTGGAGCTCTGCTTGGCCTTGGCTGGCATTGGTTTAGAACCGGCTGGCGAGAACCCTCATCAACATGTCACCGAATTTGCTGTCCGCTGCCACTTTTGCTTATCTGCTTTTTCTCTTATCTCTGTAAGCTTAAAACATCTCCGTTAATTAATTGTAAAAGCTTTGCAAGACCGTGATTCTATTGCAAAAAGCGGAACTGTTAAAACTGCACAAAACCAAGTCATGCCAGCCGTGCGCCTGTTTAAAGGGCAGAGAAGAAAGATTTTTAACAATAAAAATGGGAAACTGTTTTGTTTTTAAAACCGCTCATGCATAAATACATCAGTCAAGCAGCAGAAAAACTAATAAATAAATACATAAATGAATTTACAGATCAATGAATAAATATATTAATTTACAGATGAATAAATACATTTACAAATAAATCTGAGGATTAATTAATAACTGTATAATAAATAAATAAAAGTTACAGGAGAATAAAGACATGCATAAATTTACAAATAAATAAATGATGAATCTTTGGATGAATAAATAAAAGCATGAATCTACAGATAAATAAATGAATTAACAGATAAACCAATCTATGAAAAAAAAAAAAATCAATCAATCTATGCAACCAAAGACTAGAATAAATAAATCTAGAGATAAATGAGTGAAAGCTTCCATCAATGAATAAATCCATCAAACAAACTGATCAGTAAAAAGACACTTTGTGCATCTGGACATTGAATATAAGACAGGAGTTTCTAAAATAATTTATAATGGTAAAAACATATGTTACCCTTTTAGCATCCTTGTAGATTACAGAGTTTACTCACGATGCACTCGCTGTCCGCAGGCGACCCAGTAAGTCACTATAATTTTCTGCATCCAATAATCATCCTAACAGTTAGCATCTAATGAAGACAAATACACACAAAATGTTTACCTTTGACTCAGCCTGAGCGTATTGCAGTTGATGATTAGCACAGAGGCGACGAGCAGAGGCAATGTTTGTGGCCAGAAAGGGTCGGGATCCAAATGAGTTGAATACCTAATAAAAGGAATAAATAGATAAAATCAAGCATGCCGGACAGATGTGAAGGAAACACTGCCTCATTGAAACGTTTTTTTTTTTTATGTATGTAGAATTTACCGGAAGTTTCGGCCCCAGTAGATGAGCGAAGGGGCGCCGAGCATCACGGGTAGAGTGAGCAGCGCGGATACGTTCAGATGAAGCTGCAGGTCATCTCTGACTTCCTGTAGTGCCGATTCAGAGAGGAGCGGGGTGCCGTTACATTTGTTAGTCTTCCTTTGGCCCTCACCGGTGTTGAAGCCATTCTCTGTGTTTTGCTGCATGCTTTGTGGCGCCTGATTAAAAAAAAATAACAAAAATAAAAATGGTATAATAATATTAACAATGCTTAGAGAGGTCAACTAAATAAAATACATTTCTAAATAACAAGGTAAACCCTCTAAACTTTTTATTGCAAGGATGTTTGAACAACAGGCCTGCATGAGAATGCAACACAATCATAAATCTACCATCCATTTGCACTAAACTTTGAAGGCATTTAAGCTTTTGTTTCTTGATTTTTACATCGAAACGTCTTTGACAACCTTTAAAATTTTCCACTTCGTTTGCGTGTTTTGGTTTGTTTCACTTCACCGTCTTGTCCACAGACAGTGAAACACTACTCAGTCGTCATAATATTCACTGATTAACGATTAACCTAGCCAGTCGATCAAACCTGCCACTTAACACCAAGACTGCTGGTGTGATAAATTTCTTCCAATTTAAACCAGATGCATTTCTCTATAAATTTTTAGACAGGTTGATTCTTTAGACTTCTGAACTCATTCTGCCACTCCGTGAGGAGTTTCACCATCAATAAATGGTTAGCGGGTCATGCAAGTCCACAAATGACACTACTGCCACCATGCTTACAGGTGACATAGTACCCACCTGTACATCACTTTGATCGAAGTTTATCATGGTTCTTGAAGTTTATCTTGGTAAATACATGGGTTAACTGCAACATTTTCACATTTCTGATGGGGTCACTAAGCGCCAGTGTAAAAACCCTTAAGGAAACAGTATGCAAATATCCTAAAATCTTGTTTTACACCGTTATTAAATAGAACAAATTTAGAAAACCCCCGAAACTCTGCCTAGACGAGACCAAAACTGACAAAGCAAATTAGTGTAAAGTGGTAGGTCAGCGGTTATGTAAGTAGACTGCTGATTGGAAGATCATAGGTTTAGTTCCCAGCACCAAGCTGTCCCTGATCAGCCCCTGAGCAAGGGTCTCAACCCTGGACTGCTCAGTTAGATAAACCAATGAGATTAATGTAATCTGCTCTGGATAATAGCATCTGTCACGGTCCATGGTTCTACCACCACCATTCTTCAATGTGTAGATGAGCAGTGCTAGTTGGTTAAACATGGCTTAATCCATGTCTCAGAATATTTACCAGGTTTAGCATGTGACTCAAAGATCTCTCAGACATTTGCAATCGAAGAACCTAGACAAGAACACACAAGTACACAGATTAAAACGCTTAAAAACTTCTTCAGCTTTGAGTTCGATCGGTCTGAGCTTGAGAAGCTTTGCTTACCCTGTAGAGGTGTAGCAGAAAGCCGGCGGTGACTGACAGAGCTCCACAGGTGACTCCGCCCAGCGTAGCCAAACCAAGGACAACGAGGATCTGAGCCGGCAGATGAAGGGTGCCACAGTGTCGAGAGACTGAAGGTCTGCAGTAGAAACACTATGATTCATATTAAACAGCCAAGACCTTACTAAGTGCTTAAATCTAAACCAATTTTAAAAAATATCCCACACAATTAATTGTGTCATGTTTCAAGAATTGCGTCTTAGTATTTTCCTAATCCTCCGTTCTGGAATTTTTGGTCCTATACCTATGCAGTGGAGCCAAGAGGAAAGACAGGGCACGTAATGACATGCCGAGTACAGCGCTTCCCCAGAAGGCCACCGCAGCACCCAGAATACACAGCAGAGGTGAAACAAGGCGGGGCCAGTCCTGCCCCGGCCCCATTGCAATCTGTGATGTGTCTTCCAGAGGAGCTATAGGTAAAAGGTCCACTGCAGGGAGCCCTAGAGAGGACCAGCTATCCCGAAACCAGCCCTGTCTGAGAGAGAGAGAGAGAGAGAAAGAGAGAGAGAGAGTTTAATCATTTTAACAACATATAGATACATATAGAAGTATACGTATAGACGAGGTATAAAGAATTAATGGCCAAAAAAAACTCACCTGAGAAACAGGTGCAACAGCAGGACAGGAGGCTCTAGTTTATGTAGCTGTAAACTTTCAACTACTGAGTCTTTTGTGTTCACGGCTCGACCCGTTCGCTGGACAGAAGACAGCTGATTTTTTAAGGCAAGCAGCAACGCCACAGCCACGTACACGGGCATCGCAGGGCCACAGAAACGCAGGATCTGAGAAACCAGAATTTTTTTGGAACGTCAAACGAATCAATTGAACTGAAATTATGATTAATTAGGTGTGGTTTATTCTAAGTGTTTAGGGAGCGTACCTGTCCGAGCACTTTAGGAAAAGACGTGCGCATTGAGATCTGCAGTGAGATCAGACACTTCATTAGTCAGTGACTGGGAACTGAGTGGTTAAAAGAACACAAACGGTGGTTTCACAACTGTGGATGTGAAAGGGCTAGTAAGAAGTCAGTTTTTAAAGGGAAGTACTAAAATTAAAAAAAAAAAAAAAAAAGGGCTGAAATAATCCGAAAGTGACGAAGAAATTTGGGAAACTCTGCCTTAAATAAAAAAATAAAAAAATAAATAAAAATTACCTTGTACTGGCAGTTGGGGGCAGCATGGAGCTGGAAGAGGGCACTTGAGGTGTTGTCTTGGCGACTGGTATGCAGCATGGCACTAATCTCAGTGACTGAGGGAAGTCTGGAAATGGCAGCAATGTTGATTAGAACAACATGTTCTCTGGGATAATAAATAAAATGTGTGATGTGACTGGCTTTGCACTAATACCCTGCAGTGATAAAGAAGTCTTCTTGAAACCATGGCACATTCAGTCTGTAAATACTGGGCAGTCTTTCTGCAGACGATAGAAACATTTTGTTAGACAGATTGTCTGATACCATGACTGGAACTTACAGTAGATAGTCTTAAATAGTCTTCAGAAATATGCGGATACTGATTATTTGCATGTTTCTGTGAAGGATAACCAATATGCAGAACTTATATTACATCTGTTTATGTCGCAGTGATAATGAGAGCATTGACGACTACATCAATGTTTATTTCTATAAATAGAAGGAATTAAGAGAGCTTTTCTCTTTTAGCGTTAAAAGTTAAGCTGAACTAGATTGTAATGTAGAAAACAGCGTCTTTTCAGTTATCCTGGTCTCTCCTCGCAATACAATTGCCAAAAGATACCGCTCTGATATTACAAAACCGATATCCGATAATAAGATAAGATAATAAGATAATATTCAATTCATTGTGCAAGGTACGTGTACAGAGCCAATGAAATGCATTTTTCGCATATCCCATCTTAGTAAGTTGGGGTCAGAGCGCAGGGTCAGCTTTGATGCAGCACCCCTGGAGCAGGAGGGGTTAAGGGTCTTGCTCAAGGACCCAACAGTGGTTGACTTGCCGGAGGTGGGGCTTGAACCCAGGTGTTTTCTGGTCTTCAGATCAGCAACTCAGCATCTTAACCATTTGAGCTCAGTTGTATAAATGAGATAAATGTAGGTCGCTCTGGATAAGGACGTCTGCCAAATACTGTAAATGTTAATCTTGTAAATTTCACAGCTCCGAACATAACGGCTGATATTTAAATGGCAGTCAGAGCTAAACGACAGGTTTTGGAATGTTTTATTCTATGATGTTAGAGTGTGGATAAGCGCCGCCTCCACACAAAAAAAGAGCGACGCCTGCACTGGTATTATTTCTGTTTAGCCCCACCCACCGATTCGCACATAAAGGGTAAAAAGGTAAATACCGAAACAACATCAATAAAGCCGAATAATCGGTTTAATGTAAATGGGACCTTCTATGCATCTGTTTACCTTTGGCATCTTTGCACTGGCTGCTTACTGTGATTTTAAAGGCCTGATAAACCTGTTGGTTAAAGAACATTACAGATACATTCAGCAGTGAGCAGCGATTGAGGAAACCCAAAGCACTGTTTAATGTGGGTGGAATTATTAAAATTCCAAAGAAAACGCATTTCATGTACAAAGACGTAAACAAGAGCGAGTTTTACCTGGTGGAAGTGTTGCAGTTGTAGCGTGTGCAGTAGCCCAGATGTGTTGACCGTAATGTCACTTACTGTCAAGCCTGCAAAAAAAAACAAAAAAAAAACAACCCATATCAGTATTAAATATATATTTATTAAAAATTAACAAGATTCTAAACTTTAGAATTTACCGCTACATTTCCAACAGAAAACCCTGACCCTTTTTTCCTTGGTTTTGCAGATATATATATTCTGGGCATTTTTAGCTTTTATTTACAGGACTGAAAAGGCTAAAAACCCTAACCCATGAAAATATTATATACATAAAAATTCACTTAAAATAATTGCTTTGAGGCCAGCGCCGTGGTGTTGTGGGTTACAGCCCTGGCACCCACATGCACAGTTGGCGCTCCAGCGACCCGGGTTTGATTTTGGCAAACTAGCCAAAGAAAATTCTTAAAATAAATAAATGCTTTATAATAACCGTTAAACAAAAAAAATGTGTGTGTGTAATGGATTAATGATAAAATAAGTAGTATGATAGTTAAAATAATGCCTATAAAATAACTAAGTAAGTGTGTCCAAAGATAGAATATATATTTAGGTTTTTTACTAGTGGCCTTTAATTTGAGAAACTGGGGGATTTTTTTTTTTTTTGCATTAGACATGCCTCAATTTACTCACATCCGAGTGGCCCCAATTACAGTTTAAGCAGGTTACCATGGAGTGCAAAAAAACGCCGCTAAAAGCCCGGCTACTTTCATTACCTAAAACCTTTGGTGCAAACTAAACTGAAAATCACCTGTCTAGCCAGCTAATGTGACTTCATGGTTCAGGCCCCTGGGTCGCCAAGATACTTTCAAGATATGTTTTATTTGTAAATCCCTAATTTAATACACCATTCTAAAAAAAGGTAAATCAATTTATTTACCATTTCTTCTGGATTAAATATTACTCAATCAGCATTTTGTGTTGCTTTTTTTTGGTTTATCCCAGAGATTAAAAAATGCAAAATATAGAATTCATTCCCTAGTAATTATAATGGTTTATAAATCACTTTTTAATAAAGTTTTAAAAGGGCTCCAATACAGTTCCAGGTCCCTTTTTTAGCTTTTTTAAACATCACTGGAATATTTAGTAATAATTTTGGCCTGATATTTTTTTTTTAAGACAAAGAGACGTTTACAGTAACGCAGCAGTTGCGGCGCTGAGCATGTTGAATGTTGCGCTCACCGAATGAGAGGACGTGAGGGACAGGAAGGGAGATGGTCAGGCTTTCTTCTCTCTGCCACTCACACTCCACTATAAACTGGATTAAAAAAAAAATCATTTAAAAAAAAGAGACACTTCTAGAATAGCTGAATTGGAATTATATAATTAATTTAAGAACATAAAAGTGGGTAACAAAAATGACTTTGGTAAAACAACATGAAACAATCAGAACATTAAGACATGTATTTTAGGCATAAAATACAGGTCAGACTGTGTTATTCTGGGTTCATGAAAACCTCGCTGAAACCACTCGAGTCTCTGGTTAGTAGAGTAATCCGGGTTTCATGGAAGATTTTTCTACCTTTTGTGGATTGAGGCTTGAGGCATCAACAACCAGATGAGAGATGGTTGACAGCTCACTCAGCTTCACAGTCAGGACCTGGAGTCAAAGGAAATTGAGAGAGGAACGACTTCACAGTAGCTTTATGAAGACTAAATATCCACCGGTATTGATTTTTATATTTGATACTAAGGACGATTATTTGCATGTTCCTGTGAACGATAACCAATATTTTTCGATAGTTTTTTTTCCACAATGTGCTAAACACAACAATTTTTATTACCTAATGATAAGCAGGAGCATCTCAAACTTTAATCAAAAACATGTTATTGACTGTGCAGTTTATTTTTGATTAATAAAAGCTTTTGATAAACAAATAAATTCTAAACCATCTGAATTTTAAAAATAACATTTTAGTTATATGGCTATTTTAGTGTGGTTTATTTTTATGTATTTGTTGTTTAGTTACACAAAGTCTATAAAGTAAATGCAATCACTTTAACACACACAATTCTTTAAAAATAAATAAATAAATAAATAAAAATCGGTGATCACGTATTACAAAACTAATACCAGATGTTGAACAAACGGCTTAAATATGCTTAAAATAATTGGTAAAACTGATTATCGGTTGATCTTTAATCATGAGTCATATTAAAAAGTTGGTACATTATTTACATAAATTCTATATAGAAAAACACAACATAGAAACTTTTAAAAACATTTCTAAGACAAAATGACAATTTTGAGACACACCTTATAAGCTGGAAGAAGTTCTGTTCTGAGAGACAAATCCACCGCTTCCACACTGACAAATAAAATAAAATGAATTAACCTAAACGAATGAACTATTCAGTAATGAATGGGCAGATATTTTTCCGCAACACTTGATTTCGCATGCTTTATTGTTAGGCTCCCTACATGCTGTAAATAAAAGTCTAGACACTTTTTGGTTTCATTATTTAAAAGCTCCTGCTGTGTGATCAGCGTAATTAAACACTTGACACTCACCACACCGAGCCGTTCATCTGAGTACAGCCAAACACCCAGCTGGACATTTCCTGGAACACAGAACAAAATCTCTCAAATCAACTTTTATAATACAAAATGATCTTTTTTATTTGCACAGAAATGAATCAATCCTAAGGAGAGGGCGTGAACGTTTTATATGTCTAAACATTTTTATTTGCAAAATTTATACAGTAAATTTGCTTTTGTTACATAATGTAGACGTTTAAAAGTATTTTGAGACAGACTTAATTCTTGCATAACAAATTGTTATTATATATTGACTTTCTTAAATATAAGCATTGCACTTCTACCAGCATTAAAACTAGAGGTCGGCCGATAGTGATATTTTAAAAAGATACCAATTATTTGCTTGTTTACGTGAGCGAGAATTTTATTTACAACACTGTCAATATCGTCCTTCCCCCCCACAACAAACAAACAAACTTTAAAAAGTTTCAAAAAAGAAACACCTTTATAATATTTGTAAAATAAGAACCTTAGTAAAGGTAACTAATGGTAATAAAGGTATTTACGTAATAAACATATTTAACAAATAAAAAAAAAATCTAAATTATTTAAATAAATAAATAAAAACAAGACTTGTGCGATTTTGTCTTCCAGTTAAGTATTATTTGCTAATTTAGTAATATTCAGTATTAAAGCAAATCAACTTTAGCTTTACTATTATTGCTCTTTTCACTTGCCTCTGTGAAAGCAGTCTTGCATGCAATTCTCAAAAGGCCCACTAGATGGACCCATTAAAACAAAACCGATTTTTAATCATAAAAATAGCATGAACTTTCAGTAAAACGGATTTTTGATGTGCTTGTAATGTTTTTATAATTATAAAATTTTTAAACAGCTTTTATAAAATACACATTTTGATTGCCAGATTGCGACTGCACGCTTACCAGGTTGTTGTTGCGACAGTAGAAGTGTGTGTAGGCTTTCCTCCGGCTGCTGAGAGCAAATACGAAGTACTGAACTCGAACTTCCTTTATAAACAATAAGGGGACATGTTAAAATCAGGAGGAGGACTGAGGACGATGTAGCGGTGTAAGGGTGCGTCTGGATCAACTCTGTATTTCAGTAGTCAATTAATAATTGTAATAATAAGTAATTAATTTAATTTCTAAATTTCGGCAGTCACATTTAAATTAGAGCATGGGACCATTTATTGTTGCCTCATTACGTCACATCGAAAAACAAAGAGGAAGTTCTGCCTCTATTGCCCTTGAGGACCCTAACCTTAAAATACTAAATACACAGAGTCACACAACGCCAATATTTTTTAGGATTTGAATTTGAGAATAAATATCACTAACAATAAGAAAAAATAATTCCAGAAATAACCGAGTTCAGTTTTCAAACGGAGATGGCAACCAAGAGGCAAAACTTTGAACTGCAGCTTTAAGGATTTCCAATGTTATTGTATAAATTCTGTATACGGTGTTCAAGGGGTTAAAAACAAAGCCAAAAACAAATCCCCAAGATAGACTATAATCCTGTTTGGCAGCACAAGTACGACACCATGTGGCCAAGTCATTTGGGGTCCTCACTGCACCAGATACTGACTTATCAGTATCAGATACTGACTTATCTGGAGAGTAGAGAGTTAATTAAGACACACCCGGCGTGTGTATGCATCACCTTAGGAGCGCTGTAGTACAGCCGGAGTGTGTTTACTTCGCTCCAGGCCTCCAGAGGGCCTATAAGAGAAAAGTGTGAGACAAAAAATTTAAACCTAGGAAAAAAAAAAAAGATATAATATTCTCCTTTCATGTCTGGATGTGTCAAAGTTGATACACTTTCCTTGTACTACCTTTCTTTACATTTTTTTCCAAGATACAATTACAGCACTCACACTCATACACACACACCTGAGAAGCTGATGGGCGTGCTGATTTGTTCGCCAGGGAGACGCACCGGGTGGCGAACAAAGTGATGATTCAGTACGGATGTCCTTTTCTCAGTATCCTTTGTGAACTGAGAAATAACAGACATCAGGACGAGGCGCATTCAGTTTATTTACACACAACCGCCACCAGTATAAAAATCCCGGCTTTACGCACCTGCCCAGTCTCGGGTTCGATCAGGTCGAAAAACGCCCGCACTGTGGCCAGTACCAACTCCTTACACCTGTAAGAAAAGAAGAATAATTACACGATTATTATTTCATAATGATCGCATTTACAACCATAACAACTTGAATTAACCATGTGCACACACACACAGTTATCATACGCTAAAAGTATTGGAACACCTGACCATAACGTCATATTCTAGATAGGAAAGGTTATTTACAATCTAATTGAGATGCTAAAACTGGGTATGGGGCAAAAATGCAGCAGCTTTCTTTAGATAAAGTGACTCACGTACCACACGATGGACAGGTGATCAGTAGACACCCATGTCCTGGGAACTGCAGTCGCCTAGATAAAAAGAACAACTACCTTGTTACCGTGTCTCGTTAGTAGACTGTAATGTCAAACACACTAGATCAGACATATATGCGGTTATTGTCACCTAAAGCTAACTAAACCATCATATCACATGCTTATAATTACACACAGCACTTCCTGTTTACTGATCTAGTTTACTTATGCTCAGGTTATAAACATTTTACATTTCTAGCTTTTGGTAGAAGCAGTTATCCAACTGAGCAGTTAAGGGTCTTGCTCAGGGGCCCAGCTGTGGCTGCTTGGTGGTGCTTTAGGAAAAAAAAATTTAATACATTAAACACCACTGCAAAGACCCCCACACCATCACCTAACTAAACCGATAAAAAAAAAAAGGCTGGTAAGAGTTTTATGGGCCGAATTAAACCAAAAAGTACGTCTGGCCAGCAGGAAAATTCCCTGCCTGCCAGATGGCTACTTCAACTTTAATTTATTTATCTAGCGCATTTTAACATTTTAAAGAAGTTAAAATGAAGTTTGCCCCTGTCTTCTATATTTCATATACACTAATAAAACCCTTTTTAAGGTTATAGGTTTAAGTCCCACCAAGGTCAATTGCTTTCTCCTGTTTGTAGAAGTTTAGTGTTGTTTATGTGGGAGGTGGTGGCTCAGTGATTAAGGTGCTGGACTGCTGATTGGAAGATCACAGGTTTAATTACCAGGACCACCAAAGATGCCACTGCTGGCCCCCTGTGCAAGGCCCTTAACTGCTCTGGATGAATGAGATAAGGGCAGAAATGCAAATATAACAATGCTTTTCCTCACCACAATAGCCATTTTGTTCGGATCGTTTGCCGGGCAGGTCAGTGCGGTCAAGCCCGAGCGCACCTGATAGTCTCGGAATCCGCCTGCTACAGACAACACGGTCACATTACGCAACTCTTCCGCTCTGGAGCTCCAGCGCCGCCTGACCACCGAGTAAAAATCTACATTGACAATAAAAAAAACAAAAACAAAGTAAAGATACACAGTGCGAGGACAACGATGACAAACGGAGTGTTTTGGGAGAGTTTTCCTACCGAGGATGAAGGGATCCAGGGACAGAACGGGGGCCTGATGAGGAGACGCCTGGGTGAGGATGAGGCTGACCAGGTGAGGGTTAAAGCGAGGGAGGGAGAACAGAGCGCGTGCGATAACACCGCCCATCGAGTGACCCACTATGACCACACTGCTCGGAGGCTCTGGATGATTCTGGTAGAAAACACAAAGGAAGCTTTTTAATATTTCTAATTTTTTACACAACCTTTTAGACAGTATGTCTTAGAAAGATTCAGGAATCCTGACCTTGTACAGTTGCAGGATGACCTTGATGCTCTCGTGGAGGAAGCGAGTTTGCCGGCTCAGGCTTCCGCCGTACAGGGCCACCAGCTCTTCGTTGAAATCAATGGTGAAGACATTCAGGTGGTGTCCTCCGTCCAATGCCTCGGCTTTCCTCAGTGCCACTGAGCCCAGAGAGCGAGCTGCAAATAAAAGACGTGTGCATCAAAAAAGCTTGCTGAATGTACGTCGATCGTATTCAACAACACCTTCGGACCAATCAGAATCAAGTATTTCACAGGTAGAGTTCTTTAGTTTCTTACCTTGCTTGTAGCTGCCGGCGTTCCCTGGTAAGAAGAGCACAGGAGCACCGCTGAGCTTGAGATTTTGAGTTTCTTGAGCGTACAGACCTTCGCCATACAGATAGAGTCCATAGGCAGGGTACTGCCGCGCTACACGCCGTGGGAGCTGGACACGCTACACATACATACACACAAAAAATCAACCTGATTATTATATTGTTCCAAGTGCTTACAAAGTCTAAGTAAGACCAGTAGGAGTATGACACTTGATCACACTTACATCGACATTGATTTTTTTTTTTTAGAACCAATAACGATTATTTTCATGTTTGCGATAACCGATATCCAGGACCAATATTTATGTATTGTTTAACTCATGTTTTTAGCCCGATGATGACGACAACAACACAAGGGTTTTTATTTGGAACACTGAAAGAAAGATCTTTCACCCAAGAACTCTAATTATCTCATTGAATATTCACTCCAATAAACTTATTAATAGTAAATTAATTTAAAAATAATGAAATAAACCATTAGAATAAAAGTAATTTTTTAGTTTGGTGTGATGCAAAAACCTCTGCGTTTCAGATATTCCTCCATCAGTCACATGCATGGAATGCGGCATGTTGCCGAACCGGTTTTTACTGACCTACTTCTGTACAGCAGAACCTCGGCATACCGAGTTCTCAGTACGAGAGTTTGTAAATTTCGGAATGAGAAATAATTTTAATGCAGATGATCCAAAAATGTGACCAATTTCCAACTGTATAAACATGTTTTTGCATATGAAAATTTAAAATAATTAGAAAAGACTTTAGTACAATATGAAAACGCTTTTTAAACGCCCGAAAGGTGGCGCCAAATTTCGGTATCACCAAACCGATATATGACAAAAAAAATTCTATAATTATGTAACTAATGAGCGTATTATTTGCATTATATTCACAGAAATCTGTAAACGTTTTCTGAATCCCCCCTGAACCAGTTAATAAAAGATCCGAATCACTTAATGATTCGAACTGAATCTTTTGAAGCAGCATTCTACTTTTCGCTTCGAATCATTCGGCTCGATTAATTAATTGGAAACTTTTACTCGCTGATTCGTGCGTCTTTCGGGGTTCTTCTTTATATTATTCGGAAAGATTGTTCGAAAAATTACATTTGCTGTAGTAAATCTGAACCGGTTAGTAAATGATACGAATCACTTAACGAACCGAGCTAAAATGAATCAAAGCATGCACGTCTCTCCTTTACATTCAGTGATCGATGCGATACTTTTACTTATTGATTTGTGATTCGTTTAGAGTTTAAACTGAAAAATACGATGAGGGTTTAAAGTAAATGTAATTTGCATTTTATAACCGAGCTGCAAACGATACTGCAATTTAAAATCAAAACAACCGGAACAACAGGTAGCCTGGATTACTACGATGTGGCTGTGAGGAAGCATCTCAATCCGCGTCCTAAAGGCAACACAGCTAGTACGCCACCACAGGCTACAAACGTTACTGCGCCTTCAACTTCCACATGTATGGCGTTGTATTTGGACACACTGTCCAGGCCGGAAGTGCACGGTTTGGGACATGTCCAGTCGTTAGGGTAAACTCACCCGGTATTCCGGATACTCGAACATGTAGGTCATGCTGCATCTATTCTCCTCGAAACCGAACAGCAGCTCACGCAACCCCGTCAGCAGCAACGCCAAAGCCGCCACGTAGAACCCGTAAATAAGCGCGTTCCTCATGTCTCCAGCAGCTTACACTCCTCTGTATCTTCTCTCCATTTTTTTCCGCCCCCATTGAAAAATACACGACCTGTTCCAACCAATAGGAGAGCCCGTCTGAGGAAATAACGTCGCAAATAACTAGCAGCGCTCTCAGCCAATAAAGTGAGGCATAACGTCCTGAACTCGAATAACTGGATACTACAGGGGGTGGGCTTTAAGACAAAAATCCGGAAGTGAGATGTTAAACGAATGGGTTATTTTAATTCAGTTTTAATATATATATTCCCCCCCCTCCCATTATACCCATATTGTGTGATATATGTTTAACATCTCCCTTCCAATGTAAGGTTGTGCACTTAGACTTGCTGGAACCGTGTTTGGAGATAAAGTAAAGGTAATCAGTACTGATACAGCATACTGAAATATTTGATAACACTGTAGGGGTTCCACATTTTTTTGTATAAAGGTATAAACACACATTTGTATGATAAACATGTTTAGTATCCTAACCAGATTCCCAAAATGATCAGATAAACATAGTCATTAATTCTTAAAGTATGTACAAGATTTCTCTATTACTTTGTTTAATTTACGTTTAATGAATTACTTGTCAGTAGAAAAGTTACAAACTCATGTCAGCGACAGAGCGTACAAACGTAACTCCGACCCGTCAGAGAAACTGACTGTTCTATTGAAACAAAGTTCAGATGAAATATTAAACAAATATGTAAGATGCCACCACAGGGACATCTGATGAAGAAAAACTCGACCCCATGTGCATGAGTCCAAGCGAGAAACAATAGTTTCACTTTCCAGACGGCAAACGTGGCTTATCGACGGTACTGGATGATGTTCAAGTCAGGTTCTGTTAAATAAAGAGGTTTTTTTCGTTTTAATCGAGCAGCTTTGAGTGCTCTATTCTAGTTATGATCCAGTTTGGTGTCACACCTTGAGTGAACTCCCTCTGAAATCTGTAAAACAAAGTCAAATTTCAGAACTTGTATAGGAATGATAATAGAAACATCAGTTGGTGTTTGTCGCTGTATTTCGAATACTCTTGATCCAGGTACTACAGGACTCACTCGTAATTAGCTGTGAGCAGCCTTTTGCTGATAGACTTCCCGTTTTTTTCAATGAACACCTGAAAGATTTGAGCTTCCTCCAAAATGTCCTCTGGCAGCTGGGCACTGGTCAAGTACCAGAAGCGCATCAGAATACTGACAAACTTCCTTCCTGATTACGAGACAAAAACAGACACATACAGAGAACAGAGAAGCAATGAATAAATTGTAAATTAGACATTGCAATTACACATTGCAAACAGTACAGTAAAGAAGTGGTGGCTTATGGTTAAGGTGTTGGAAGATTGTGGGTTCGATTCCCAGTTCCACCAAGCTACCACTGTTGCTAGTAGGATATTTCCTTACCATCATCCTGGTAACAAAAACCCACATCTGCTGTTGTTGTATACACGATGTCATCTGGATCAGCTGAAATTGCTCTTTTATAGCTCGATGGGAGATCAGCAAATTTTTCCTCCAGCTTTCCAATTACCTACAGGACAACACAGAGAGCCAGTGAGAGAACACACACTGTGACCAGCACTTACCTGTCAGTAAATTTCTTTGTGTTAATCAGAAATCCAAATTACTTTCCTGTACTTACATCATTAGCAACAAGACCTTCCAGTTTTTTAAATTGACACTGAGAAAGCAGTTGTGATACATGTGCCAATGCCTAAAATAAAAGAGAAAAAAAATAATTGAACAGGAATGTCACTATAATAAACCAATAAAATTGAATTACATACGATGAACATTTAAAGTTAAAGATGCACTGCATGGAAAGGTAAAACTGTTTAAACAGTTAAACCTGTAGTACAGTATTGTGCAAATAGTCCAATTTTAAGTGTGTTAAAGTGATAAAAAAACTGGGGCGGGCACACCTCCTTCACTAACTAACAGGACAAAGGACACGTCTTCCTCACTAACTTGAAGCACTGATGACACACCTTTACAGATAATGACAGCATTGTGGCCAAGCCTTCTTCACTAACAGCACATAAGCCACGCTCCCTACCTAACAGGTCAGAGGTCACCCCTCCTTCACTGACTAACACCACATGAGCCACGCCTCCCTCACTGACTGCCAGCACAAAGGCCACGCCTCCACAGTTGCAACTAACATCTTAGAGGCCACGCCTCCTTTACTGACCGCCGACACAAAGGCCACGCCTTCTTTACTGACAATAGAGGCCACGCCTTCTTTAATTGCCTTATTTGAACCAATTAGAACAAGCACATAAATCTGATTTGTCTTGCGACTAAAGGATTTCAATTACAACCTTCTAAACAGGCTAAATCTTTGTAGCATGAAGTACATTTTTTCAAAAATCACTAAAGTAATATAATAAACATCTTTTCAGTGCTATGTTTTTAGGTAAATTATCATGCATGAAGCACGTAAGACAGAAATAAAGTCCGCTCACCTGTTTGGCTCCGTCAGTAAAGTCATCGATGCTGAAGTCTTTGTCGAAATAAGTGCGAATGACAAAGAAGCTAAATTTCATCCGGAACCAGACGAACGGGTTCGGGATGTCGATCTTCCATATCTGTCTACGTCCCTCCCCGTCCGAGCTGCAATAACGAACCCCGGACACGACACACGACAACGAGGCTTGTTTTTTAACAAAAGACTGATTTCGTATTTCGTTAAGTCTGTTCAATTTAAGATATGCGCCCAGACCCGCAGGAGGCCTTCTACAACTCCATCTCAGTAAGGGCAGCGCCATGTTTCCCTCCCATCACATATAGAAGTCCCCCAGTCTCATGGGCTGACTATTAAAGTTCCTAATATTTTTATTTATTCTCCGTGATCATAAATTAAACAGGTTAAATTAGAATACCTTATAAAATATGTATTTTATTAATTTACAAACACCTGATAAGTATGAAAATTGACTGTGCAATCTATCGTTACGTTTCCGGGGAAGATTTAAGTAACCCACCAAAATAGAGGAAGGGCGAGTTCTAATAGCGCCACACTCTTACCATTAGTGCACTAATAAGGGCCGAAAACACAGCGGAAGACGCGAGCTACAAAGTGCACTACATATTTATTTGGGATCGAGCCAACGCTATAACCGAGAAAAGTGTGCTTTTAGACCAGATGTGGAGCTGAAGAAGGTGCAAGAAGCGGATTTCTGTATGGAATGTCAGGAAAAAATCGAGGTGTCTGTCTTTACAGATGTGAATAAGGAACTTTTTATAAAGGAAATCTATCCTTTGGTAAGTAAAAAAAATGCTGACTATTATATGCGTCAAATACACTTCTAGTACCGTTAATACACACACACACACACGCTGTTGATATTAAATGAATTGGTTCTAGTAACCATGAGAACACACTACGGTGAAATACCAGAACCATCCATACACTCATTCACATCCAGTTCATTTTAACCAGTTCAGCAGTGGAAGATCGGGGTTTGATTCCAGTACCACCGAGTTGCCCCTGCTTGACCCCTGAGCAAGGCCTTTAACCCCTAATTGCTCAGTTGCATAAAATAGATCAAAGTAAGTCTGCCAAATACCATAAATGTAAATGCTTTAGGAATGGACACCAGGAAACCTGTGACCTGTGGGTCAAAGCGAGGACTCGAAACTAAATGGCTGTCATGACTGATAATCAGCTTTTCCTTCTTCTGTTTTTCTTTTTCAGAGAAAACCGGCAGTGCTTAAGGGGGTGCCTTTAGGTCCATGCCTGGAAAAATGGACGGTGGAGTACCTGGCAGCGAAGGGAGGCAATCTAGAGGTCAAAGTTCATGTGTCGTCTGTTCCTCAGATGGATTTTCTGCATAAGAATTTCGTATACAGGTCTGGCTAGTGAGAACATGGTTACAAGGGTTCCTTTGGGTTCTCTGAAGGTTTGATCTTTTAAAAACATACAGCTTGATTGTCCAGGGTAATATAAAAAATAGCAGCAAATATTATTATTATTTTTTTAATTCTAATAACAATAACAGGCACCCATAACAAATAGGGGTCTGATTAAACGAAGGCCTTTAAAGACAAAAAAAACAAAAAACATCCAGTTTGTGTGCATGGGATGTGGGCTGGAGTGTGAAAAGAGGCAGTAACGGGTTTCA
Source organism: Bagarius yarrelli (assembly GCA_005784505.1). Classification (NCBI taxonomy): domain Eukaryota; kingdom Metazoa; phylum Chordata; class Actinopteri; order Siluriformes; family Sisoridae; genus Bagarius; species Bagarius yarrelli. The sequence goes on from VCAZ01000047.1 coordinate 2,827,721, forward strand.
ACTTGACTTAAGGGGATGTTCGTCCAAAATAGATTAAACACACCACCTTATAAATAGTTCTCGGGCAATTATAGCTAAATTGTTGGGTCCTTAACCCTCTCTGCTGCAGGGGTAGTCTATCATTGCTGACCAAAACCGCCTTAGCTGGGATATGTGAAGAAAAGAATGTCAGTGTGTATATTTGACGGAGACTGATTTACTTAGTTATACTATGTTGCCAGTATATAACAGTTAAGATGGTCCAGGATGTGTTCTTATCTCGTACGGGGTGTCTCTCATGATCACGATGAATTCATCAGCATGTAACATTTCGTATTCATTTGTATTCAATGTTTAATTTTAATGTTTTAGGACGTTACCGTTTGACCAGTTTGTCCAGCGAGCTGCAGCAGAGGAGCATGAAGAGTTCTTCATTAGTAAGGTATCCAAAGGAACCGTATCTGATATCAAAGAAAAATAGAAATAGATCCGAGTAAGAACAGCTAGAAGTTTCATGGAACCTTCTTTAAAAGATAAACCGTTAAACATTCTTTTCATACTGCACTTAACCCGGGGTTAATTATCATTTTTTACACCCACCATCTCCATTAAAACCCAGAGCTAGCACCTTGATGTGGAGTTAAGTGTAAATGATGCATGGGTTCGAATGTTATGGCTCATTATTTAGCAACAGCAACCAAAAATTTCTTATCACATGTTTTGTACAGTCACAGAAACCCAGTGTGACCTGAACCAGATAAAAAGGCCAAATGGTGACAATTAGAATGAAAAAGGGACAATTTTATTTTAACTTGAGTTCTGCTCAAGTTAAACTGGACGGAAAAAAAGAAATCATAGAGGGGGAAAAAAGTTGAAGAGCAGCGAACGCCTGTTCAGTGTTTAAAATAAAAATGAAGAGACAATAAAGTAAAAGTTAGCAGTCCCGGCCCCACTGCATAACCAGCTTTTTTTCCAAAAATAAATAAATACAGTGCCCTATTTATCTAATCATGCTTATAAATAAGCGAATATATAAATTAGAAGATTAAAGACACACAGGATTAATTACTAATCTTAAATTATTAATAATTATTATTATGTTTTAAATTATTATTGTTTATTATTAAGTAAGCTCAAATTATTGTTAATTATTATTATTATTAAAGGGGCAGCACAGTGGCTTAGTGTTTAGCACTGTTGCCTCACAGCAAGAGGGTCCCAAGTTTGATTCCCGGGCAGGGGTCCGTCTGTGTGGATGTTCTCCCCATGCTTGCGTGGGTTTACTCCGGTTTCCTCCCACAGTCCAAAAACATGTATGTTAGATTGATTGGTGATTTTTAATTGCCCATAGGAGTGATTGTAATTGTGTTTGTGGCCCTTTGATGGACTGGCGTCCTGTACAGGGTGTACCCCCTGTGCCCTTTTAGAGACAACTGGGATAAACGGGCAGATTCCCGTGACCCCAAATAAAGGAAGAATAAGTGGGTATTAAAGATAAATGAATGAATTATTATTATTATTAATTATTAATAATAAAGTCTGACTAGTGTGAAAGTTTAGATAAAAAGGGAACTTTTCCATGTCTGTGTGGTTTGGTAATGCTCTCTGAAGCACTGGAGTCATTTAAAGCCGTTGTTTTATCTTCAGTCATTGAAACGATTCCTGATTTTTGTTCTGAATGTTTAAACAGAATGAGAGTTACTACTTAAGATCGCTCGGAGAAGATGCCCGGAAGGTACAGCTGCTTTTTTTTTTTTTTTTTATCAAAACATTATTAATAAATGATTTTAATACTGATTCGGGCCACTGTTGGACATTAAGGAGCCGGCTGACCTGAGGAAACAGTTCCCTGAGCTGGCTCAAGACTTCTGGATCCCTCCATTTTTTGAGCCTGAACAATTTTTCTCCAGCGTTTTTCGCATCAGCTCGGCTGGATTGCAGTTATGGACGCACTACGACGTGAGGAGAATCTCATATCCTTCCTGGTATTATTAAATCAATACTTATTTAGTATCCAAGGAATTAAAATTGTCCAGATAGAAATGGACGTATTGGTTTCTCCATACAAAAAAGTATTTATTCAGTAAGACGTTCTTGCGTCGAGGTTCCTCTGTATATTATTAGGTTATCCTAAATAAAAAAACAAGTTGTTTTTCCTCATAAACACACATTTTTTTGCTTAAGACTTCAGGGTTCTTTTGTGTCCTGTCTCTTAATCAGGTAATGGACAACCTGCTGGCTCAGGTGACTGGGAGAAAGCGTGTGGTTCTCTACAGCCCCCAGGAAGCTTTGCACCTGTACCTGTCAGGTGAGGATCAACGTCAAACTTTAAAACCTGTCATCAAGGTGTCGACAATAGGGATAGGCATTTTATTAAATTTCTTTAATCCATAATTGAAAATAATACCGTATAATTATGGATAATAATCGTTACTTTTTAACTATTAGTTTCCGATGGCAAAAAAAACACCAAGGAAAGTGTTTTTATTCCACAATGAAACCTTTATCCAGTTCTTCCATAGTTTTGCAGCTATTCTTTTGTTTGTTGCCGAATTGTTGTTTTATGGATATTTTGTTGCGAAAAAATTGTGGAATTAATAGTAAATCACAGCAGCACAATGCTATTTATGCTAATAATGGACATTAGCGTAGTAGCACATTTGTCAGAAAAAAATTAGTGTGTTTGCTGGTGTACTCGTTACGTTTGAGTGGGGTTTGTCAACTTCGCAAAAAAAAAAAAAAAGTTACTGTGATTGGATAAAGTCCTGCGGAGTGTGTGCAGGGATCTGTGCGGAGTGACAACTCAACCTGCGCTTTATGTTCTTTTTTTCAAATTTTTTTTCATCACGATTACTGAAACACACCCCACACACGCAAATCACTGAGAAAATGAGCTTTATTTACTTTCCACCAGTCTACAACGTTGATTAATTTAATTACCAATCTTAAGGATAAATTCTTCATTATTGATTAATCATGCCTATTCCTAGTTGAGAACATTAGGGTGTGACGCTTCGTTGTTTCTGAGCAGGTGATAAATCTGAAGTTTTGGACGTCGACGCCCCGGATTTGGAGCGCTATCCCAATTTTGTGAAAGCGTGTAGACACGAGTGCGTTTTAGAACCAGGTGACCTGCTCTTTATTCCAGGTAAAACATAAAAAAAAATTTTATTAGTAGAATTTAATCTTCCCAAGAAATAAAACAACATTCATTATTTTTAGCTCTTTGGTTTCACAACACGTTGGCTCTTCAGTTCGGCATTGGTGTCAACGTGTTCTGGCGCCACCTGCCCCCGGACAGCTACGATAAAAAGGATCCGTACGGGAACAAGGACCCGGTGGTGGCTGCGCGAGCTCTGCAGGCCCTGGAGAGGGCGCTGGGAGCGCTGGACGAGCTTCCAGCTGAATACCGGGACTTCTATGCTCGACGCATGGTGCAGCGCATTCAGAGCAGAGCCTATTCCCATCAAAAATAACACGAGGGTGCGGCAGGTGGAAGATAAAGAGAGAGCGAGAGATTGTCTCTCTTGCAGATTGTGATTTAAGTGTGTTTGTTAATTTGTATTAAAGTTGCTGTGAAGCAAAAAAAAACATCTTTGGCTTGAGTTTGTGTGAAAAATTATTATAATGCGAACTAATTGCATTTTAGGAAATTAACTGCGACTATAACAAGCTGTAGATCAAGTTGGATATCTGGTGTGTGTTTGTGGTGGGGGGGGGGTTCAGAAATATTTTGCCATTTGAAAAAACAACAACTTAAACACGATGTCCTGTTTCTGTGAAAAGTAGAATATAATAGGCAGCAGGTAAACAGGGATTAAACTGCTGATTAGAAAATCATGGGTTTAATTCCCTGCTTCACCAGGCTGCCACTGTGGGGCTCCTAAGCAAGGCCCTTAACCCCTAACTGCTCAGTTAAGAGGCCTGGACTGGTGAAGAATTTTTTTTTTTGCATCATGTGGCCAGCTAAATGTGTGTGTTACCAACCCTAAATAAAACATGGCACCAAGATGGTTTAAGAGGGGAAAATACTTGCAGGGAAATTGCTCTGCAGGAAATCTTTGGGTCCTGACATTCAACATTAGTCATTTTATCTGAGCAGCTCCTCTCATGGCAACCCACTATTTTTGTGTTAACCTGACCTGTACATCTCTTCAATTACCACAAGATGGCAGCATGGGTGCGAAAGAATTCTTGGCTGGGAGTAAGTGTAAAGTCAAAGATTTAGTGAGTCAGCATTCATTGCCAATGAGAGTGTGTGAGGGGCCTGGAAAAGGGGCAACAGTGGGAGGAGGGATGGAAAAGAAGGGAAGAAGAAGGATAAAAACAGATCGGGAGGAAGAGAGCTAAAGCATGAAGCCGCCACGTTTGTCGAAGTCCTTGAGACTCAACGGCTGATGGATAAAATATTACTGATGGTGGGAGTTGTCTTACATCATCATCATCATCATCATCATTGATGTCTAGAGTCCTTTAAGTATATTACTTTATTTATTTAAACTTTTCAGTCTCTTTACATGAATCTTGTATGTTATAAATGTATACTACAGGCTCTGATCGGGATTCGATTTATTTGTTTCTAGTTTAGTTTTGAAGGATGTTAGTGATGTGATCCAGGGATCCGGTAAACTTCTTAAAAGGTCAGTTTTTCCTCGACTTGCTCACTGGATTGTATACATTAGACAGAAAATTAGTAAAATGTTTTTGTCATTAGCTGATTGGCTTTGAGGGTCATCACCAATGAATCCTGGAGGTGCATCTGCTGAATGTTTTAAACCACCGGGGGTTTGTGTGTGTGTGTGTGTGTGTTTTAGGAGAGGGTGGAAATGGAAACATGAGGCTTGGTGCTTGTGTGGTTTTATGATGTCAGTTGAGTGTCTGTCGTGTCTTTTCCAGTTCCCTCATACATACAGAGAGGTTTTTGCAGGACGCACAGCTTTTTTCCTTTTAAGGCTTTTTTCTCGTATTACAGCGATTTTTATTGGGTATTCCTTAAAAGTTAGAAACGTACTAATAAACAAGGAATATATGCAATGAATTTGCCTGATAAATAATACACAATGTTTATACTGTACAGAATATATTAGGGTTGTATGTGCTTTTAAAAAAAGCAGTATGGAGTCTTAAATTTCTTTAGAAGTTATTCATTAAGTTCAGGACCAATGAATTATTTTTGTTTTGCTTATCTTTATTTATAGCTCATTAATAATATTTTACTAATTGTTATATGACATCATGTGTTCAATACTAATAAAACAAATTAGCATTACAATCGATCAAGAAAATTTTACTGGTCTTTAGTTTAACTTGGAATTTCATTAATAGATTAATTAGTTAAACACTAAAACAAACCTTAATTTTTCTGGCTCCTGATTGGTTGTTAAATATTATTATTATGATTATTATGATTATTTGAATCTGTATCTAAATACAGTGCTTCCAGACAGAATGTTTAGAGAACACTTCTTGGAGGGTTGCCAGATCCATGTAAATGGAAACAAATAATATTTTCCTGCTTACAAATTAAAAGAAAAGTGTCTGAAATGTCACGACTATGTAAATATTCAACAGTCAGGCCACCAATCCAATTGGGAAGTCTAAATCAAATGAAAGTATACAAAATAAAATACTCTACAATAAAAAAAAAAAACTTTACAACCTTCAAAACACGATAAATGACTTTAGGATTTTTCTGCTAACCTTTATTGCAGTTTGATTCCTTTTTTGCTCTAAAATAGTTTTTCTTAGGTGTGAATAGTAAATAAGAGTTGCAGCCATTATATGTTTGTATCTTTTGTCCTCCTCGAGCTTTGAGAAGGTTACGTAACGCAGAAAGTGGTAAAAGGATTCTTTGTGATCATGCCACGTGTCGTTCGTTCTTATAGGCAAATGGCAGCAATAAAAAAAAAAAGACTTGCACAAGGCCTACAACTGACTTAAAAAACAGCATAATAGAAAAAAAATCTACCAGCCTGCTACAGTATGTGCCATAAGACATCTAAAACCATAACATGGAACAACATAAAGCATCACGGGATGCGGGAAATGGGTTTATGTTAACTGCCAGAATGTCTGGTTAGATTTTGGCTTGTGTAGCGTTTATAAGATGGGAAACTGGCGATCGGTGCTGGATTCTGGAAACAATCACCATGACTAGGCTTTACAGCACAGACCGTATCGATATGTGAATGAAGAGAACAAATGGACTGGGTATAGAGAGAGAAATGTCTTGGTTTGGTGCAATAAGAGTAAATAATTTTTTTTTTCAAATTAAGAGTTTTAATCAATTTCAATGTAGTAAATTCAAATGTGATAATATGATCAGGAAAAAAATGATGCAAATTGGTAACACTCGAATTGGTTAGGAGTGTTTGACTACCGATCAAAGGAGCATGAGGTTTATCAATTCCCAGCACTGTTATTGGGAATAACAGATTGTTATTATGTGATGGAGTTTAAAAAAATAAAGAAAAATATAATAGTTGCTCTGTTTAAGGGCGCCTGCCAAAAGCTTAAAATGAAGTAATGAAGGAAATGAGGAACAAACTGAATCAAACATTTCATTCTCTTTTCCTCTCCAGCAATTGGAAACTAGTCTCAGGATCAGGATGTAGGCCTGGCTGCAAAAATGCCTCTGTGGTGCTTACGGCATGTCTTGTGCGTCCTCATCCCGTTATACTTCATGGAAACCCGGCATCCCGTCCGTGCCAACGTCACTCTACTTTTCGACAGCTCCGACCATGCCGACCGCTTATGCAACTGCAGCTGTGCGACAGCATTGCGCAGCTGTGATAAATCTCTCGCCAACCTGATGTGCAGCTGTGGCACCGTGTGGCGCTCAGCTCTGGATGCCGGAACTCTGGAGGCGGAGTCTCTGACGGTGTGGGCGTGGCAGCCGTGGCTGCTGAGAGAGCTGTTGAATGGCAGCAGGGTTTCAGAACTGCACCTGTCTCTGTGTAGCCCCACCTCCATTTTTGGACCGTCTAGATTACTCACTATCGTTGGTCTGAGGAAGCTGCAGATCTGGAACGACGTGGTGCCAAAGCACAAGAGTGAACGAGTCCTGAATTTCAGGCTGGATGTGCAGGATGGAAAAGTCAGTGTGGCTTTTTTAGACATGTGGACTTTGAACAATCACTTGAAGGCCTACAGTATCATCGGACCACCGCTGCAGATGCTCATGCAGCACTTTCCTGACCTTAAAAAAGCCAATATAAAGATCACTGACCTGGAAGAAATCTACAAGCCGTCCGTCCTTACTTTCATTTACTAAATCGGGTATTAAAAATTTCTGATGCTAAGGAACACAATACAGAGATACACAATACTAAGATCCTCTTCCCACCATCCTGTCCAGCAATGACCAAGTCATTATAAGTAATTACCACACTTGAGTTACTACATAATTCCGAAAAAACAAACTGAGAGGCTGTGGATTTATAAGGAAATCAGGGGGAAAAAACAAATGTTACATTGCACATCGTTACTTATCATCCAAGTTAAACAACTTTGCCTCATTGTGACGTCATACATCACATGATCGAATCAACATGGCGGATGTAGTACATCCAAATTTTATTCATACTATATTGAACATAATTTTTGACAGCCAGGAAGTATGTGCTACATTCACAGCATTCGGTGAACGTCCCTATCCAGAGCGACTTACGTTTATCTTTTATACAACTGAGCAATTGGGGGTTAAGGGCCTTGCGTAGGAGCCCAATGTTAGCAACTTAGTTATGGTGGGAATCTAAACCCGTAATAACTCAAATGTAGTACCTACTTACTCGAAGTAGTACATAATTTAAGACAGAGCCTCTGTCACCACCTGTTGCAGTGCATTATGGGATTTTATCAATGCCCTATATAGTTCTTCAGTGGCTACAAAACAGAAACCCTTTCAATACCATGCATCCTTTTTATAATGTGCACGTTGACCCATGTGAGAGCTGTTGAAAAAAGTTTCTTCCACTTTTAGATCGTCTACTAAAACCACAAAAAAAAAAACCAAGAGAGGAATCACTTCCTTTTTTCTTTGACGTTCAGATAAACAGCAGTGGTGACTCTACCCGACACTGGTTTCTTTCTAAAAACATTAAACCCGAATTAATTAAATCCTGGTTATTGTTATTCTAGGTTCTAAAGGTCACAGAACCGTAACCAGGTGAAAGACTGCGTGTAGGATCACTGCAGGTCTTGATGCCCAATTCTGATTTTGTGACTATATCTGATTTTTTTGATGGCATCACCTTTTAAAACTGACCTGTATCTGATATCTGCATTTACACTATACACTGCAAAATAACACAAGATAGAAGTACTGATCAGAAAAGAAAGTAAAAACGGTGCTATAATCAATTGACACAATGGACGAAATGGTTATTCAGTATGTTCCATACCATGTTTAAAGGTCAGCAAAACAATGCTGTCTTCAGTCCTTGTTGCAGCCTGGGGGAATGTAGCATTGATCTTTGATATATATATACGGACAAAACAGATTTTAAGTGAACAAAAATAATAACTACTAAAATACACAGTTACTTTAAGTTATATATAATGTATATGTCAGTTTAGTGTCCACCAGTGTTGACGCCTCATGCCACTTTAGCTCGGAAATCTGATCTGTCTGCTTACATGGCGGATTTATATCTGATTTAATTCCACATGAGTCCTAAAACCGATCTAAAAATATCGGAATCCATGTGATTTCTTTTCTTGCTTATGGTCGTAGATCAGATCAGATCCGATCCATAATACATGCAGTGTATATGCAGCCCTATACCTCTGTGTGGTGGATATCATCCTACTTTTCATCTGTTCATCTGTTCATCTGTTAACCACCAAACACACAAATTTCTACAAATCTTTTACTACTAGCACTACTAGCACTTAACTAAACCAACTAGAAGTCAGTATATGAAGCTATCTGAATGAAAATATTAATAATAGCTAACAAGTCCTTAAAAGGTTTTTTTTTAAAAAATAGATCTCGGCATTAAAATATAGTTTATCTTACAAGATGAGTTTTTATGCAGTGGATAAAATTGTTAGCATGTCTGAATGTAAACGTAAACAGTAATTATTTAATTATTGTTATTATTGTAATTAATCCTGGACACAGAGAGAAAATATGCTGTAAATAATGTGTCGATGAAAATGACTAAAATAAAACTAGTCTTGAATAAATGACAAATTTCCAACACGTTGTTTCGAATGCAATTATTTATCTGTTTATGTTAAATGTCTAATAATATTATTACATTTTATTATACAGTATTAATAAAAGAAAAAGGTCTTATTCTCTATACAGGGTGGCTACAGAAGCGCATTAATACATTTTACTCGTCAACTACTCGGTGATGCGGTTATAGTAAATTAGTTATTTTAAAGATAAATTAACATAAAATGAGATAAATTTAGATAAGTTTCGCTTCCGTTTCCAGTCTGTCTTGCAATATATTAAGCAAAATGCTCTTTGTCTTCTATATAATCACGAACACGTCTCAAACTGGCTACTGAATTGAGTAGTACGGGGATTTTCTCCTTTAACAACTGGCCAGAAACGCGTAGCCTTTTCCAGGAAGTAATATTTTCACTCCCAAACTTCTAAACAAAATCATATATGACAAAAACCATAAAACAGACAGTTAACCCCTTTTTGTAGTCGCTGTCACGCTCATATAGACGATAATTTATGGTTAAATAATGTATTTTTTGCGGGCGCTTATAGACTGTGTTAATGGATCCTGTGTAAAATGTCATGTTACATTCACGTGTTCGGGACGGACTTTTAATTCTTGACATTTTGAAATTTTTTGAGAAATTTCAGCTACATAAATCTACTTTAACACCACCTCGACTCAGTATCGTGTGTTTAAAGTGTCGGTTTGAACGAAAAGCTTATTTTACTACAGACTATTTGTGACTGTCTTATGGTTGTTTGGGGAAAAATACGCTATACTGCAAAACCACTGAAACTTTCGGGTCTTTGGTTATGATTAAAAGGTAAAATTGCAGTAAGGAGGTATTTATTGTTCTTAAAGGTCCTACATAAATCACGTGTTTACGACGTGACGGGATTTTTTTGTAATATGTCTACCTTGTTGAAAACTAGTTGGAACACAAATTCAGAGAGGTGTTGAAGGAAGCACCGGGCGTGGCCACGTGACCGGGGGAAAAAGGAAAGCGATTGCGTAAGTGATCTACGACAGTGTGTTTGTGATCACCGGTGAGCGTTTACTCAGTTCATGGATCTCTTTAGTGGACCAAAAGGAAAACCTTAGTTAGTGTGTGTCAGCTGATGCTTTTGTTATTTTAATCATTCAGTGTTGATCAGACTGTAGAAATATTACAGGGTTTTGTTTAAAATAGAAAATTATAAATAATTACAGTGTGAAAGTCTAGACGGGGAAAAAAAGCAACAACCCAGGTAACAAATTTATGTTCTTAAAACGTTTTATAAACATTCCTATCTTCTGTTTGTAATGTTCCCAACCCGTAAAAATGTCCAGTTCGCTTAACGTTAGTAGAACGTTCTAAGATTGTTTTCTATTAACATTTTGAGAACAGTCACCAAGTACGTATAACATCTTAAGAACGTTCCAAGAACATTGTGAAAGCATTAACTATCAATAATGTTATTGAAACGTTCCATAAACGTTGTGAAAACCTAACCATCGATAACGTCATTGGAATGTTCCAAGAACATTGCGAAAACATTAACGATTAATAATGTTGTTAAAACGTTTAAAGAACGTTAGCGGATGATGTGGGAAGGTACAGGAAAGTTTTTAGGCTTACGCTTTCAGTTCTCAGGTTCGAACTTCCAGGTGAGCCTACCTACCGAAAAAGGGAAGTAAGGTAGATAAATTTATCTATATACATATGAGTCACAAATATCAAGACGAACCAGGTCCAAAGGGTGACAAGTGGTCATCAAGCTATGACAGTGTGATTTAAAATAAGGGCAGGAAAATAAAACACGGGCATTAAAAGACGAAATGGTCTCACCACCAAACACACCTGGAAACTGCATGAACTGTAGAGGGAAATGCAGTGTAATATAACGTCATTAGTTCATATTAAATCGCTGAGATTTGCATCGTCATCTTAAAGAAAAAAAAAAAAATCAGGGTTTTTGTTTAGACCTGAGACCAAGTCTGAATTATTTAAATGCAATGTTTATATATTAAATATGTATGAGGTTTGATATCTTAAGCAGCATATACATGTGGGAAAAGAAGTCATGTGGGAAAGCTTAAAATTATATTTAGTATCTTCCTCATGTTCAAAAATACATGTGGGAAAAGAAGTATCTTCTGTTCAAAAATGAGCGTAAAATTGTCAAATCCAATTTTGTAAAATTGTTCACTTGACTTTGTGTCTACCTCAAATTAAAATTTTAAGATTTGCCTTTTAATCATTAGTTTTAGGGATTTTTTTAAAAGTGTGTTTTTTTCATTAAACTCATTTGACTCGATTGTCAACCGAGTTACCCAATAGGGAATCCCCCCCTCCAAAAAAGGAATGGTTTGTCCCAATTTCGAATCATTTGCCTAGTGCAAACGTTATCTATATGTACTAACCCTGGAAGTATCTGCTATCTAAGAATGTTTTCCTTTATATTGCTTAAAATACTAATCGTGACTTTTAACAGCGTTACACAAGTATTACTGCTAATTCTAGCACAAGAATTTGACTAAAATCTGTTATATTTATACAAATTCTTAATGTGCTCAGTAGTTCAAGGCTTTTATACTAATTTAAGCTCAAAATGCAGTTATGGCGGTCAACAGTATTACGTAGTATTAAGGTAATGCATATAACGTTGTATTTCATGCACAGATTCCTACTGATAGACAGTAAGCAACAGTTCGTAAGGTGAAATAGACGCCTTCACCAAAGTGTCAGACACCGAAACCTTCTGCTCAGTGGTAGCTCAGTGGTTAAGGTGTTGAACTGCTAAGTGGAAGATTGTGGGTTTGATTCCAAGGACCACCAAGTTACCAGTGTTGGGCCCCCGATGATAATGAAAATAAATATAAGTCGCTCTGGATAAGTGCCGTAAATGTTAACGACTGAAATCACATCTACTAGGAGGTGGTTGTTACAGTGTTAGACAGCTGATTGGTTGGTTAAAGGTTTAAATCGCAGGTGGTTTTAAATAAGGGCATCTGGCATATAAATACTCCAGTTTAGCTCCACCCTGAACCTTAGATCTAATTCCAGCCTGTGGTATGTGTGGTTCAACTGATTTTGGTGTCAGAGTTGATTGGATAAACACTTCGACCGCATGCTAATCTTTTATTCAGTGATGAGAAAATGGTACGTTTGTTACTGTACGTTACAGTTGCTTCATGTTTAAATCCCCACATCACTTTTTATTGTTCCGTTACTTTAGGAATCATTTCTTTCTCCGCTAAAGTCGTCTTTTTTTTTTTTAAGTAAACCTCAACCCTTTTTCTGTGTAACTGCCTCTAACCAAGATATGCAATAAATCCTATTCTTCAGACATCCCAGAGTAAAAGGAACATGCCATAAACCATTTTCTTAAGAACACTGAAGGCGACTTAATGGTTTGTCAAAGCAGCAATGGAAATTGTAAAGTTTTTTTTAAATCATTGAAATTATTAACCTGAAAAGTACATTTACTGAGAACATTTTTGGCATTTGACAGACCCCCTTAAACAGAGCAACTAATTTTTTTAATCCAATTTAGGAGTTGAGGGTTAAGGGCCTTGCTCAGGGGCCCAGCTTTAGCAGCTAGCCGGTGCCGGGAATCAAATCCACAGCAGTCAAACACCTTAACCAGTGAGCTACCACTTTCCCAAAAACACGTCCACTGAGCCACCTTTTAAAAATCTACCAATTTGGGCTTCTGATTTTACCACATTTACATTCACACTGTGATTTATTATTAAACGTCATCATCACATCATGGTGTAAGGCAGGAAATATATCACAGTAAATTCGAGTGGGAGTTATGATATACTACTTTCTAAACAAAGGGATTTTAACAGGCAGAAGCGACTTTTAAAACATACCCTCATCAACCTGGTTACAATCACAAGAGACTCTACCTATACCAAACGCAAACACACGACTAGCTGTACTTTATGTAAATATTTGTGTGAATCATAATGGCTTAATTTTGAGTGGTTTTAATGCTGCGGAAGATAAACATAGGAGGAGACAATCGTTATGCATTTTCGAGTTGCAAAGGGGTCCCGGGTGGAGGAACTGAAAAATTTACCTACATGCAGCTCATCTCATGTAGCATTTTTTTCTGCAGGTCTAAACCACAGCCTCAAATGCTTACCTTTAATCAGGAAACAAAAGGAAATAACAACAGGGGCAGAAAAAATGAACTAAGTCTAGTTTAAAAATACATTTAGAGAAATGGGAAACAATTCAAATGAAAATTGAACAATGAAAGTTATATAATATTTTGTCACTATATTAACCCTAGTTATAATTGGCCCGATTGAGTTTTTGGGGGCCGATAACAATATATTCTTTTGTGTATATTATAGTACTAGTCAAAAAAATATTTTATATATCTGCATACACACACACTATGTATACACACATTCTTCTGCTGTATGAATACATTTTTTAATGCTTTTTGTTTATAGTTGGAATTTTTGTATGACAATATCATCCATCTTAAAGATCCATCTTTTTATCAACAAAGTTGTTGATTATTATAACACTTATGAAGAACACTTAAATAATGCCGTAAGGGCACACTATACTTCGGCTCAAGTGCCTGCAACAGTGTGCCAAACCCCTGTGTTATCCACAACTGATTACAGGCACAAATCCTTGGAAATAAAACCTGCTGCTGTAATTTGCTTTGCAAAGTGTTGCGACACTTTGGTGAGAGTGCAGAAGCACAGAGGTGTGAGACAGAAGAAATAAGGTTGCATGTCTGTATCTAATAAATCAGTTACAGGTGCAGTCTGTGCCGTCGCAATCTTAATTTAGAATTTAGAATCGATTCTGGACTTTTGAGAATCAATTTAGGAATTGTTAAAGAAAGAAAGAATTACAATGCATTAAGGAATCATTTCCCCCCACCCCTAGTAAAGAGTAAACTTTTTATTAATCATATGATTCACTTGCATTGACCTGTTTTTATTTACGCATCAGAAATTACTAATTTAATGAATTTTTGCTTATTTAGTTAATTTCGGTTTTTATGACTGGATTCTGTGATTCACTTTAAACTAAACGTTATAGGTAATTTACACCACTCTGGCTGAATGGGGTAAACACACTTCTCAATTCTGAAGTGTATTTCTGAGTAAATGATTTAAACACTGATTCAGACAGAGTGTTAAGCAAATCAGTTGTTTTAACCATAAAATGAATCAGTTGAAAGGGAGTCACTAATCGGATATTAGCGGATGTAAAGGCGATGTGTGCCAATTCCAGCTGTTAGGACATCTCAAAAGACTTGCGTCAACACAGAAAACATTTCATCTCTGCGTATGTTTTTTTTTCTGTTTATTGAAAGTGTGGTTAAGTCAGCTGCACGTGTGGAACGTTCCGTGTTTCAGATAAGAGAAGTAGCCTTTTTTTTTTTATTTTAAGCACACCCATCGATCATTCTGGAAACAAAAATTAGAATTTTTCAGTTCTGTCCCGCTCTTGCAAAAAAATACGGTATATTCTCCCTTTTTTGCCCGCAATATTTAAGTTTTCTCCCAGTTCTGCCCGTAAAATTTTATTATTACTAGGATTGTTTCACTAGCTTACAATATAAATATCAACTGATAATAAACAAATGGTTAATTTTATTTAGTTTAATTCAATAAGATGATGTACATATATATTTAGCACTAAGCGATCCACCTGTGTCATGTCCGCTTTCCGCGCATAAACCACACAAGAGTTACTGTAGCTTCCAATTTTGCACCTGTAAGCCACCGTGCTGCCCTGGGTTGCAATTAAAAAATACATATTCGCGGGACTCCTGCTAACTGGAAATGAATTGAACAAATAAACTAATATCTAATCTAATATCAATCTTTTTTAATTTTAGTCGTCCTAATTTTATTTTATTTTTTATGCAGTGGATATTAGTTTATTTGTTCAATTCATTTTCAGTTTGCAGGAGTCCCACGAATATGTATTTTTTTTTAGTGGTTAGCACTGTTACCTCACAGCAAGGAGGCCCGGGTTCGATTCCCGGCCAGGGGGTCTTTCTTGTGTCTTGTGTGGAGTTTGCATGTTCTCCCCGTGCTTGTGTGTGTTTACTCCAGCTTCTCCGGTTTCCTCCCACAGTCCAAAAACATGTATGTTAGGTTGATTGGTGATTCTAAATTGCCCATAGGAGTGAGTGAGTGTGTGTATGTGTGGCCCTGCGATGGACTGGCGACCTGTCCAGGAGGTTGCCCGTTGCCCTTCGCCCTTCGGCTCCAGCAAACTGGAAAGATCCCCGTGACCCCGAATTAGGGAATAAGCGGGTATAGAAAATGAATGAATATTGCAAGCCACACAATATTACTGCGCCAGGTTTCTAACATAAAACAAGGATTCTGACTTTGACCATCAGTTGATGAAAGAGTTGGGTGGTCACCAGTAGCAAACAATGGCCTGCACTCTGCTGGACAAAGTAAGACTATTTTAAGCATTTCATCTGCATTCTGTAAAATTTTACACAACCGATGCTAGCGATAAAATCAGCAAACCGATATATCGGTCGGGCTCTAGTCAAAAGCAAGCACTCGTTCAAATGCAATTAGTAATACCCTAGATGTTTCCAGAAAAATACAGACAGTATAATAATCTAATTGTATCTGTGAGAGAAAGGGAAAAAGTATTAAAGCATATTTTCCCTGTCAGTGTGATAGCCCGACAGGCAGGGCGGGGATACACTTTGGTAGCCCAACAAGACAGAAGACACAACAGTTTAAAATCTTCCCAAAAGTGTGGAGTTGTTTATAGGAGGAAGAGCGAGACAACATCTGGAATGAATTAACTGAGTTACGACTTCTACAACAGTGTCGCTAACTCTGCTTTTTATGTTTTTCAGAGAGAATGACATCGTGCATTTAACTCCCAGTTAATATGAGGATTCTCTTCTTGCTTTTTGTTTATCTGTTGGTTCTCGACTCTGAAGGTATGTGTAATAGCATTAAAAACACTGCAAAATGTTTGAAAAAAAAAAACAACTTTCATGTTTTTAAAGCCTGTTTTCAACTAGACAGTGACCGATTAATTGCTTTACCGATATTTTTTTCAATAATAAATTCTTTCCTATTATCGGGTGTCAGTTTTCTGATATCGGACCCACAGATATGTGGCACTATCTGGTTGCCGATTTTATAATTATGTGCAAGAACGATTAGCAAGACTGCTTTATAAGAAGAGCTTGAACGATTCGTTTTTGTACAATGTAGTTGTGCAAAAAAAAAAAATTTTATTTATTTGGTTTAGAATTTATTTATTTGAAGGGGGGGGTATTTCTTAGCATCATTTTTATATTATTTAAAAATATTCAGTTTGTGTACCCGATTAAAGCTTTTACTAAAAGATAATAAGTACACTTGATTTTTTTTTTTCACTTTGGAGTTTGTTTTTGCAGACTAAAAGTAATAAATGAGAAAGAAAAACCTACATCCAAACTGCAACTATTAGATTCTATATATTATTACAAATATAATATCACATTATTAAATTACATCACATTATTACTACTTTATTTAATGTGTGAGCACTGATTTAGAGGCTAGAAGGACGTAGCTATGAAGTCACATAAGCAGGTAAAATAGCCCTCATAGCACCTAAAACACCTATAAAAATGTACATCATCGAATGGTTGTGTTGTAGCACATACGCTGGTATGTGTACGAGGGCTGCACAATATATGTATGGCCAAAGTTTTAGATCAATATCGATAGTCAAATATTTGGCACCCGGATGTTAGCTAGGAAGTGTGTGTGCTTTGATGCGAGACAATC
Source organism: Bagarius yarrelli (assembly GCA_005784505.1). Taxonomy (NCBI): domain Eukaryota; kingdom Metazoa; phylum Chordata; class Actinopteri; order Siluriformes; family Sisoridae; genus Bagarius; species Bagarius yarrelli. The sequence goes on from VCAZ01000047.1 coordinate 2,844,670, forward strand.
GACAAGCCGCGGAGCTGTCATAGCGAGCTAAACTTGATAAGATGAGGCAGCTCGAGGCACCCACACACCTGCTGCCGACGATTTAGCGCAAAAAAAAACCAAGCACCTCAAAAATATGGCTGTATTTTGCTGATGACCACATACAGACTAAAGTTCTATGTACAACATGTGATCTCTATCGCATATCAGGTTTTTCTTCAATAGCGCACGGTCCTATTGTGTACAATGAATTGGGATATGTTTGAGTTCATAATGCTTTTACACCAAATTTTACCTTGCACTAATGTTTGTTTTCTACAACAATTGGTACAGGCAACTGACTAATTGGCCCTACATTTTTAGTGCCCCTTGCTGGTAACAATTTTGCATTTTTTTTTCTTATTCTTTACAGGCAACACTTTGGTCCCGGCACCAGAACACACTAAAGTTTTATCCAACAATTTCATCCACATCTTGCAGTGGAGTCCAGGAAAAGGGACACAACCTGGAACCGTGTACAATGTTAACCTTAGGTGAGTAAAATGTAAAAGAAAATAACACAGGACTGTAGAGAGTTTTGCATATCCGCCAAATTAATGCAGGTCATGCAAACTTCTCAGGATTTTTGGCTGTGTTTACCTCAGCGATACACACCCAAACAAAGTTTTATTCTAATACATTAGAAGTAAAACACGGCCTTAAAGTCCAAAATTCGCAAACTACCCAACTGTATTTCATGCGAGGCGACTAGTATGTCTGAATTATGAAATACGCATACCATGAATACTTTACCTACTTTAAAAAAAAAACATTCATTTCACCTGCGGATTCATGGGATAGTAAACAAAGTATACTTTTTCTCCCCTCCTCTCTTTTTTTTCTGATAGCAACATTCGGGTACGAAACATCACTGGTATGTCTACTGACATCTCCAAATACATGACCGACATATACCTAATGTACAAGATCCGGCTTTGGGCGTCGTTTGGCAACAGATCATCATCCAAAGTTGAAATCCATTTTTCGCCGTACACTAGCAGTAAGTTGCACTTTGATGTAATTTTTTTTTTCCTTTAACGTATTCGGTAACATTCGGCTGCATGAGTGCGTCTTGCCGTTTCTTTTCCAGCTGTTATCGGACCGTTCGAGTTCTTGCTGTCTGGCTGTGGTGACTGCTTGAACATCAGCATTGATCTCCCGAATCGCCAAGGTTCCGCCTACAACTTCTACAACGCTATAGAGTTTGACATTCACTGGAGGAAAGCCATCGATAAAAAGGTACTGCAACTATTAGGAATTGTTTGAGAGAAATTTTGTCCCAGTCTTCATTTCGCTGGACTGTGACTCAAAACAAACATTATTCAATTTAGGCGTTCGGATGATAATTTGCTGGTGTGTCTGAGACTTGTTCGGTCACATGATTCAGTTTCAGCCAAGCTTAAATTCTTAGAAGGATGGCCTCACCTTTGTTTCATTTTAAACATCCTAGTATAAAGTGGTATAAAGTTACCCATCCTGTATCTTTGTTGTCATTTGTTATAGTGTAGTTGCTTTCGTAAAGTACTGTCCGTGCTTACATAAAGTAAACCAAATCGATAATATACAAAGGAGTGTCCTATGAGGTAGAGGTAAACAGGAAATGGGATTAGAAAAAAGTCCAAAGTACAGCGTTTTCACCAGAGATTTTTTAAAAAAAAAAGGAAAATCATGTTGGCCAATCAGAGGCCTCGAAAAATGGTTTGTGAAAATGTTATATTTAACAGACATCCTTATCCATGGCGACTTACATTTATCTCTCTCTTTTTTTTAATACTACTGCGCAATTGGGGGTTAAGGGCCTTGCTCATGGGCCAAGAGTGGCAGCTTGATGGTGCTGGGAATTGAACCCCGATCTTCCAATTGGCAGTCCAAGACCTTATGCACTGTGCTCCCACTTTCCCTCCATGTTGTCACAAGAAGTGACCTGTGTAGTACTGAAATAGGATAATTTTGCATTTATTACTATTCATGTTATACGCCGTGTTGCCACAGTTACTTTCATCAGCATTTCGACTACATCCACACGTTATGTAAACAAAACAAAAAAAAATCATGGCGATCAGGTTTCGTTGTATAAACGACAACATTAAAGATCTAGAAAAGCTTTACTCCGGCAGTTCGGTTTTAGTGACCTGATGCTACGTTAGCATGTGGTCGAACGGCCGAACCGTATAGAAAAATCTGCGGTTATGTAAATACCCGTGTTCATGTGGACAGGGACATAGAAGGACATAGAACTTGGAAGGGTGTACTTTTTTTCCCCCCTATTACTGTAAATAATCATCTATCTGACAATAACTGACAAAGAATTTTCACCCCTTACTTGTTTAAAATTCTTTACTAATTAACAAAATGATCCATGACTGGTTATTTTTTATTAAATATTTAGTCACCCTTACATTCCGTTCTTTCAGGATGACTGCCACAATTCTTTTAACAACTCCCAGAGTATCAAGTCTGTGCCGTATTCCTACGTTCTGCGTAACCTCCAGCCGGGGGAGCGCTACTGTGTACAAGTCCAGCCCGTGATCAGCAGCCTACCGGAGCAGAACCGTCTGATCTCCTGCTCCTGTGAATTCACCAGTCAAATAAAGCCCAGAGGGAGTAAGACCAAGACAACAAAATAACTCTAATTTATAAAGAAACTCCAGATGCAAAATACTGATGTGTTGTTCATTTTTAATCATATAATCCTTAATATGATTTGGGATTAAGGAGTCGTCTCAGAAAGTGATTCGCTCATTCTATATAGACTGCACATGTATGACATGCTGTAGGTTCTGTACAGGAAACATGATTGATTAATCTCCCGAAACTTCAGGTTAGAGTTAGAGTCGTCCGTTCTTTTGTCACGTGACATGACAGCAGTATCGGATACACAAATTATTTAATATTTCCTGACCCAACTGTTCGGGTTAGTAGACGCGTCTAAGTGATCGACTAAACACCTAACGAGTTTTAAAGAGCCGAGTCAGTAAAATGATTCAAACTTCTTATTACTTATCTAAATATCAATAACCTTTTGGTAATTAAAGCTTACAACTCAAATACAGCTTAGAAAAAATTCAAAGCAACAATTAACATTATACTTATAAAATTATAAAAAGTTCCTTTCTGGATATTAATAGAGATTAATTGTTTGTTTGTTTTTTTTAGAATAGATACCGATACCAATTAACTAGTTGAAATCCGCTCTCTGGTGACCTTTATAAACTTTTATTTTCTATTCAACAATATCACCTACTGTATAATCACATTTTTGTGTTGTTTTCCCTGTGTATTTTTGGGCGCAGTTTATAATCTTGCGGTTCTGCTTTAGCAGGAAATGTGCTATTCTCAGAAGCAGGTCTTTTCTTGGTAAATAAAAAAAAAACAAAACACCACCACAGTGCACGAACCACAACGGGACAAACTACAGCAAAAAAAGCGGCAAAAAAAGGCTTTAAACAAAATAGTTCATTGTCGCCGGAAAACCAAATGATTCAACATAAATTTTTTAATTATGACATTAAAAAAACGGCATAACTCAGACTGAATAAACGTTACTTAAAGAAAAAAAAGAATCAAATATCCCATGCCACAATTTATACAAAACATTTGCATTTGAGTTAATGGTTTGATAAAATGATGTTAGTTGCAGACTTAGCAAGGACAACACTAAAATTTAACACAGAAGTGACCATTTAACATTAAAATGGGGTCCAGGATTCATGTCAAGGGGTCACTTAAGAGGGGCATTTTAAGTATTACCCAAGTTGCAGAAAAAAAAAAAAAAGAACCAGCATTAACGTACAAATATACCTTAAACTGTCGCAAAAGAAGAGCATCGTTTCTTTATTTAAGTCAATAAAACACCTTTTGGGTCTAGTTACTCATGTTTCTTGTTTTCCTTTCTAAACAAAAACTCACTTAAACGTGTGTCATGATGTTTCTCTGCTTCTCTGTGTCACCCTGCAGTCGCCTTCCTGGCTGGTTGGGTTGCCAGTTCCGTACTGGTGGGATCGTTTTTCCTGACTTTTGTATTCTTCCTGGTCTATGCTGGCTTTCTGTGTAAGCCCAACATCAGGCTTCCCGAAGCACTGGTAAGAGCTCCGAGCCTCATTAGGCATCTAGATCTGTTCACTAAATAACCTACCGTCGATTTTTAGAAACTAATACTGATTATTTAAATAAAGAACATAAAATGGTCTTGTAGTGTCTAGTGATGTATAGTTGCTGGCCTTGAGGGCAATTCCTAAACCGTGATAAGATATATCGGTGGATCCGATATTACAAAACCGATATACAATGTTAAAAAAAAATGGAGTAAATATCGAGGTAAATATTGGTTTGAACCGATTATTAGCCGATCTCTAGCGCCTACAGTTCATTAATCTAAATAATTGAACATGAGCCAGTTTACTGAAGCAGGCTCGACCCAAACACTTTCTAGTTTAATCTGTAGAGCAAATCACAGGTTCAAGACTAAAATCTGGATTAAATTTTTCTAATAATATCCATCATGTATAACAGTTTTAATAGTTAATATTTATCTGTGTAATCAGTGATTTTGTCATGTTTATTTTGCTGTTATGAAAGGAGTCGCCAGTGTTGTTCTGTAACAGCTTTACGGGGGTTTTTTTTTTCCTCCGTTTTTTTGCTGTATTTACTTAAATAGGGAAAAAAACTAAATCTGTTGACAGGGTTAAAATTCTTAATCTCTCTGTAGCTCTGCAGAAAAAATGCGGCTGCAGTGGGTTATTTATTTATTTTTTTGCAATAAAACTGGGAGAAAATTGAGTGGAGGAATTGCTTTGCAAACACCTGCTATATTAATCCAGTGGGGGTTTTTTTGGGGTGCGTCTGGTGTGTGTGTGACTGTGTGTGTGTACACAATACCAAGCATTGTATGGGGGTTTTCTGAGGCCACACGGCTGTCTCGGCCCTCCGTGATTAAACTCCCTGTCTTGACGAAAACACAGCTCTTTTTATTATCAGAAAAGAACCGGAGATAAACAGTGTGTGTGTGTGTCATATTACTAAGTGGAAATAAAGGAGGAAAAACTGAAACACAAAAAAAAGTTATTAATAATAACTGGGCTCTTTTTCCCCTATGTGTAGGAGGCGAGTGTGTGTGTGTTAACATGCAATAATACATACTGTAATACAACTAGTACAGATTCAAGTGTGAGTGTATTTGTGTATGTGAAAAAAAGTATGAGTAAGATAATACGTTCGAGTGCTTGTGTGTGTGTGTGTGTGTGTGCGTGCGAGAGAGAGATAGCATGTTTGTTGGAGAGATTTTGTGTAAGAGTGTATGTGTGTAAAAAATGAGTGTGATGGTTTGTATGCGAGTTGTGTGTGTGTGTGTGTGTGTATATGAGAGAGAGAGTCTGTGTGCAAGAGTTTTTCCAGTAAATTTGAATAATTGGTGTTAAATTAACTGTTTTACATGTTACTCTTTTTTTAAGTTATTGTAAAAACACTCGAGCAATAACCCGTTATAGCAGTTTTGTGTCTGCGTCGTAGGGGGTTTCCCCTCTTTCCTATTTGAAAAATAAGCGACAGATGAATAATAAATTCTGGGTTCGAAAGCGAGCAGACGATTTGCACAAACCACTTCCAGGTTTGACTGTTGGTCACTTTTTAAAGGTCAGAGTGCAAAAGCGTGGGAAACCCGTTACATCATCTGTTGGCAGTGTAAATGTCGCGTGTAGGCAGCGTAGCATCGCTCCATTGATTTTAACAACCCCCGCAATAAAATATCTAAAAAGTTTTAATCTAAGACATGGACTTTTTTTTTTTTTCCTTCCTACAGATGGTTAGAGTTCCTGCATTTCTGCTGTCCCCAGAGGAGATGTGTCTGTCCATAGCGGAGGTGGAGAACAGCGTACAGATACACAGTCAGCAGAAGAAGAAAGTAAACAAGAAGGTCTAACATTTGACTGTTCACTATTTTTTACTAATCAAAAGCCATTGTTTTATAGGGGGACAAAATGTCCTCTTTTACCTGGACGTGTTCTTTACTTTAACATAAAAACTGTCATTTTAAAATAGCCCCCGAAACGTCCTGGATTCAGCTTTTTCTTTTTAAAGTTGCTGTGTTTTTTTTGTGTTTTTTTAAACCTTTTTTTTAAATCCCGCCTTTCGCACACCACCATTGGTTGGTCATGTAAGCAAACATCGGACAAACTGTGTATCGATCGCTGCGCTCAGTACCACACGCCAGGAGAAAAGCGAAACAATTTTTTTTGTTATTATTCTGTGGTTAAGAGCCAGAGGTTGAACAAAATGTTGTGTTACTTTATATATTAGATCATCCTCCTTTTCTGGAAACAAAACTGTGGAATTATTTTTATATCGCTGTTTCAGCAGAACGATGTAGACGATGATGATGATGATGATGACAGCGATGATAAGAGCCTGAATGGCTACATGAACCGAGAGGCTCCCAGCGAGTCGGGCAGCACCGGCAGTGTGAGATCAGCGGCCGATCGTGGAGCTGCGGAGAATCCAGAGGAGGGATGTGGTTTTGTGGACGCACCCACAAACGCCGCAGGCACTTTACTGCTCTCTCAGGTTCAGTACCACGCGGTGGAAGGTTACAGGCTCGGAGCGTCGCTCGAGCCAAATCCAAAAACATTAAAACGCTCTTACAGCAAGAGAGACAGAAACCGACTGGAAGGAGAAATGCTAACTGAGGAAGACTCTGGGAACATTAACCTGTGGTCAGTGGTGTTGAAGTCCATGCAGCAGCAGCAGCAGGAGGAGGAGGAAGAGCAGGTTAACAAGTTGAATGATGCCGCAGAACCACTGTTACCTTTATCAGGAAAAGAGGTGGAAGGGAAAACAGAGACTCCACAGACGGGACATTCAGAACATCACACTGCTCTTTTATTCCAAGCTCAGACTGATGCACAGAGTGATCAAGACCAGGACACAAGTGTGTGTGAAAACACACAAACAGGGTACATGGCCTCACACACTGGTACAATAGACACAGAAGACTGTTCAGACGAGGACGACTGTATGTCAGGCTACATGTCCAGATAAAGATTTTCACTGAAGGGTTTAAGAGCAAATAACACACTGAACCTGCAACAGTGAGTGGACCAGCTTCTGAACGCAGCCATGTCCGTGAACTAAATGTGGGCGTGTCCATAAACGAAACGCAGCCGTGTCTGTAAACTAAATGTGGGCGTGTCCATAAACTAAACGCAGCCGTGTCTGTGAACTAAATGTGGGCGTGTCCATGAACTAAACGCAGCCGTGTTTGTGAACTAAATGTGGGTGTGTCCATGAACTAAACGCAGTCGTGTTTGTGAACTAAATGTGGGCGTGTCCATGAACTAAACGCAGCCGTGTCCATGAAATAAATATTGGGCCTGTCTGTGGACTGAACGTGGGCATGTCCATAAGGTCAATGTGGTCATGTTCATGAACTAAAGGTGGGCATGTCCATAAATTAAATGTGGGTGTCCATGAACTAAATGTGGGCCTGTCGGTGGACTAAATGTGGGCGTATCCATGGACTGAATGTGGGTGTGTCTGTGAACTGACTGTGGGCATATCCATGTCCTAAACATAGCCATGTCCATGAGTTAAATGTGGGCATGTCCATAAATTAAATGTGGGTGTCCATGTCCTAGATGTGGGCGGGTCTTTTTAAAAATGAGGTGAATTTAAATATACTCTGTGGAAATGAATCTAATTGCGCTCACTTTAGCTTTGTCCAGTTTTATAGACATGCAAACGTCTGCTGATTCGGCTGGTCCGATAGTTAAGTGTTTGTTTGCCTTTAATAAAAAAAATCTAAAATGTTTGTGTTCACATCTACAGTCACAATGAGGAGCCAGTACACAATACTTTATTCTATTTATTAACCTGCTCTTGTATTTTTTGGCTCCGGAAGCTCAGTAAAAGTGAAACGTCTGGAATTAAGGTCTTAAATTAAATAATGTTTTTAATAAGACAAATAAAAGAATAATTCGATGCTGTTTATACAATGGCATTTTCTTTTAACACATCTTAATTATACATTATATTTAAAAGCAGAAGTAATAATTAGATGTAAATTATGTTATTATGATTAATTAAATCTGCTGTTATTTATCTGCCTCTTTACACGTGATGCCGCCACGTGACTGGTTAGTGCGTGTACCTGTTCACTGTATTGTCCCTCTACTATTGGTGCAATTCCTAACATTCTCCACTAGGTGTCACTGTAGTGTTTGGTAAGCGGATCAGTAACACCACCCGAAAGACCCGTTTCACACAGGAAATTTCAAAAATATATATTTTAGCACGCATCCTGTTCAGTATGTAGATTTACCAAAAAAAAAACGTGATTTGTTTAACAATTTAAAAATAAATAAATTTATTATTCTATCTGGCAAGTAGCTATTTAGTGTCTGTTTCTCACAAAAACAATAAAATAATGTACACGTCTTTTTTTATTTTGCCAAATATAAATAATAATCTTTAAAGTTAGAAAACGCTAAAGGACTTTTATATTGAAATGACACCAACCACTTATTGTAAAGATGCCTTCACTTTCATACCCGTATTCGCACTAAATCTGCCTTTCAGTTATGATTCGCTACATTTATCTCGCCTTCGCACTCTGATTGGTTGGCGGTTAGATTTACAGTCGAGTATCCAATCCGAATTAGAGTTATCCGATAACCGTCGCAAAAGGGGCGGGACTTTGGTATGGAGAATTTCCCCGTTATTCCGAGAAATCTGCTGTTTTACCACTTCTTGGTTATAGTGATTTTAGAAAGCAGCTCGGTTGCGTTAATGGACTCCTGGGAGCTTTAATTCGATAAGTATGTGTGGAAATATATATAAATAGAGGCTGTAGAGTTAGTCGAAAGTCATGGAGAAGGTTTTTTTGACATTTGATAACATGAGAACTAAAAGATGAGGGAGGGTCAGTGTGTGTGTCTCGGCTGCCATGGAACCTGTTTACACACTGCTTCTACTGGCTGCTGTACCGTGTTCAGGTGTGTAACACACTTTTCTTTTCCCACCCACTCCACATATTAACCAGACTCCACTGATCGGATGAACTAGACTGACACCCTGTTTGTCCTCCCAGCAGTGTTGTGTGGTCATGTCCCTGCGCCGGACAACATCGAGATGAATTCCCGCAACTTCGTTCACCTGCTCACGTGGGAAGTCGGACCAGGGTCTCCTGCAGGAGTGTCCTACAGGGTCACCTACCGCTCCTACAAGTACGGGATATTATTCAGACGCTGGAGTTTATCCAGGGGGGCTTTAGTTCATAAGAGTCAGTTTAGTTCATCAGTTTTGTACATAGAGACAGTGTATTCTGTCAGAGACAGTTTTGTCTATCAAAGACACTTTCATTTATTGATTAGAGAGACATTTAGACGCTTTCGTCCACCAAAAATGTGCTTTCTCCTATTAGATGGCTTTTAGTCCATGAAATATACAGTTTAGTCTATTAGAAACATGTTCTAGTCCATCAGACACACTTTGATCCATCAGAAAAACAGTTCAGTCCATCAGAGATGGTTCAGTCCAGAGAGGCAGTTCGGTTGGCTGTTTGGTCCATCAGAGGAACGGCTCGGTCCATCAGAGAGACAGTTTAGAGCAGAGACGCTTTAATCCACCAGAAAGTTGCTTTAGTCCATCAGAAAACGATGATCTATTAGCGCATGCTTTAGTCCATCAGAGCGCTGCACTTCCAAAGAGGTGTTCTGATCCGCTCCTCAGTCTGTGATCCAGTAAACTAGTAACAATGTGTTTATTGATCGGGAATAAAAGCATCTGTCTAATGTCATAAATGTAGGGGCATTTTAGTCCATAAGAGAAACATGAGTCTTCTGTGTGTGTGTGTGTGTGTAAAATTGTACAGCGACGGCTGGAGGACGGTGGAGAGTTGTGCGCAAGTGCGTTACCCGTTACTCTGTAACCTAACTGATGTTTTCTCTGATGTGGATAAGATGTACTACATCAACGTTACAGCTGTTTTGGGGAAAAACACGTCTACGCCCCGATCCTATCATACTCCGTTCAGACCCGTCTCAGACAGTGAGTGTCACACGCTCAGAACATTTTAATTTACAGGAAATTACTCACTCATGATTAAACTCTCGCAGCTAAATGCCATGGAAATTGTGCTTTTCATTGCTTTTTCCCCTTTGGCTCCCCCTAGTGGACATCAGTATTACAGCCTTCAACTTTAAATACGATTTATATTAATAGCTGGATCGTTTAAATGTTTGTCTTAATTTATTACTGATAATAAACTCGCATTACACTCATTGATTTATGCTACATTTATTGTATTCTTTACTGTTAGCTAAAGTATTCTAAATGTTAACGTTAAACTTTACATCATTACATTACCGTCAACTACTCACGGTCCTGGTAGCAGCTGGTTGTTGGTAAATCAGTTGTAATATCTTTTACTAACACGTCACTGACCCCTGCATTAAAAATTATATTATTTAGATTTATATACACTGCTCAAAAAAATAAAGGGAACACTAAAATAACACATCCTAAATCTGAATGAATGAAATATTCTTATTAAATACTTTGTTCTTTACATAGTTGAATGTGCTGACAACAAAATCACACAAAAATTATCAATGAAAATGAAATTTATTAACCCATGGAGGTCTGGATTTGGAGTCACACTCAAAAGTGAAGTGGAAAAACACACTACAGGCTGATCCAACTTTGATGTAATGTCCTTAAAACAAGTCAAAATGAGGCTCGGTAGTGTGGTGTGTGGCCTCCACGTGCCTGTATGACCTCCCTACAAACGCCTGGGCATGCTCCTGATGAGATGGTGGCGGATGTTCTCCTGAGGGATCTCCTCCCAGACCTGGACTAAAGCATCCGCCAACTCCTGGACAGTCTGTGGTGCAACGTGGCGTTGGTGGATGGAGCGAGACATGATGTCCCAGATGTGCTCAATTGGATTCAGGTCTGGGGAACGGGCGGGCCAGTCCATAGCATCAATGCCTTCGTCTTGCAGGAACTGCTGACACCACTCCAGCCAACATGAGGTCTAGCATTTTTTGCATTAGGAGGAACCCAGGGGCAACCGCACCGGCATATGGTCTCACAAGGGGTCTGAGGATCTCATCTCGGTCCCTAATGGCAGTCAGGCTACCTCTGGCGAGCACATGGAGGGCTGTGCGGCCCTCCAAAGAAATGCCACCCCACACCATTACTGACCCCACTGCCAAACCGGTCATGCTGGAGGATGTTGCAGGCAGCATAACATTCTCCATGGCGTCTCCAGACAACCGTCATGTCTGCTCTCAGTGTGAACCTGCTTTCATCTGTGAAGAGCACAGGCGCCGCAGTGGCGAATTTGCCAATCTTGGTGTTCTCTGGCAAATGCCAAAACGTCCTGCACGGTGTTGGGCTGTAAGCACAACAACCCCACCTGTGGACGCCGGGCCCTCATACCACCCTCATGGAGTCTGTTTCTGAACGTTTGAGCAGGACACATGCACATTTGTGGCCTGCTGGAGGTCATTTTGCAGGGCTCTGGCAGTGCTCCTCCTGTTCCTCCTTGCACAAAGGCGAGGAGTGGTAGCGGTCCCTGCTGCTGGGTTGTTGCCTTCCTACGGCCTCCTCCACGTCTCCTGATGTTTGGCCCTGTCTCCTGGTAGGGCCTCCATGCTCTGGACACTACGCTAACAGACACAGCAAACCTTCATGCCACAGCTCGCATTGATGTGCCATCCTGGATGAGCTGCACTACCTGAGCCACTTGTGTGGGTTGTAGACTCCGTCTCCATGCTACCAACTAGAGTGAAAGCACCGCCAGCATTCAAAAGTGACCAAAACATCAGCCAGAAGAAAGCAGAGGAACTGAGAAGTGGTCTGTGGTCACCACCTGCAGAACCACTCTATTATTGGGGGTGTCTTGCTAATTGCCACAACAGCATGTGAAATTGATTGTCAGTCAGTGTTGCTGTTTGATTTCACAGAAGTGTAATTGACTTGGAGTTACATTGTGTTGTTTAAGTGTTCCCTTTATTTTTTGAGCAGTATATATATATATATATGTACATTTTTTGATGACATCACCAAGCATTCTGGTTCTATTTATACCGAAGACAAAAAGTTAAAATTTCTATGATCATTTCATTAATAATAATTCATCACAAATACGAAACCATCCTGGAGATACTGCATTTTTATTTCAACACTTTTATTACCATCTTTGATGTTTCTCTCAGTAATAACTGTTATTTAGAGCCATTTATGCTGAAGAGTTCAGTTTACCAGACAGACAGTTAGTCCACCAAAGAGACAGTTTAGTCCACTAGTGTGCTTTTAGTCTATCAGAGAGAAATTTTAGCCCACCAGATATATAATAGACGAGAGAAAGAGTTTAGTCCATCAGTAACTCACCCTTTCCACTCTATTTTCCTTTAGCAGTGTTAGGGTGTGTTCACACATGTAGTACCGTTCGTTTGGTTTATTTGGTCTGGATCAAAAAGGAAAATGATGCACTTTAGTCCGCTTCGCGTTTTCAACAGCGGACCTAAAGATACCAAAACAAAAGACGCCGTGAGTTGTTTACAAACTGACTGGTCATCTTTTGTGACGTATATTTTGCGCCTGACCCTGACCCTTGCGGTGTAGTGGATTAAGTGCACTTATCTTTTGGATGTATAGATGGTTTCTGCACAAAAGTCTGAAGGTGATTATAGGAGAAAGAATTCGACTACATCTGGATGCTTGTCAATTTGTTTTATGTTCACACCATTATTATTTTTATAGTTTATAGATTATCATCGAAATTGTAACTTGGATTAGGTAATAAGTAAACGCTGT